>JAAKBH010000288.1:1200000-1651666 GCA_019776075.1 Amaranthus palmeri | reverse complement strand
ATAATGTAAACAAAAAAAGATAAATTAAAATTCTAAAAACTCCACTCTATCACATTTTTCCACGTAAGAGTGCTTTGTTAGTATTACAAATACCGTTATTTATTTAGAATATCTTTATATATAATACTAGTTTGTTAAAATCCATTAATATATATAGGTATTGTGTATGTTGGCTTGTTGGGTAGAAGACCCAAATGGAGATTATTATAAAAAACACCTTGCTAGAATCCCTGATTACATTTGGATTGCTGAGGATGGATTAAAAATGCAGGTAATTTGATTAGGTTAAAATACTTTCTAATTTTTACATGAATTAATCTTTGTATAATATTAAATAAAAAAATTAATTATGCTCTAATAAATGCAGAGTTTTGGAAGTCAATCTTGGGATTGTGGATTATCCACACAAGCATTGCTAGCTTCTAATCTTAGTCTTGATGAGATTGGAAATGCTCTTAAGAAAGCCCATTACTTCATTAAGGAATCACAGGTATTTTTATAATTAAATTTATTCATATTTTTTAATCTAAATAGTTTTACAAATTTTAATACGAAAATCATTTTCATTTATTAAAAATAATTATAATTATCAAATTATTTTTAAAAGAAATTAAGTGGAGTATATCTTACCGTGAAATGAGTATGTTGTATGTACTTATCTTTTTTTCTTTAATTGATTACTTTAATGTTGTAAGTGATCACTTTAAGTTCATAAGACTGCAAAATTGATCATTTTATACCTACTTCCTCCGTTCCATAATACTTGTTACATTTTCCATTTTGAGAAATTTCATATTACTTGCTATATTTTCTTTTAAGTAAAAAATCACACTACAACATAATTTGCTTTTAGTGGGATATATTTAGCGACATTTAATTAAAATATCGCTATTTTAAATTTATTATAGTATATATAGAGTATTTAGTGACATTTATTAGAGCTTTTAGCAGCATATTAAAAAGTCTCATTAAAGCTTTTAGCGACATAGGATCTAGTGACATTTCTCACAAATGTCACTATAGACTATATTGACAATTACATATGCCACTAAAGACCAAATTAAGTGTCACTAAATCATTTTATAGTGGAACTTAAAATAAATACCAATAATTATTACACTAAAATATGAATTAGTGGCATTTTTTTAATGCCACTAAATCCAATGTCGCAAAAAACTTAATTTGTTGTAGTGTCAATCATTTAAAGTTATACCTACTCCTATTATCCTACTCTATTTCTAATTACTCCTATTTTTCTTTTTCATTTTTCAACAAATAATATTAAAAATTCCAAAAAAAGCAACTTTCCATCTACTATTCATCATTGCACAGTAACTCTTTAATATTTGTGCCCATGCAATTGTAGCAAGTAAATAAGAACGGAGGAAGTATAAGATATGACTTTTAGATTATAAATGATGGGTGAGCATTTTAAGACCGTAAATATACATTGAGTCAGCTCAATATAAAAATGGTCTCTCACAGCAACCTCTCTTATGAGAATTTGTGTAAACAAAATGAATTATGATTAATTATCATATCATATTATTGATATAATTAAAATTAATAAATTAATGTAATATGTAAATCTAGGTGAAGGAAAATCCATTAGGAGACTTCAAGAGTATGTACCGCCATATCTCAAAGGGATCTTGGACTTTCTCTGATCAAGATCAAGGCTGGCAAGTTTCTGATTGCACTGCTGAAGGCCTCAAGGTATAGTTTACAAACTCATTGGGTAAGAATGTTTTTAGGGAAAAAATCAGAAATGTTTGACCCGGATCAGATACCCTTAAATTAGGCTGGACTTATTAATCAGCATATAAATGAGAAAACACGAGCTAGGTGACAAACACTCGATTCATAGCCAAGAAGATATCATCTCAAACCATATACAATGGGAGGAAGGACGCTCAATGGCATATAAAACATGCACACCTTTTTAAATTCCCTTACATACGAATTCCATCAAGTTCGCATGTGGGAGTAATATATTAGGATAGAAACACCATTCTTTTCGAGTCTGTTATTTTGATTTTTATCCAACCATCAACTCTGATCATACTATGTTCGGCTGGAATACCATGTTTATAAATTTTAACCCCTAATCTAAAAATAATCCAATTCTAAGTGGATTTTTGATGGGTTGATAATTAATTACCATTCCTAACTCTCTTTTGACTAAATAAATTAATAACAGTCACTTCTATATCATGGAGGGTTCTTGGTGCATTTTAGATAGCCGACCGCCTAGGGCTCTTGAAATAAGGGGCCTCAATTATCAAATAATGCTATTTAAGCTCAATCTGAGCAATACTTTCTAAGTGATTTGTTTGTAAACCTTTTTCATATTTAAAGTAATTTAATTTTACAATACATTTTGTCTTGAATTATTTTTCTTGAAGTGAAAAGTTTTTTATCTTTTAATACTCCCTCCATCTCTTTAGTATTGTCCACTTTGAAGTGGGCACGCAAAATAAGGAAAATAGTAGTGGGGTATTTTTAGTGATTATAATAATTGAAAAAGGTGGTAGTGGGGTATTTTAAGTGAATATAATAATTGAAAAGGTGGTAGTAGGGTATTTTAAGTAAATATAATAATTGAAAAGGTGATAGGTGGGGTATTATTAAATAATATAAGTTGGGGTAGTTGAGGGTATTTAGGTAAAAAATTTTGCCAAAAAAGGAAAGTGGACAATTAAAGAGGGATTACCCGGACAATACTAAAGGGACGAAGGGAGTATAATAAAGGGTCCCATTTAAAAAAAATCGCAAAAATAAATAAGGCCTTAAACATATTTGCTCATCTAGCTCAACCATTAAATAGTCGGTACGGTAGTGATAAAAACATTTGTAGTAAATATGTTTGATTCATGTAGTAACATTATTGTCAATAATATATTGTCATTAAAAATTAACACGGGCTAACTTATCTTATGTACAGTGTGCTCTCATGTTATCAACAATGCCTTCAGAAATAGTAGGAAACAAGATGGAGCCTCAACAGCTTTTTGATTCTGTCAATCTCTTGCTTTCCTTACAGGTGAAAAAACTTGTTCCATTGCTTTAATTGATCTATTTGGCACCCATCGTCATAACTCACGTTGTTCTGTGCTCTTTGATTTGCATCAAATAGAAAGTTGGTAAATTTTAAGAAAGCGATAATAAATAAAGGGAGAATAAATTGTGTTGATGAAATATGGATATATTTCCCTGGGTGGAGATAATGATGGATGTGCTGATATTGTTTCCTTAATAGAAATAAGGTCCTATTAGGCCGTGACAATTCGTCACATAATCTCACTGTGGCCCACTCGTGTGGACATTAGAAATCCGTGGGCTCGAGCCCACAAATCCACGGGTCAAGAGCGTTGACTTGTACATACACTTGGTGAGTTTCATTATTTCCCAAAACCATATGGTAGTAGGAATAGTAGCTCACCAATTATATATGCAAGTCAACAATAACCACTATTTTATCGATGTGAGATCTTGTCTCACATGTGAAGTATTTCCAACAGGTCTATTTCCTTAACAATAAGATAGAGCGAATTAGGCATACATGTTGCAATTGTGTACATACTCAAGCATTATTAATCGTTAAATGAGATTTTAAGGATTATTTATAAATTAAATAATGAAAGAATAATAATTTTTACTTTAGTTTGTCTCACAATACAATTATAATTTAATGTTTTAGTGTAAAAATGGAGGACTAACAGCATGGGAACCAGCAACAGCTCCGAAATGGTTGGAGGTGAGTTCATTAGTCTCAAAAAATAAATTTTACACTAAACATAATTTGCTTTTAGTGGGATATTTTTAGCAATATTTCATTAATTTACATGTCACTATTTCAATTTTCTAATGGTTTATATAGTGGATTTAGTGGTATTTATTAGACTCATTACAACATAATACAAAATTATACTAAAGCTTTTCGTGACATAGGATCTAGAAACATTTCTCAAAAATGTCACTATAAATTATAGTAACAATTATATACGCTACTAAAGGAAATAAAATGTCACTAAATCACTTTATAGTGGAGTTTAAAATAATAAGCAACAATTACCACACTAAAAATATGAATTTCTAATAGTAATATGCCACTAAATTTAATGTCATAAAAAATTAAATTTGTTATAAATATGCTTGTAATTCAATGATGTAATAAATCTTTGATTGTCATAACTAAAAATATATATATAGTCACCAAACTTGTTTGCAAATTGCAGTTTCTTAATCCAATTGAATTCGTCGTAGATATTGTCGTTGAGCATGAGTAAGTATATATATCTTTTTTTATGATGATAATTTAAGCTTTCAGTTTAAATTTTTGGCTGAATTGATATTAGGAAGATAAAATTAATCAAATTATGATATATTAATACCCGTGATAGGTATGTAGAGAACACAGGCTCAGTTATACAAGCATTAGCATTGTTCACCAAGTTATATCCAAACCATAGAAATAAAGAAATTGAAAATTTAATCGCAAAAGCAGTCCAATACCTAGAACAATCTCAATTTCCAAATGGAGGATGGTACGTCATATTTTATTTATTCTATTCTATTCATATCTCCTTTTTAACATTTTATGTTAATTACTTTCCTTTCAAAATACTTGCAACGTTTGACTTTTTACGAAGTACTACATAATGTCTATTACTTTATTAATAAAAAATAAAAAAATGATGTTTATAATTTTGCATTGAGACTACAAATATACTCCCTCCGTTTCTTCTTAATTGTCCACTTTGCCTTTGGAACGGATTTTAAGAGTGGTGTGGTAGTGGAGTATTTTTATTGATTATAATAATTGAAAAGGTGGTAGTGGGGTATTTTAAGTGAATATAATAATTGAAAAGTTGGTAGTGGGGTATTTTAAGTGAATATAATAATTGAAAAGGTGGTAGTGGGGTATTTTAAGTGATTATTATAATTGAAAAGGTGGTAGGTGGGGTATTATTAAATAATATAAGTTGGGGTAGTTGGGGGTATTTAGGTAAAAAGTTTTGCCAAAAATAGAAAGTGGACAAGTAAAGAGACTTTACCAAATAAGAAAAGTGGACAATTAAAAAGAAACGGAGGGAGTATTATCAAACAAGATCTAACTTGATTATATTTTAACTTAATAGATTGGAATTCAATTAAAAATAAAAAATGATAAATAAATAATACAATATTTCTAATTAACGAATGAAGTATGTGATATGAATGAATTATCACTACGAAAAAATGAGATCCCGTAGCCAACTTTGTGTTAAGGAACCAACTCAAAAGCTTAAGCTTATGATTGAGGCCCCAAAATATATTATATACTCTAACTCCTCCCTTACACGAGAGCTCTTTGGGTTAGAATAAATGTGAATGCAACACAGACTCTCCTCATACCTGGTAAATATTCCACTTAATTGAGGGTTGGTTGAGATTCGAACCCGTGACTTCTTGTTACATTGGCTCTGATACCATGTTAAAGAACCAACTCAACCAAAAGTTTAAGCTTATGGTTAAGACCCCAGAATATGTTATATACTCTAACACTTTGAAGACATAATGGCTACGGGATGGAGACGAAAAATGCACGTAGCTAGCCAACTTTGGCGACGGGACGATGTTTTTGTTATGGAATATTGAATAACAAGCTAAGGGGATACAATTAATACTCCTAATAGGTATGGTGAATGGGGGGTTTGCTTCATATATAGTACAATGTGGGCACTTGGAGGACTAGCCGCAGCTGGCAAAACATACACAAATTGTGTTGCTGTTCAGAAAGCTGTTCAATTTCTTCTTTCTAATCAGAATGAGGATGGCGGTTGGGGCGAGAGCTACCTTTCATGTGCTCGTAAGGTAAACTCTACTCATTAGTTATTTTCCTTTTTGGATTCTTTTAGGCTTTGTATTTATCTCGCACGTAGCAGGATCATATTTTTATCTTCCTCGAGCCGGGGACTCCTTTTGGTCGCGCTCTTGTATGGATATGAGTTGCCGCCGTTCTTCCCTCCCTAGACCTTGTGTTCATAGTTTTCTATGCACGGAATACACTGGGTAGGATGATGATGATGATGATTTACTGTTGCATAATTTTATTTTTTGCTGTAGTCTCACTCTCAATCATTTATTCATCTGTAAATTTATGCTCTTTTTTCATCTCAATCACTTATTTATCTCATCCACTTATAATTTTTTTCTTATTTTTTAATTACAAATTAATATTCACACTGCAAAATATTGATGCTAATTTATAAGTCCAGAGAGAGTATCAAGTAAGTATTTTTGATTTTAGTTAACTTTGATGAAAACAGGAATATGTGCCTTTAGAAGGGAGATCAAATGTTGTCCAAACATCATGGGCCTTGTTGGGTTTACTTCATGCTGGGCAGGTAAAAATAACTACGTATTGCACAAATTCTTACTTGAGACCGTGTTTTATAAAGACGGCTTTTAAAAGCTCAGTCTAATTCTAAATATATATTGTTACAATTCTAAATATAGATTTGGACAGGACCTTTGAGGATGGTTCTTAAAAAAGACGGTCTCTCAAAATAGCATCTGACTTATTTATGTCATAAGTTTAATTTACAAATATTTTTTAAAAAAATTCAAAAATTTTATCTTTTGAGTGATCAGCTTTTGAAACTCAAAGCCTTTATCTTAGAAAAATTCATTGTTATATTATTTTTTTCTTTTAAAGATTTATTGTTTTACATCAATTAAATTTTTTAAGGGATTTTATGACTTGAAACGTTTAGGCAAAGATAGATGTTGGTCCTCTACATCGTGCAGCACGACTTCTAATAAATTCACAATTGGAAGATGGGGATTACCCTCAACAGGTAAATATGTATTAATTAATTAATTAATCAACTTTTACAAAATTTATTACTCTTCATATAAACATATGGCATTAATGATTAGTTTAGTTTTCTTAATATTGTTTTAATATCATAAGTGATTTTTTAAGGTTGTAACTTATAATCATTTTAAGACAATAAGTATATATATTTTGAGACTCTTTCATTTATCTTAAATAATTCAATATTTTCATGACTTTCCTACAATAATCACATCTATTGATTAATCATGGATAATCCCAACTTTAAGGGTATTTTCATGAGTAGTACGTATTTTACTAAAAAGGTAAACTGAAAAATTAAAATAAAATTAGAGAAAAATTTTTAAAATTTACACAACAAAAATTCTAAAAACATTTTAACATTTTTCTGACATTTTACTCTAATTTATCCTTTTTTTTTAAAAAAAAACTTGTTATAGCAGTTCATCTGATTACCCAAGTTTTCTCTAGCCAAATATACATGAAATTAGCATAGGAAAATCATGAAAAAATTGAATTATTCTAGGTAATTTTTTCTAATAAGTTTATTATAATGAATGATACAATTTACGGTATTAATTAACCAGGAATCTGTTGGAGCATGGAAGAAAAACTGCATATTGCATTATCCAATGTATAGGAACAATTTTACAATTTGGGCACTTGGTGAATATAGGACTTGTGTTTATTCACCCAAAAATATTTAATAAGATGAGCATAATTAAACACCATCCTAAGTTCGTTACTTTGTTGAGGGCTATTGATTTAGTTCAATGTTTATCATAATGTATTTGTTATAGTATATAATATAATATAAAGTCTCAATCATTAGTTAGTTTAATGTTTAGGTTTCAATTTAACTACACGCTTAAACTATTTGTTGAGGCTTTCGAATATAT
The DNA here is from genome assembly GCA_019776075.1 of Amaranthus palmeri. Classification (NCBI taxonomy): domain Eukaryota; kingdom Viridiplantae; phylum Streptophyta; class Magnoliopsida; order Caryophyllales; family Amaranthaceae; genus Amaranthus; species Amaranthus palmeri. Next base: position 1,643,926 of record JAAKBH010000288.1, on the reverse strand, counting down.
TATATCTCGAACAGTAATTTGTAATTGTGTTGTAGATTAATGTTAATGATCTCAATATTTCTTTAAACAAATAATGTACATGTATATGTGATTGATTTTATCTTCCCGTTACACGATGGGAAAAAAAGGTTTATTTGTACTCCCTCTGTTTCCAAATGTTCTTCCCATACTTTTTGCACAGTTTTCAAAGCAAATTTTGAGCCTAAATATCTCCAAATACGCATCATAAAAAATTATAAAAAATATATAATAAAAAAAATATATATTAAGACGAATCTAACGAGATCTCACATGGATATATTTTGTCTTCTATATATGTCTTAAATTTCTTAATCAAATTTCTCTTTCCAAAACAGAATATTCTGAATGGGAAGAACATTAGAAAACGGAGGGAGTAATTGTGTAGGAGTACAAATCTACTGTGAATAATCTAATTTTTTGATTATTTTTAATAATCTAATTTTTGCCTTTAGTTCGATGTGAATAATCTAACATTTATTTTAATTTGCTAGCAGTATACCCTATTATTACCTTTTATTAGTACTACAGTATGTTGTGGGCAAATTAATAACAAAGGTTAGATTATTAGAAAAAAACCATTTATGAAATTATTCTTAGCAGATTAGTGAAAGGTTGAATTATTATTTTATATATTAAAAAAAGTTTTATTCCATGTATTAAACTAACATTAAAAATAGAAAAAAACAAAGTTTTATTCCATGTATCTTAATCCTATATCAATCTTATTCAAATTCATATAACCAATCAATAACACTTGGGGAAATATACACATATGCATGAAGCAAACACATAGTACATATCCCATCAAATTGTACAATACTACCTCCACAATCAGAGTCCGCCTTAAGAATGGGCAAGAAGGCCGTCGTTAAGGGCCCCATGTCAAAAGAGTAAACAAAAAAAAAGGCACCAATGCACCATTTTGCGATCAGGGCCGGACCGGCCCTGTTCACAACCATAGCCATTCTATATTATATTCCAAAAAAAAGGGGGCATAACCCCAAATAATTAAGCAACTACAGGTTGAGGATGAGGAGATAGGCGAACCGGAAGGCCATGCTCAGGAATAGGCATGGGATTAACGATAACTTTCTCTTCAGGAAGAACTTTTTCCCATTTGAATCTCTTAACAACATTGTGCATAAACACCAATATCTCTAGCCTCGCGTATTCTTTGCCCGGACACATTCTTGGTCCTCCTCCGAACGGAACGTATGTGTATGGTGCTGGCCCGTTCCCTTCGAATCTCGATGGCTCGAATTTTTCGGGTTCCGGGAAGCATTCTGGGTTCTTATGTGTTGAATTTGCACTCCAGTATAGCTGCATTTTCATTAAGGCATTTAGATTTCGTAGTCATATATTGTTGTCTCGATCAAAAGCTTAAATTATCGGTTCTACTTCTAGCCTTACATATATTGACTTTGCGTTCAATTAAGCTTGACTTATGGCGAATGCTAACATATTATTGGGTAAATACGAGGTGTACACGCTACATAAGCGAAGAAGATATACACCAGCCACAATCATATCACACTGGGACGAAGGATTCAATGACTTATAAAGTGCGTACACTATCTTTAATTTGCGCTAATTTTAAGATATATATACAATATACCAGCACACAATCATATGACAATGGGACGAAAGGATTCAATGACTTATAAAGTGCGTACACTATCTTTAATTTGCGCTAAGTTTTTAAAAATGGGTAACGACAATCAAGGTTGTTAGGATCGGGATTCTACGTAGGATCGTTTAGGGGGTAGGATCGAAATCGATAGAATCGGATCGTAGGATCGTGTGATCCTACAAATATGCATTAATATGCTTTAAATAACTAATTTTCAATTGTATTTGATATTTTTTTTAAGTTTTAAGGTTTAAATTAACACTAATTTGACTTCAACTATTAAGTTTTGTAAAAGAATACCTTTAATAATCATTTTTAAAATTCGAATCAAGAAAAACCTTGATTTTAGTCATATTGATATAATTGTTTAGATATATACATATATACACAAAAGTAAATTTAGATTATAGTAAATTTTTATACGATTGAAATTACTCTTGTAGGATCGGATCGTAAGATCGTAGGATCGTAGAATCGTGTTATGATCCTACCACTTAAATCCAGGAGCTATGTAGGATCGTATGATTCTACCAACATTAAGATCCTACCTACGATCCGGATCGGTGGCCTGATTTTGGATCGTAGGATCGTAGAATCGTTGATCAGGATCGAGATTCTGATAACCATGACGACAATTGCGTAAATAATTGAATCCTCTCGGGAAGGAAGTATTGGGATGAGTAATCCCACATCGACAAATTAAAAATGGTGTGCACACTTTATAAGCTATTGGAGACTTCTTCCCATTATCATATGGTTTTGGGATGGCATATACTTCATTTCCTTGGCTTGTGAAGTGTGTGCACCTCGTGTTTTCCCCGATAATTGTTGTCATTCACAATAAGTCCAACCCAATTTTAATAGTAAGTGAAAAAGGTTACCAAATATGAAATGAGATATTTGATGATATGCCAAAAGAGGAAATTGTGGTAAGGTAGTAGCAATATTATACCTTCCATCCTTTGGGAATCTGGAATCCAGCATACATGAAGTCAGTAATGGCTTCTCTAAAACCACCTTGAACTGGAGGTACTAAACGCATCACTTCACAAGCTACATTCCATGAGTATTTCATCTTTTGTATGTCTTCCCAATTTAAAAGCTCTCCTGCTGCCTTTGTTTTTGCTATCTCCATTTGCTCTGCATTTTCATTTTTTACAACCACCATTAATTCAACTTCAGTTGTCTAAAATTAACCCGATTAACTTAAATCAAATACGATTAACCCAACTCAAAATAACTCGTGTATATAAATTATAATCAAACTAACAAAATATTTACTTACTCTCAAAAACTAAATAAATCCGACCCATAATATCATACTCAAAACCCATATACTACACATGTAAGCCTAGGTCTGCCTTGGCAATAACTCCGGTTTTATACACATGTAAAGATAAGTATTGTGTTAAAGTGCCATGTGTTACCTATATGTGTGAAAGGAACGGTGCCAAGCAAGGTTCTTAAAAATGAAACACAATGAAAAAGAATGAGCAAAAAGAAGACACAAGTGTTTATGAGGTATCTTGGATACCTCCCCCTCAAATTGTAGTTTATTAGATTATACTCAACAATACAATGTAATAAACCTCCCCAAGTCTTAAGAACAATCTCTTAAGAACCTCTCAAAAGCTTAAGCAAAAGTAGAACACCCACAAGATTCATACAATGCCTAAGACTTCTCACCAAGTGTGTTTGTGGTGCCTCATCTCTTTGAATGATACTCCCTTTTATAGGCCAAGGTGAGTGTTATTCATAGAGTCACATTTATCACCATTAAACACAAAGTAACTTACGCATTTAATCTTACTAATTAGTAAGACAATAAACTAAGCAATTAACAAATAACAAGTAATAACATCAATGTTCAATGCCCATAAACTACCCGAAACAGTAGAGAAGTTGAAAAGACAAGCTGCTCGGTTGAACTGCTCGGACGAGCCAAGCATTTGCTCGAATGAGCAGACCCCCTCTGATGCTACTGATCTCACCGCTCGGACGAGCCAACCCATGCTCGTTCGAGCACCCCTGATGCACCCCTTTTTGCTTTACTTCTTGCATTGACTTAGTACTTGTTACTTGCCATGCCTTGACTCGTTCAAGGCATGGTTCACACCTTTATTGGGACCTCATAAACTCATTGTTTAATACCTCATGTATAGTCCCGAACCTCAATTCACTTCCATACGACACATTCTCATTGTAATCATCCAAAGTACACGACAAGGCATGTTCGATTAAGTGACAAAAATCAACATCATTATTAAGTGTTTTGCTACTTGCTTTAACAATGTGAATTGTCTCACATCGGAGAAAGAAAAGAGTATGCATTACTTTATAAACTCAAGGAGTAACTCTTATTATCACCAATTGATTTCAGTAGCGAACCTTCTTTGGGTTTATGAATAGACTACTTCTTCTCCTCCGTGTTTGGATTGCCTAGGCCCATTTTCTAAATTCTATCATATTCACCCCACCTGATACTATTGTACCCGAACCCAAACAAATACTGTTAGGCCCCAAAATATGCTATATACTCTAACGGATACCACTAAATTCAACCTTCAAACATTAAACAATTCCAAAGAAAAGAAAAAAAAATTACCTTTATAGACACGTTCATAAACATGGGGAAGCTCAGCAAGAAACTTAACAATAAAAGTACAAGCAGCACTAGCAGTATCATGACCACCAATAAGAAGACCCAATATTTTATCAGCAATATCAGCTTCATTCATAAACTTGCCATCTTCAGTAGGAGTTTACAACATATGAGACAATATATCTTGTGTTGGAGATGCCTTTCCATCTGCTAAATCTAATCTCCTCTGCTTAATTATGGCTCTTAATTCTTTCCTAATAATATTAGACGACTTAATTCCTTTGTTAAAGGGTGTCCCAGGAAGATCAATTGGCATTGAGATGATCCCTGCAGAAATGTCATTGAATGGATCTGCGAATTTGGCAACATGGATTGGGTCTTCAATGCTTAGGAAGAGTCGGCATGCCACCCAGAATGTGTATCGTTTTGCTAATGGGAAGACTTCTACCTTGTCTTGACCTTCCCATCCGGATTCCATGTGTCGGATGGCGATTGTGTCCATGATGGGTATGTATCTATGCATACAAATTGTTGGATTTTTAGTTGGGTTTGGGGATGGGCATGGATTAGATTTGGTCGGGTCCAGCAAGATTCAGATTCGGACTCTAATTTTTTCTTTGGACTTAGACTCAGATTCTAAAGTTTTTTGTGACATAGGATCTAGTAACATTTCTCACAAATGTCACTATAGACTATAGTAACAATTACAAATGCAGGTAAAAACTAAAAAAGTGTTGCTAAATCACTTTATTGTGGAACTTAAAATAAAAACCAATATTATTACACTAAAAATATAAATCAGTGGCATCTTTTAAAATATCACTAAATTTAATGTCGCAAAAAGTTAAATTTATTATAGTGTAAAAATTAATCATATGTTCAGGATGATGAATGAATAGAGCAATATCTATATTCTTGCAAGTAATTGGGAACAAAAAAAAAATACTATCTTAACATATTCATCAAAACATGGCAAGTAATGCTATAAGTAAATTGATAATAGAACAAATGGGGTACATGATTCAAAAAAATATTCCCTTCGTACCACTGTTATTGTCCACTTTTATGTGGACACGCAAAATAAGAAAGGGATGGTAGTGACTCATTTTAAGTGATTATAATAATTGAAAAGATGGTAGTGAGGTATTTTAAGCGATTATAATAATTGAAAAGGTGGTAGGTGGGGTATTTTAAATAATATAAGTTGGGGTAGTTTTGAGTATTTAAGTAAAAAGTCTTTGCCAAAAATAGAAAGTGGACAATTAAAGTAGGATGACCCAAAAAGGAAATGTGGACAATAACAGTGGGACGGAGGGAGTATTAATTAAGCATGATATGATTTGCAAGTGTGGTATAATACCTTTGTAAAGCCTCAGGCTTAAGGAAGTTAGGAAGGAGTTTCCTCATCTTCTTAGCTTCTTCTTTAGAAGAAGTTTGTGTGGATGAAGGAAATATTTTATCAACTGATTTAGGCCACCAAGCTTGTACTAATTTATTCTCATTGGAGTACAAAAATTTGTTAGACGTAGCACCACACATTATTGCTACCTTTTCTCCAAATATAGATGTCTTAAACACTAGACTTGGTTTATACTTGTTAAGCCTATCAAATATGAACTTTTCCGGGTACCCTTTCCACCCAGTCGACAAAAACTCTAACGACTCGCCCACCACTGGCCACCCCATTTTGCCCGGGGGTAGCGTGTACCCCCGGCTCGAGTTGTGGTTGTAGATGAGGAGGGATGCTAGACATAGGAAGACAAACACAATGACACCACAAAGAAAGAAGAGCTCCATATTGGTTTTGTCTTTTGGATGTTTGGAAAAGAGTTGTATTCTTATTTATTAGAAAATGTTGGCTATATATATCTTTGATGTTTGTTACCTAACATGGTGGATCCATGATCCCACATGTTTTTTTTTTATTATTATATTATAGAGAAAATATTAATTTAGTTATGGGAAAATCAACAATATATATATGTTTATGCTATTATATAATTATTGAATATATTATTGATGTGTATATGTATCTTTGACAAATCGATCATATTTTTGAAATAAAAGTTATTTTGACTTTTGTTATGGTAATACAATCAAATGTGTTTCGTGTAGTCTAAGATATGTCATTGTGTATTTACTTGTATTAATTATTGTAGTATAGAAATTCGTATAATGCACGACTTTTTAAGTATGAAATAGGAGTAAATAATAATATTATCGTGATTAAATAAAAAATAAAAAATTCTTTTAACAAACCTATAGTTGTTTTGTAAAGCCTATAATTTTCGTTGTTTTGTAAAGTATGACTAAACATTAATAATAAAAAATAAAAAATTCTTCCTCTTTCGAGAGATTTGCTTGAAGGAAAAAAACATGGGGAAGGTTTTGCATGAAATTAAAACATTACAGAGTGTCAACGTAACTTATAGTTGTTTTCTCCATTAAAGCTTTGAGGATCAGACAAATCCACATTATTATATTATTAAGCAAATTAAAATTAAAAGTATTAACCAAATATATATCACAGCTAAAAAGGGATTAAACCTTATTTCGAGAAAGAAAATTACAAATAATGGTCAACCATACACATGAATGAAGATTACCATGTTGGTTTTTGCGTTGCCTATAGTTTTGAACTTAATTAACAAACCTATTTTTAACACATATTTCCTCTGTTCCATAATACTTATTACATTTGATTTTTTATGCAGTTCAATGCGTTATTTTAATCAATTATATATTAAATTATACACGTCCAAAAATTACTAGTTGGCTACTGACAATTTTTAAGCCTTAGATAAAAATATTAAAAGAATTATATATTATAACATAAAAGGAGACACACTTAATGCAATGCTTGAATTCCTAGGAAATGGGATCCTTAATACTGATTCCAATCTTTGGCTTCACTATAGAAAGGTTGAAGGGACAGTCGTATTATTAACAGGTCATCGGGTTACCCAAATTTATTCTAGGAAAATACCCTTCAAACTTGAGGTTATTCATGATTAATCAATAGGTGAGATTATTGTACGTAGGAAAATCATAAATAGTTTGGATTATTCTAGCTAATTTTTCTTAAATTAAAAGATAGTAAATATATATGCATGACATAATTAAAAATTGTAACTTTTTTTCTAAAAAATAGAAATAGTGCAAAATAAAAATATATTCCTAACAAAAAAATATAATATGATATTAATATATGTTTGTGTTATACACTCCCTCCGTCCCTATTAGATAGTAGTAAAGAGGAATGGTAAGAATTAAGAAAGTGATAATAAATGAAGAGAGAGAATGAATTGTGTGGATGCAATTAAAAGAGAGTTAAAATGTATGGATGAGATTAAAAGAAAGTGGTGGGTCATAGTCCAAAAATAAAAATACTACAATTTAAGTAGAACGGACCGAAATAGAAAATGCTCCAATTTAGAGAGAGAGAGAGGGAGTATATAAATAAAGGGGGATTCGGGGTTTCCCACGAGGTCCTCGCGGGTGACAAGATATACATACTATATTACTATTACATCATCCTTTTTGGCGTGTTACTTAATTCAGTGCGGTTGTCATCCCATTCCAACGTATTACTACAATTTGGGGTATTTGGCATAAGGGAATGAGACTTGTGAGACTTTAAGATAGGACTTTTAAATAGAGACTTTGAAAATAAAAAAGTCTCATCCCTTGTTTGTTTAAGGTAGGGACTTGGAAGAAAGAGATAAAATCAAAGTCTCAATCCAAATATCACCCCTCCCCCAAGACATTTTTCTTGGGGACTTTACCCCATTTTAATCCCATTCTCTATTCCCATTCCCCCTAAACAAACAAAGACTTGAACATATTTTTAAAACAAAGTCTCATTCCCTCCCTCAAATCCCTCCTACCAAACACCCCTTTAAGTATTAGTCCCTTCAACCTAAAATTATTGTCCACTTTGAATTGGGTATGCATTTTAAGAAACTGTTAGTTGGAAACTTGAGTGTTTTAAATGATTATAATAATTGTAAATATTATAGTTGGGATATTTAAGTGATTAAAATAACTATAATAATAAAAGTGGGAGTGTTATGGTCTTTACTTGTATAAACATAGGTTATTTAGATAAAAAAAATACTTGACAAAAATCGAAAAGTGGACAGTTGGGGTGAATTGACCCAAAAAGGAAAGTGGACAATAATTTTGGGATGGAGGGAGTATATTAAGAGGTTTTCTAATTGATTTATGGTTTATTTATTTAATATAATCTATTACGCATTGAAAATCTTCCAAAATTCGATATAACATCTTCGCAGCTGATATTCAGTGACACCACCTAATTTATTTTTTTTATAATGGACACCACTCAAATTAGAAAAGAAATATTTTTTTAATCTTGTTTTTAAGTAGATATTTAAAATATATATTAAAAGTAGACATTAAGGATACTGTTATAAGTATTAATGATAATGTAAGTAAGCATTTAGAATACGATAGATAGTTTAATGTATTGAACTAACATTAGAACAAAAGAAAGTTTTATTTCATATATCTTAATCCTATCAATCTTATTCAAATTCATATAACAAATCAATAACACTTGGGGAAATATACACATATGCATGAGGCAAACACATAGTACATATCCCATCAAATTGTACAACACTACCTCCACAACAACAACCCTTCTACAATCCCAAAAAAAAGGGGCATAACCCCAAATAATTAAGCAACTACCGGTTGAGGATGAGGAGAAAGGCGAACCGGAAGGCCATGCTCAGGAATAGGCATGGGATTAACGATAACTTTCTCTTCAGGAAGAACTTTTTCCCATTTGAATCTCTTAACAACATTGTGCATAAACACCAATATCTCTAACCTCGCGTATTCTTTGCCCGGACACATTCTTGGTCCTCCTCCGAAGGGAACGTATGTGTATGGTGCTGGTCCGTTCCCTTCGAATCTCGATGGCTCGAATTTTTCGGGTTCCGGGAAGCATTCTGGGTTCCTATGTGTTGAATTTGCACTCCAGTATAGCTGCATTGTCACAAATACATTTAGAATTTATTTTTTTATATTGCCATCTCGATCAAAAGCTTAAATTACAGTAACTAGCTTTATACTTATATATTGATTTCGTATTAAATTGAGTTAGATTTATTATGAATGCAGGTATACTATTGGGTGAATACAAGGTGTTTACACTTCATAAGGCAAGAAAACATATCATCCTAATTAAACATATGGAAATGGAAGGAAGGGGCCTAATCTAATGACTTATAAAGTGAACACACTATCTTTGATTCATCGATAAGGGATGAACCATCCCAACATTCTTCTATTCTAATTAAATGTCCAATTTGAAATGCGCTAATTTTAAGGAAATGGAAAAGGGGAACTCATGAAATTAACCACATGGGTGAAATGAGCAAGAAAAAATGATAATTTAATGACAATTGCGTAAATAATCAAATCCTCTTGGGAAGTAAGCAAGTGAAAAAGGTTACAAAATATGAAATGAGACATTTGATGATATGCTAAAAGAGAAAATTATGGTAAGGTAGTAGAGCATTATACCTTCCATCCTTTGGGAATTTGGAATCCAGCATACATGAAGTCAGTAATGGCTTCTCTAAAACCACCTTGAAGTGGAGGGGCTAAACGCATCACTTCACAAGCCACATTCCATGAGTATTTCATCTTTTGTATGTCCTCCCAATTTAGAAGTTCTCCTGGTGCCTTTGCTTTTGCTATCTCCATTTGCTCTGCATTTTCAATTTTCAAAACACTTTGAGCTATGTCCAAAATTGACGAACTTAAAATAACTCATGTCATCATGTGTAAAAATTAAAATCGAATAGTAAAATAAATATACATATAATCAAGAATCATAATTAAATCAATCCTTACATCACACCAAAAATCGACAAGACACATCTAAGTTTGGGCCTACTTAAACTATAGTGAGGTCATTTGATTAAAAACTTACATTAGAATTGTAAAACATAATAATCTAGAAAAATGACAATCAAGTTAATTTAGTACACATAAAAAAATGGGTATTCGTCAATAAACCAACTCAACTAAAAGCTTAAGCTGATGGTTGAGACCCTATGATATGTTACGATATGTTAAGTACTTTAACACACCCCCTCACACGATAGCCCATTGGGTTAGAAGTGTGAGTGCAGCACAAACACAAGCCCTTCTCATAACTGCCACTACATATTCTACTAGGTTATCTAAGATTTAAACCCGTGACCTCTTGTCACACTAGCTTCTTTTACCATATCAACTAAGTCAACCAAAAGCTTTAGCTGATGGTTGAAGCCTCATATCAAGATTTGGCCCGACCCAAAACCCAAATGGATACCTCAAAATTCAATCTTCAACCACTAAACTATTAGACAATTCCAAAAAAAAAGCAAGAAAAAGATTACCTTTATAGACACCCTCATAAACATGAGGAAGCTCAGCAAGAAACTTAACAACAAAGGTACAAGCAGCACTAGCAGTATCATGACCACCAATAAGAAGACCCAAGATTTTATCAGCAATATCAGCTTCATTCATAAACTTCCCATCTTCAGTAGGAGTTAACAACATATGAGACAATATATCTTGTGTTGGAGAAGCCTTTCCATCTGCTAAATCTAACCTCCTCTGCTTAATTATGGCTCTTAATTCTCTCCTAACAATATTAGAAGCCTTAATTCCTTTGTTAAAGGGTGTCCCTGGAAGATCAATTGGCATTGAGATGATCCCTGCTGCAATGTCATTGAATGGATCTGCGAATTTGGCTACATGGACAGGGTCTTCAATGCTTAGGAAGAGTCGGCATGCGAGCCAGAATGTGTATCGTTTTGCTAATGGGAAGACTTCTACCTTGTCTTGACCTTCCCATCCGGATTCCATGTGTCTAATGGCGATTGTGTCCATAATGGGTATGTATCTACACATACAAATTGTTGAGTTTTTTGTTAGGGTTGTTTTTTAGAATTAGAGGTGTTTAACGAAGCGGGTCGACCCGGCCTTGATGTGAAGGGCGGGGCTAGACCGGGCCGGATAATTATAGGAATTGGTTGAAAAAAAATTACCACTATTTTGAACTTCTACGAAACGAGTCAAAGTAGGTCGGTTTTAAGCGGGTTTGATCCGCCCCGGCCCGTTTAACGTTTGACATGATCCGACTTGTTGAACCCCTCTACTCAGAATGTAAACAACTCAACCAAAAGGTTGAGCTAATAGTTAATTCGTTAGGACTAAAAGTATAGATCTAGCACATATCTTTCTAATACTTGCCATTAGCATTCCACTAAATTGAAGGCCATAGAGATTTAAATTTAACATCTTTTTGTCTTGTTTAAGTGTAGGAATCAATTCAACCATAAATTTAAACTGATGATTAATGTATATGGGTTATGGAGTGTTAAAAACACTATCAAAATTTTGCAACATGAATTCATTCCAATCATGTAAATTTTGTCGGTTTCAAAATATATGCAATGTTTGACTTTTTGCATAATCCAATGAACTAATTTCAAAATATGTATAAAAAAATTTAAAAATATGATACCAATAACCTTTGCATTGAGACAAATCAAATAAGATCAGAATTGACCTGGTTTTAACTCTATATTAAAAATTAATCACAAATTCAGGATGATGAATGAGTAATGCAGTATGTCTACTCTTGCAAGTAATTTGGAACAGAAGAAATACTATCTTAACATATTCATCAAAACATGTCAAATGATGCTATAAGTAAATATAGTAACAAATGGGTCACATAATTCAAAAACAATATTAATTAAGCATGATATGATTTGCTAATGTTGTATAATAATTATACCTTTGTAAGGCCTCAGGCTTAAGGAAGTTAGGAAGGAGTTTCCTCATCTTCTTAGCTTCTTCTTTAGAAGAAGTTTGTGTGGATGAAGGAAATATTTTATCAACTGATTTAGGCCACCAAGCTTGTACTAATTTATTCTCATTGGAGTACAAAAATTTGTTAGACGTAGCACCACACATTATTGCTACCTTTTCTCCAAATATAGATGTCTTAAACACTAGACTTGGTTTATACTTGTTAAGCCTATCAAATATGAACTTTTCCGGGTACCCTTTCCACCCGGTCGACAAAAACTCTAATGACTCGCCCACCACTGGCCACCCCATTTTGCCCGGGGGTAGCGTGTACCCCCGGCTTGAGTTATGGTTGTAGATGAGGAGGGATGCTAGACATAGGAAGACAAATACAATGACACCACAAAGGAAGAAGAGCTCCATATTGGTGTTGTCTTTTGGATGTTTGGAAAAGAGTTGTATTCTTATTTATTAGAAAGTGTAGGCTATATATATCTTGAAGTTTTTTAGTCTCACCTAACATATTGGATCCATGATCCCACATGTTTTTATATCATAGAGAAAATATTAATTTAGTTATGGGAAAATCAACAATATATATGATTATGCTATAATATAATTGTTGAATATATTATTGATGTGTATGTATATTTGACAAATCATATGTTTGAAATAAAAGTTATTTTGGCTTTTGTTATGTGAAATACACAATCAAATGTGTGTCGTATAATCTAAGATGTGTCATTGTGTACTTGTATTAATTATAATTACTTGTATTAATTAAATTCTAATGCATGAAAATAATCAAATTAAATAATATTATGATGACTAAATATAGATTAATATATGTTGAAATATAGTTTTGAAGTCGTAAATTAAATTTGGAATAATAATCATAGTAAAATTCAACCATATATCTCAGCAATAGTTGACAAATTTGGTAATTAATAATAGAAAAGAAATATATAATTAAATCAGACGAATATTGACGACTTATCGTTTTTAAACTTATTATTCTAAAAATGTTTATGTTAAAAATATAATTAATAGAATATGTTATCATTTTATTTTTTAAATTATCATTTGAAACTTTTTAATGAGTTGCATCTTTTTAATAGAATTAAAATATTTAAATCTAATTATCCATTAATGCCTAAACCAAATTAAGATAAAATTTACATATTTTTAAATATCTTTCTAAACATAGATGAAGAGAGTGATATATTGAATTGCGGAGATAAATTAAAAGATAGTTAAAATATATGCATGATATTAAAATCATTGTAAATTTTTTCTAAAAAAATAATACAAAACAAAAAAACCGTTTAATATAGTCAAGTGGAATCTTGTTTGAATCGACTAATTGCATACTTTTATAATACAAACTTTTTATAATTTTTAAATATGTATTGATTCGACATATAAATAAATAAAATAGTACATTAGATTGCGTAAAAAAGTTAAATGTAGCAAGTATTATGGAACAACGGAAGTATTATGTTATATTATAATTAAAAAATATATATGAAGATGGGGGGATTCGGGGTTTCCCACGAGGTGCTCGCGGGTGACAAGATATACATATACATCATCCTTTTTGGCGAGTTGCATAATTCGGTGTGGTTGTCATCCCATTCCCACGTACTATTACAATTTATTATATTACTGTTTTTTTAATTGATTTATGATTTATTTATTTAATTAATACAATCTATTACGCATTGAGAATCTCCCAAAGTTCAATATAATATCTTGGCAGCAAATATTGAGTTACACCAGCTAATATGAAAATAAATCTATTTATCATTTATGCTCTGTTATTTTTTGTAAATGAAGCCATTGTTATTGTATAATAACTAGATTTAATTTTGCAATTACACCCAATAGTTTATTTATCAAAAAATAAATTATGTGTAGTTTTATTGTTAGTGTATTAACAAATTAAATATCAATTTATTATTTGACAATTTTGTGATAAATTTATACTCCCTGTGTCCCTATGAGATTGCACCCAATTTATACTTCTTTCGTTCCATTATACTTGCTACATTTGACTTTTTACGCAATCCAATGTGTTATTTTGTTTATTTATACAGAAAACTATACATATCTAAATCTAAAAATTATAAAAAGTTAATTATGAAAGTATACGATCAGACGATTCAAAAAAGATTCCATTTGACTATATTTTTGCTTACACATTAATCGCAATATGCAAAATATGCTTAAACGATGAATAGTGCTCATATGTGAAATTTAGCAAGCATTTCAAAATGGAGGAAGTATTGAGTGAAATTTAGTAAAAAGTAAAATTTAATTAGAAAATAAGACGAAAAATAAGTGGTAGATAAAAATGAGTGATTAAGATGGGGAGAGAAAATAAGTTAGTCATTGTAAAAAAAAAGGCGTAAAATATATAAGACAAACAAAAATAAAAATAGGTACAAATTGAGAGGACAAGCGGGGTAATAAACAAAGTACTAGAAAAGTATGAGGTCCAAAACTGGCAAATGCTCCACGTGAGCCTCGCGCACAATGAGTTCAAACAGAGTCTTAACGCTAGATCTTGACCCTTTTTAAGCTCTAGGGAATGAACTTACAACTTAATAATGACTATTTGAGATTTATGAGTTGGTTAACTGGTTAATGTTTTAACCTTTCATCTTTGTAATAAGAGTTTGATTTTTACCACCTATATGAAAAATCAATTTTCATTGTAGGGATTTTCTAACTGACCTACAAAACGAAAAAATTACTCCATCCAGTTCACTATATTGTTTATTTTTCTTTTGGGTCAATTCACCCTATTTGTTCACTTTCTTTTTTTGGCATGGAATTTTTACCTAAATATCCTATGTTCACACAAGTAAAGACTATAATACCCCACTTACATTACTTAAAATACTCGAACTACTACCTTTACAATTAAAATAATCACTCTAAATAACCCAACTATCACTTTTACTATCATCATAATCACTTAAAAAACCCCAACTAACACACTCGTAAAATGCGTGCCCAGAAAAAGTACACGTTTATAGTGGGAGGAGTATACTATTTATGAATTCATAATCAACAGATGAATTTCATGAATTGTGGCTTATTACTAGGCTAACTGTTATCAAAAGGAGTGATTGATTTCCCTCTACTTTTACATGGATTAATATAGTCTTGAGTGATTTTACAAAAATTTCTAATAAATAGTAATAAGTAAATCACCACAAAAAGATAAAAAGAATAATATCAAAATAAACAAAATCAATAAAGATAAATTAAAACAAAAAACCTCTCACCCTATCATATTCTACCACATAAGGTTGATTTATTAACCTCACAAATAACCGTTATTTACTAAGACTTTCTTGTGATTTTATGAATTAATGTCACTTCTAATTCTTACAACATAGAAGCATGATTAAAACTCAATTTAATTAGCTATAAAAAAAACTAGTTGTTATAATATAGTTGTAATATAAATGTTTGTCTCAAATAACACCAATTTATAAAAGCAATGTACACTCACTACCTAAGGTGTGAAGCAAACATCACTCATGCAAAGTGTATAAAAGAAGAGAGAATAAAATCATATAAATGTCTGTCTCAAATAACACCATTTTATAGGCACTTTCCAACGGCTTTATTTCAACCTCATAAAGCATAGCCAAAATGTATAAATGTGTTTTAATAGGGTTAAATGAAATATAGTAGTCGAAGATATTAATGTGGGTTTGATAATTGATCATGGAAGACCGGCAAATGTATTAAAGGTCCATTTATCCAACATATATATACCATGAAATTGTCCAATACACAAAGCACAAGGGTTAAGAAGCTGCAGTTTGAGGGTGAGGAAAGAGGCAGACTGGATGGGCATGGGATTAACGACAACTTTCTCTTCAGTCTTCAGGAAGAACATTTTCCCATTTGAAACTCTTAACAATGTGTTGAACAGTGTCACATGATTCGCTAATCTCTTTGCGAACCGCGAATCGAAAAAAGTGAATTTTAGTCGCTTTTGGGCTATTTTTAGTCCATGCTGAGCGAATCTCGAATCGAGACATGCGAATTAAGTAGCGAATCATGTGACACTGGTGTTGAATTTGCACTCCAGTATAGCTGCATTTGTTGGAAACTAGAATAAATTATTGAAATTGTTAAATTATTTTTTTTCGATAATAGGAATAGGATTACTAGAATTTGTTAAATTATTGAAATTGTTTATTTTCTAAATCTTATGTAATATCTTCTACGATATATTTTAGTTAGTTAAAATAGATTTCCTTCTTATTTCTTAACATTAGATAAAAGCTTGTTTTCTTTCTTATATTGTCATCTCAATGAAACAATACATTCACGAAATATCACTCACAAATTCACAAAGCTTGAACTCGTCTTTAGAGCTCAAAGTTTTTTCCTTCAAACGCGTTTACTCAGAAATACATGAAAGACACTCAAAGACATAAATACATGATGTCCTAAAAATCATGCAGCCAAAAAAGAAACCCGTCCGTAAACCTAGACTACTAACTCGAACAAGCTACAACAGTGCTTGTGCATGTCTAAGGGGTCTGAAGCAGCCCCTTGCACCCCTATTCCAGCCATCTTCCAATGACCCAAACCTCAAGTACTCACATCCCAATGCGCACCCATTACTTTCCGTTATGATGCATGCCATGGTCTAGCTATTAGGTGATCAAAGTCACCTCCTCTACTAGGTAATTTGGTACTCGGCACAACAGACATTCTATATGATAGGCTATATAACTCAACCAAAAGGTTAAGCTGGAAGTTGAAGTCTCATAACATACTGTATACTCTATCATCATGTATAGAACACATCGTGAGAATGGTTGAAGCCCTAGAATATGTTGCATAATCTATCATACTTGAGGGCCATCGGTTTAAGCGGATAGCTGAAAGTTATATGTTCTGTCATTATAAACTCATATTCTTTCTTAGTTGTGTGTTTTTCTAGGCGAGAGTAAAAAGAAAATACAAAGGGACTAAATTCTTGCTTCTATCTAGGCCACTCCAACTGACCAGTTTGTGTGTTGTACCAACCTAGACCTTTGCAATCTCCTATGCTGCAGCTTACAAGCATGAAAATGATAACAAAATTCTCAACATGCATAAATGTTCGATTTTGTGACAACCAATCTACAATCTAAACAATGAAATTTCAACTTAACTTCATTGGTCTTTTTCTTAAAAGTAAAGTCAAGGAAATTCTCATTGTGTATCCTGCACCCTATTATGATTCATCCAACAACGATCTATGTCTATTAATGATATCTAAATATAAGTAAATCGTTAAATATTAAAAGTGTGCAAAGATAAGCAATTATTAATATCTGTAGTGGTATAATATAGGTAATTTTATGTTATCATAACTATTAATTATATATATTGGTATGCAGAATACGAGTTTTTAATTCAATTCTCATGTTTTTTAATTGTGATAACAATGAAGTTGTTTCTTATGGACCCTTGATCGAAACAAATCCTATAGCAACCAGAAATATCTTTACACAAAGTAAATTTCAAAAATGTGGCCATAATATGTTACCTTTTCAATGATTTAAGTATTGTATTATGAATTTAAATCCTCAAATTTTGATAGTAGTTTTTAGAAATTCCATCAATTTCCTCATAGAATAATTGATAAGAATAAGAGACTACAAAACTTTTAAAAAATTCCTTTATTAGCATCAACATTTGCAAGTAATCATGCGCAAAATTCATGAGATTATTATGAGCTTAATATGAACCTCTCAATCGTAACATTGACGTACGAAACATAAGAAATTCACTATTTCCATACAGCAAAATTAAGTTTGCTTATTAAAGAGATGTACCTGAAACTTTCGTAAATATGCTTCGTCCTTTGCAGCTTCTTACTAGCACTTTGCAAATTTTTGTAGACTCATTTGCACTATCTTTCTATCATGGTTATTAAAGCCAAGTATTCACATGTGGCTTCCCATGCTCCCTGCCATAAAATAATGAAAAGGTTCAAAACTTACGGCACAAAGTACACCACAATATATCAAAGCTTATAGCATTGCATGAGCAAATTAAGTCGATGTAAAGTAACATTTCAAAAAACACTTTGCAAATTGCAAATAGTTTGATGAAAAGTAGATATCCCCCAACATGATATCAGCTATTAACATTAAAAATTAAAACTTCATTTAAAAACTTCATGCCAGCCACTCAGCTTGAAATGGAACCCAAAAAGCGGACAAGCACAAAACAAACAAAAGGCAAAGAAAACAACAAACCAACCAAACCTAATCTAGAGCTAAAGAAAGAAGGCAGGGCACAATACTCCTCCAACACCACAGCAGGTAAGCAGGAGCAGTTAAGCCTGTGGAGAAGAGAGCCCTGCAATTAGATAGCATCAAAACAAGACCAAGGCAAGTCCCCAGAACTAGCCACGAATTGCACAACGTAGCAGAATCTTCTGCCAGAAGAACGCAACCAGCAAAATTGCACCCAAACCAACTTCCACACCTCAATGAACAGCAACCCCAACCACAGGCCTTACCCAATAACACAAACTGCAACCCCTAGCAGCCATCAATAACTACCATGGATTGCAGCACACCAGCTCCTATCACAGAGAGCAGCACACAATGCACCTATAGCACAGGCTGAAAACAAGCAGAGCACAAAAACAGCCCCTAACGAGGGCCCCAATCAAACAGCCACACCAGCACTTAACCAAACAGAAGCTAACCTCCAACGCCCAAAAAAGCCAACCACAACCCTGAAAATCCAAAGCACCAACGCCACTCTTATCCCTATGCACCTACCAGGGCCCAGGGTTGCCTGCTGGACTATAGATGCCATGCCATGAAATTAGGGAGTAAAAATATAGCAAGTTAACTACAGATGAGCTGTATAGCTGAATAATACTCTCTTTGATCTCCTTGGAATCTCAATCCTAATCTGTATTACTTAGTATGTTTGGTGATAGTGGCTATATCAACATATCATACCTAGTGATTTCTAGTTGCTAACTGATGATGGGGATTTAATGTAAATCTCATTGTCAAGAAGGAAAACGTACTTGTTTTTGTTGGGTTCAGCAATTCTCTTGAAGTCATTTCCCTTTCTTTTATCTGATCCTCTATCTTTTTGGAGTAATCTTTGCACTGACTTTCTCACGCCTCTTAGGTTACTGTACCATGTACTATGTCTAAATGTACTGACATAGGGTTCAAATCTCACTTACCCCTCATTATTTATTTCAAATGAGAGATATAGCATCCACACTCCTAGCCCAAAAAGTTCTTGTGTGGGGAGGTGTGATAAAGTACATAAAACATTATAGGCCTCAACCATTAGCTTAAATTTTTTTCAGTTAAACTAGTTCCTTGAGAGATATCAAGTAGAGTAAACTTTTAGTTGAGTTAGTTTCTTAATAAATATCAAGTAGAACTTAAGCTTTGATCGAGTTATTCTTTTGACAGATATCAAGTAGGATGAAGAACATATTTTTGAGACATTTAATTTAACGTCACGAGGAAGAGATATCAAATTTGCAGTATTAGTAAATCTTGCACATGATATCTTCAAGAATGTGTCACGTCTTCAACAACACATATATATCACTATTCACTTCTTATCATCAGTTATCACACAACAGCAACTAAACAAAATGGCTGCATCATCCCATAAACAAACGCCAATTCACCAATTATAAAAAATTCTTGGTAAACAGTACAGCAAAAGCAGTTTAAAAAAAACCTTGTGATTTGTGAAGTATCTTCTGTGGCATATGTGTGCTTGAATCTACAAACTAATCTTGCTAAACATTACAGCCAAGGCTCACAATTAAAATTTATATAAATTCTCAATTTTAAACATTAAAATTCCAATTGAATATATACACCAAATATCCAATTGAACCTCACTACGCCATTCCCTCAGCAAAAGCATTTAAAAACACTCAAACTTAATACTCCATTACTTAAGATTATTATGCGAATATAATCAAAAATACTCTAATTAAAACAATATATAGCAATTTTATGAAGTTTTGGGGGAAGAATTTGGAACAATAAATAACAAACGAAAATCAATTGAGGAAGGAATTGAATACCTAATATCGTTTCCGTTTAATTCTTATTTGAGGTTCCAAACAATTTTGCACGGACCGTGAATCAAAACTGAATGAGAAATTCATTACTGCGAAAACATGAGTCTCGGAAGTCGGCATGAAGAGTTTGGAGTACGTGAGAATTTGAGACGTCAATTCAGTCGGCGGGTATACAGTGATCGCCTGATCGGAGTTCGGACGAATTGAATGGAACGGACAAAAATATTAGCAAAAATAGAATGGACTAAAATAGTAGGGGAAGAATATGAATACTTGCCAATTATGGAATGGAACTAATTTAAGATAGTAATGTGGGACCAGAGGTGTTCAACGGGGCGGGTTGATCTAATGGGTCAAAGGTCGGATCACATTTTAATAGGTTATTAGTGGGTCGGGTTAATAAGGGGTCGGGCCATTAGCAGGCCTTTGTCTAAAGGATCAGGCCGGGTCGGATAATTATGAGAATTGGTTATAAGAAAATATTTTACCACTTTTTTTATATTTTCATACGATATTATTGTATATGTAGTTGAATTGACCTAATGAGCCATAAAGTATAATAAAAAATATTTTATAAGCTTTTTAAAAACGGGTCAAAGAGGGTCGTATTTAAACGGACCGTTTAATATTTATCCTGACCCTACCCATTTAAATTTTGAGCCGACCAAGCCCATTGAACTAAACTCATTGCTTATAATATTGACGTTTGTAGCTCATACATATTTTTTTTTGTAATTTTCATTCTTGTGTGTATCCTCCTATTATTCTTTTAGATATTTATCAACTAAAATTCCATATAAAAAACACAGTAGTCTAAAAGCATCATAACAGTGTAAAATAAAGCAAAGACTTCTTTTATAAGGAGAAGAATAACAAGCTTTGTTATTTTTCCGATGTGGGATAATTGGAAAAACTTCAATCTTCCAATGTGAGATTCATGACATAACCTTTCAGTTATTCTTCCGATTTGGGATTCAAGGCATAACCTTACAGTTAGAAAGTGTATTTGTTTATTTATTGATTTTCTTAAGCCTTAATACTAATGATTTCGGGTTATTTTGATGTAAATAAGAAGATAAAATTGAGCTTTTAAGGGTTAGATGATAAGTTGATATTGTACATTTTTGTGATAGTGAAGAGGCTCCATTGTTTTGTAAGAGACATTATATTATTTGAGTTGTTTACATTTATTTTGTTTTATTATTTATGCTGCAATCTTCTATCTTACCATATAATTGATTATATACAAATTCTTGTGAGAGACGGTCTTTATGAAAGACCATCACTATTTGAAATGGCCGTCTATAAAGAAAATGTAGAGTAAAAGTAGATATTAAGCTTTAATGGATTGGGTGAAAGGCGTCTTTCAAAAAGACGATCTCTCAGAAGACTAGCTGTTGATTATATAGTAACTACGCCTTAAAAATTAAAATACATTAATAATTAACTAACTTGTGCAACTCTACCCTTCAAATTGTATATGTCCCTATTAAAATCTAATCAAAATAAAAATTAAAAAGACAATTTATTTATTAAAAACAAAAAATATATTGTTTTCAATAAATATATTATTTCAAGTGGTGAGCTAAAAATAACAAGTACAGATAAGGGTGGGAGAAAAGAATGCACAAAACAAAAAAAATTAAAAAATGTAAGAAAAAGGAGATTTTCTGAGGCCATCATTAATTAGTTCTTAAGAAAAACTGTAAAAAAAATAAGGAAAAAAAGGCAAGAAATTATATGTAGTTAAACATAAATGTATATTGTTGAAATATTGAAGAAAATTAATAAAATAGAAGAAAAAAATTGATTAAAAAAAAAAGAAAAGAATGTGGGGATCAAAAGGAAATGCAATAAAGAAAGGAGAAGATCATGGTCTTGTAGCAGTTGCAATTGACAAAGATAAAAGTAGTCAATATGCAATTAGATGGGCCATTGATCATCTTCTTGGTAAAGGTCGTCCTGTTGTCCTTATTCATGTCTCTAATGGCTCATCTTTCGCAGGTTCCATCTTTTGCACCCTTTTTTTAGGTCGGGATAGGTCGAGAGAAGGGGATGACTAGGGGAGGGGCAACGAGAATCAAACATGGGACTTTAGTGATAGAATTAAAGTGGTATTTGTGAAGGCCGCATAGGTTCGTGTTGGCCGCATTGTAAGGTTTTAAAAAGCAATGAATTGATTTCTCGCGGTTTAAACAATCGCAGTATGAGTCATGTCACGAGATATCTTATGGTTTGGACTGATATGTAGACGTTACGATGTCATGTCATTTCCATTATCGTGATCGACCATCGTGAGTTCGTGACAGTGCAACATAGGGTGGAGAATCAAAGGATGCATACTTCAATTGAAACAAAATTCAATTTTGTCCTATTTTTTTCTTGAAATGTTTATTAACCGCTTAAGTTAATTGTAAAATGAGGGACAACCGGACAAGCATAAGAAGAGGAATGATTCAAAATGTTTGATAATAAATAGACCAAACTTTAACGGTCCTTTTGGTAGGTGGTAATAAACGGTGGTAATATGAATGAAAAACTAGTGTAATTTTGGTTGAAAAATCTCTTGGTTACTTTGATGGTCATGTTTGTCCAAATTCAATTATCACATTTTCTTCATAAAATTCATTCCAATGTATTACCATTGGGAGAGGTAGTGTTAGATGGTAATGGAAATTTGTAAACAAAAAAAAAAATTTGATCAAATCTTCATTACCATGGGATTGATACGAAACTTTTGACAAAATTTTACCCTATAAATCATTCCTATTACCACTATTTGGTACCACTAACCAAACGGGCCGTAAGATTTATCAACATCTCATTCTCATAAATTTAGTTTCCATTTGAACAAATACAATTGCAAACATAAATATTGTTTTTGGTTTGTATTATTGGAATCAAGATTTCAACATTATTATTGTTTGCAGCGGGAAGCTCTGCCATTATATCGACATCAAGCCCCGCCTCATCACCAAATTCACAATATGTTGACCAACAAACAAAGGATTTGTTTCGTACATTCCGCTGCTTTTGTATACGTAAGGATGTAAGTATTCTGAGGCACTAATCGATTATAAATGGCGATAATGAGAATACTTTTAGTATCAGTTTTCATAAAATATATGTTTTGCCATGTATATATTACTGAAGAATCCTCAAATATATTTCTACTTCCCAAAGTTTCATTTTTACTAATTACTTCTCCGATAGATGACAACAATTTTTGTATACAAAAAATATTATTAGAATACTACAATATGATACTAATTCTTAAAATTTATTAAGTGATTTTCCCATTAAACTCTATTAAAAATTTTACATTTTTTTCGATCATATAATACCAACAATCAAACATTACAGTAACACAAGTATAATTATGTGCTTTAATTTCCTACGTAATGTATACATAGGAGATCATAAACATGTCAGTGGCTCTCAAAAGCCCAGTCCAATTCTAAATATTTATTGTTACAACTCTATATAGATTTAGGCTGGACTTTTAAAAGTCGTCTTTACAAAAAACGGTCTCTCAAGAAAGCATCTGATTAAAATAAGGGTTTCGACTATTAAATGATACATAATATCCCAATTTGTGTTTTAATCAGATACGTTGCATAGATGTTACACTCAAAGATAGCGACGTAGGCAGAGCTCTTATAGAATACGCCAACTACGCTGCAATTGAAAATTTGGTACTTGGTGCATCTAAGGGTGGATTTATCAGGTACGAAATATATACACGAACACGAGTACATAGACTTGATTAAAGGATTTAACACGCTGGCTTGTGATATCATGTCAAGGAACTAATTCAACCAAAAACTTAAGTTGATTGTTGAGGCTGCAGGATATGTCATATACTCTCACAGTTATTTATATTAATAAATAAATATTGTATGAGATTGATATGTGCAAAATATTATATTTTATAATGAGACAGGAAGTTCAAGCTATCAGATATACCAACTATGGTGTCAAGAGGAGCACCTGATTTTTGCAATGTATATGTAATCTCTAAGACAAAGATTTCAAGTGTACGTAATGCTTCAAGACCTGTTCCACATACGTCCCCTCTTCAGTCCTACTTAGATAGTTGTTCCAAAGATAAAACAGACCCTTCTACACCTCGTGCAACCACGCCGGTAGCCACTCCTACAGTCACCACGCCTGTCGCAACACCCCCTAGACGTAGTCTCAGCATACGAGGTTTTCTTTCTTCCCCTCTACTTTTATATTCGTGATGCGATAAAAGGGTCACGGGTCTGAATCTCATTCACCCATTTACATTATAGGGCACTCATGTGACCATCAGCTTGAGCATTTGGTTGAATATATGTGTTATATACTCTGACACATAAGAGATTATCTTACGTCTTTCGTTCTTCTATATCCCTAATGTGGCAATAAACTCATTGTTATGAATCTTGTTCACCCCTCATCTCAAATGGAATGTTCAACACCATGTATGAGGAGAGCATGTGTTAGCTTTGGTGTGAGAAGGCGTGTCAGAGTATATAAACATATAATGTATTTTGAGACTATAACCATGAGCTTGAGTTAAGCATCTATACTTCTACATCTCTTAGGTTGCATCCTCTTTTATGGGTATAGGTAGTCGTTTTCTTTCCCTCCCCAGACTCTGCTCATAGTCCCTATATGAGCGGGATACACTGGGTATGATGATTATGACGACTCTATACTTCTACATCACCATTGTTGCTTCTTGTCAAAATGATTATATTTGGGTTATGTGCAAGCAGGGGATAGACCATCATACTCATCATCCACACAATCAACAGATGACAGGGAGATTCTCAGGTACATCCATGTACTTCCAAGTTCCATGAGCAAGGAAAGCTTGTTCTATGTAACTAGTAAAGAATGTATCATCTATGAATTGTTAATCATACATTCCATGGGTAATATTCATGCTTTGTGGATTTTGTATCAGGCCTGATAGGATACATGAACGGCTTATGTGTAGCGACTTCCCAGAATGTGATACAGATATATCCTTCGTAAGCTCTGATAGGACTAGTGTTGATCGCCTTTCAGTACAGTATGACTTCATGGATCCAACGAGAACCCCAAGACTTTCGACCAGTTCAGATCACAGTTTTGGGTCAGTTCGTTTTGGACAAAGGATGAACGATAGACCCGAATTTTCATTCATGTCACAAGAAAGTGGACTTACTTCAGCTTCTTCAGCGCACAGTGTAAGTATCATATGAATTCAATAGCTGTCATATACTTCTTCCGTTTCTTAAAGCTTGTGAGCATTACGACAACCATTAGGAACACGATCAATGGTAGAAATTAGGCTCCGAGTAAGTACTAGCAAAGATTCCTGATGTGTAATAATCCATAAGCTACATCTGAGACGATCTGACCTTAGTAGTTACTAGTTAGTTGCCAAAGTAACTTATTCTATACCCTTATGTAACTGATGAAGTATAGAACATATTACATACTACAACGGTACAACCATATGTGCGTGTGAGGAGGATTAATGAAGCATATCCCATATTAGGTAGCTACAATTATCAGCTTAAATTTTTCGTTGAAGCCTCAAAATATATTACATACTTTAATGGTATATCCAGTTTTCATGTATCTTGAATCTTGATTGAAATAACATGAGTTCCTTTTAAATAAACACAGGAAGACACGGAAGCTGAGATCCGAAGGCTTAGGCTAGAGCTACGGCAAACTATGGAGATGTACAGTGAAGCCTGCAAAGAAGCAGTTGTTTCTAAAGAAAGAGAAAGACAACAAGTATGTTTCACACTTACACCCCAATCATCAGCTTAAACTTTTGATTGAGTTGATTTTTTGAAATAGTATCAGAAATCAACGTGACTAAATGGCCACGTGTTTAAATCTCATCCAACTTTCATTTAAGTGGAATGTTTAGCATCGGTTTCTTGCATCAACATTTTTAGCCCAAAGAGATCTCGCGTGAGGTCATATAGTATAGTTATGATCGACATTGCTTCTATTTGATTGTTTTAGGCAATGGAGCTACACAGAAGGAGACTAGAAGAGGACAAGAAACTGGAAGAATCAGCAAGTCCTGAAGAAATAGCAAGGGTGCTAGCAGAGAGACAAAAAGCGGATCAGGAAGAAGCAAGAAAACAAAACGAAGCTAAGTCAGAGTACGCACCATCCCATGGTGGTATGTACAGAAAGTACTCCATTGAAGAGATTGAAACAGCTACAGATAGGTTCTCTAAATCTCTGAAAATAGGAGAAGGAGGATATGGACCTGTGTTTAAGTGTTACCTTGATCATACAAGAGTCGCAGTTAAAGTTTTACGTCCAGATGCCGCTCAAGGTAGAACGCAGTTCCAACAAGAGGTACTAAGATTATTTATACTATAAGCATTAAGCAGAGTACCTACTAAAAATGATTATGAAATCATACTGTAGAACATCAATTTTTCTTTACCTTATTGCAGGTAGAAGTACTAAGCTGCATCAGGCATCCCAACATGGTTCTACTCCTAGGAGCATGCCCAGAATACGGGTGCATAGTTTACGAATACATGGCCAACGGTAGTTTAGATGATTGTTTATTTCGTCGAGGAAAAACCCCACCTCTTTCTTGGCAAGTTAGGTTCAGAATTGCAGCTGATATCGCAACAGGGCTGAACTTCCTGCATCAAACAAAACCCGAACCATTAGTTCATCGAGACCTTAAACCCGGGAATATACTTCTCGACAGATATTTCGTAGCTAAGATCGGTGATGTTGGATTAGCTAGGCTTGTTCCACCCTCAGTTGCAGATCATATAACACAATATTGTATAACATCCGCAGCGGGAACTTTCTGTTATATTGATCCAGAGTATCAACAAACTGGTATGCTTGGGGTTAAATCTGATGTTTATTCATTTGGGATTGTGCTTTTACAATTGTTAACTGCTAAACAACCAATGGGTTTGGCTCTCCAAGTTGAAGATTCTATTGAGAAAGATAAATTTGCTGACATTTTGGATAAATCAGTGCCTGATTGGCCTATAGAGCAAGCCTTAGAAATGGCTAAAATAGCTATACGATGCGCTGAGTTGAGACGTAAAGATCGACCAGAACTTGGGAATGAAGTGTTGCCTGAGCTCGAAAAATTGAGAGACTTTGCTGATGAAAGATCACAGCCTTTTGTGTTTTTTGCTGGACCAGCTTATTCTTCTACTAATCACAGTCAGACATCTATGTCACAGGTCAGTTGCTAGAAGTTTTTTCCATTGTAATTAGCTTATGATCTGATATTCATATCCTATGTTTTAAATATCAGTCAAGAAACCAACTCAACTAAGAGCTTAAGCTTTTGATTGAGTTGATTTCTGCACAAGCCAATGTGACAAGAGATCAACGGTTCGAATCTCATTGACCCATCGTTTCAAGTGGAATATTTAAAACTGGGTACGAGAGAGTCTGTGAATCCACACTTCTAATTTAATGTATTCTCGTGTGCTAGGGCATGTAATTAGTATAAAGTGGTTAAGTACCATCCCCATGATTATGCTGTTTAAAATTGTTGTTACAAGAAAGCAAAATTTATTTTGTAGGTAAGTGATTCCAACTTTTCAGCTCCGGGGAGCTCAAAGACTCTTTCATCCTCACCATCACCAAGAGGTAGAAAATCAACTAATTACAATATTTTTATTTATAAGAGTTATTATGATCAAAGATTAGAAAATCAACTAATCTTAAGCTTGCTAAGCTGATCGGGTTTAACTTATGCTTGAATTCGGATTAGACCCATCTGTTAATTCAACTATCAGTTTAAGTATGTAATTTAGTTTGTTCAGTGACATGGTATCACAAGCAGAAGCCACGGGATAAAATCTCATACCTTAATACATGTGCTGCATGCATTTACACTTTTGTCGCAAAGGACTATTTTGAGAGAATGTATAATCTAGTATACTACTCCCTCCTATTCAGCCCAAATATGTCATTTATTTTTTGACACTATTCACTTATCATTCTTAATTTGTATTTTACTCTTAATTTATAAGTTAAAACATAGTCATGTGAGATCTTGTTTGATTCCTCTCAATACAAGGAGTATTAATATCAAATTTTTATAAATTTTAATTAAGCATCATTTGATATATTAAGGGTTAAAATGTTGTCTCAGCAAATGTAAACAACTAAATGGGACAATTAGGCTGAATAGGA
Source organism: Amaranthus palmeri (assembly GCA_019776075.1). Taxonomy (NCBI): domain Eukaryota; kingdom Viridiplantae; phylum Streptophyta; class Magnoliopsida; order Caryophyllales; family Amaranthaceae; genus Amaranthus; species Amaranthus palmeri. The sequence continues at coordinate 1,615,537 of JAAKBH010000288.1, read as the reverse complement.
AGTAGTATAAATTATATTAGATCTTCAAATTAATTTTTTGACATCCTCGATAAAAATTTGAAAAATCCAAAACAAAATTTAATAACATAATGTCGTTTTGTTGCAGTGTTTTCATCAAATGATGCAAATCAAAGAGCTGGAGTAACGTGCAACTTCTGAAGGCCACATCGACAACTTACACAAATAATTTCGCACAACCCGTAATCAAATTTGGTCTGCTGATGAAGCACTTGAAGACTCCAACATAAGAGCCTTTAACATTTTTGTATGTGGTAAAGATACACAAAACATAGATTCAAAAAACTCAGAAAAATAGGGAAGACCTAAACATATTTTTTTACCTCAAAATCAATAGAATATGTGCTTGTAGGTTATTAGAGAACTTATTATAGTTTCCAAGTGATGGGCCAAAATTTGAACATGTAACAAGGTATAGGGGTAAAAGATGTAGGTTAGTTATTAAGATGTTAACATTTCTATCATAGTATCATGTACTATGTACAATACCATAAAAATGATATAACAAAATCAAGTGATGATGTATATTTTTGATAGAAGACCCGTCTCATTAAGATTACTACGTTTGATTTTAAATTCATCAATGGTAACGGAACAAGGAATGTGTATGTGCATAATTCGTCAAAGTAAAGATAAAAAGGATTGCTTCATGGGATGATTCTTTCACATTATTCATCAACATCTGTTACAAAGGATCCTCCATTTCCTTCCATCCAAACACCCTTAAACTTCAAAATTTAGGGTCATGGCTCACAAGTAAATATGGGTTGCTTAAATGGAGAGCTGCAATCAGAGCCATTTGAACATTTTTAGGGCGAAGCAAGAACAATTTGTGAACAACTTGTTGCATGCTTAACAGTCTTGAATCTTGAATATAATTTATAACAGGGTTTTATCATAGAAAAACAACCATTTTTGCAATATGAAGGAAGGAATAGCCTGCCGGATCCTGCTACGAAGAGTAGGCCATTATGGAGGGTTTGTGGAGTCAGTCACTACTCACTATAAGATAGATGATTCCAAACGATGCTTTGCGAGGATTTAAATTCACTTTTTCCCTCTAATCTATAGTCTATACCACATTTCAATATATGATTATTTGAGCACATTTAAACGACACCGTACTATGGAAGAACAACACATAAATAGGAATAGTTTCAACCAAGCCCTAACAAACAAAATCACCAATTCACCTTAACCTAACTATTTCAGCATCTGATGCCACAGAGGAAGAAAAATAGGCTTTATGATTTGAATTTACAACTTTGTTTTATGAAATATGTAATGGTTGGTCCTTTCAAATTACGATCTAATCCAGAAACTCCATCAAATTGAATCAAATCAGAATACAGAAAGATCCGCAGAGTAATTGAAAACCTGAACAATACTCAACTATCAATGAACAGCACAGAAATTGGAATAGATTCACCCAAGACATAACAATCAAAATCACCAAAAATCAACACAAGCATCAACAATTAGATATCAACAATAAAATTCGTCCATTCATTAACATCAAAAAACCGACATCACATCACAAGATTCCACTAAGAACAATACTATAGTATTAATTAAAAGTACAATACACGAAGATTAAAACGGAGAAAGAAGCTGAGAAAGAGAAGGCTTAGGCTCAGAATTCATGCCGATGTAGATAATCAAAGGAATTAAACCATAGTGAACAATCACTTTTCCTCTCTTCAGACTCCAATTAGTCCATTCTTTCACACTCTTGTATATCTTCGATTCGTCTTCTTCTTCGCGCACTTTTCTCGCTTTTCCTCTAATCGCCATTTTTTCTCTTCGAGATCTGATCACCGATTGTATAAACCCTAATCTGTTAAACCCCCCGTTTACTTATTTTGATGCTTTATATATTTGTGATAAATAAATCAGGATAATTGTTGGTACAGCGTCCTCTTTTCTGTGGACCGTATTCTTTGGGCTTTTAATATAAACATTTTTGACAAAAAGAATTGAAAAGAATAAGCTTGTTACAGCAAAAATTCCCTAAAGTAAGCTTCAGCAAAGTTTCATTCCTAGAAAAGTTTTTTAATGTCAAAGTCTAAAATCAGGTGCGTTCACTGTTATTAACAGCAAATCATAAAGCAGGTTAAAAAAAGTCAAAACTCTATGTTCGCAGTAATATATAGCGAACACAAGGGAGACAATGTCATAGCGTTAGAAAGGACAAAAAAATATTTTAACAAAGTTTGTTGGCATGTTTTAATTTTTTTGTCCCTTTTTAACGTTATCATATTGTCTCCCTTTTGTTCGTGTTGTTCGTAACAACGAACTTGACTTAAAGACGCTTATTCTGGGAATTAAAATTTTCCAAAACTAATTAAAATTTTCCAAAACTAATTAAAATTTTGTTCCTTTTCTATGGAGCAAATCATATGAGAATTCATTATGGTGAAATAAATTCATAAAAGCCTAAATTTTAGAAGTTAATATATTAAATATACAGAATGGCGGACCCAGGATTTTAGGAATGGGGTTGCACAATATTTTAACATATGTATTTCAAAGTCCAATTTAACCAATATATATTTAGTTTTGGCATTACTCAATAGAGTATGAGAAATAATGATGCATATAAAACACAAAAAAAAAATAAAATAAAACTCCACTATCTTATTAGCCGTTATCGTTTCTGAAAATAAAGAAAACATCTTAATCTAACAAAATTTTAAATTTCATTGCGTTATCAAGTAACCCACAAATTTGTGAACTTGTTTAATTTGTGTTATATATTTATAATCATTATCATCAAGTATTTAGAAATAAATAAACAAAAATTACACATGCACACATTCCCGCTAAAAACAAACTTAAAGTTATAAAATTACATAAAAGTAGGTAGAATCATAAAAAGATTAATCAATAATCTTTTAAAAATTACAATTTACAAAATTAAATTACAAATTTTACTTGACATTACCGTGAGTTGTGAGAAGGTTTGATATGTGAGTGAGGGTTCAAATATTAATTATTGTCGATTGGAATGCTGGAGGTCAATTAATTGCAACTAATAATCCGAAAAGTAAGAAATTTTATTAAATTGGCCGTACAAAACATTAGAAATGCATTTGGGTTAGCGGTAAGCAACGCATCCTGGGTAATCAACCTATTGTTCCTAGGTCGCGTGTTCGACTCTTAATAGCAATTTTTTTTTTACATTTTAATGGGGTGCCTGGGCAACCCCAGGCATCAATGTAGGTCCGCCCGGCCCAGAATTTTCATTTCAAAAAAAATAATCAATTTTAACATTAAAGATATCAATAATAAAATCTACTTTAATATTTAATTTTTCAGCTCTACTTCAATATAAATCCTTAAAAACACTCACCCAAACACTTGAAATATCAATTCGAATTCTAAGGCTTAAAATCTTTATTTTAACTTTTAAGGTTATGAATCCCCACTCCAATAAAGCAAGTCATAAGTTTTTTTCACCAATTGTATGAAATAATGCACAAATTATAATCTTTGATTGATAATTTACAAAGCATCATTAAGTTATATTTATTTAGAAAAACATTCATTTATTTACAAATTGATTATATTATTTTTTATTATACTTTTAAAAAAAATTCACTAAAATGCTAATTATGTTATAGATGCAATTTACAATGACCCACTGCTTTATCATTTTATAAAGATAATTATAAAAAACAGTTTGAATTTTAATTTTCATGAATGTAATTAAATGTGTATTAAAAAATAATTAAAATTAAAGTAATATTAAGCCGAATCTATTCAATTTATTTGTTTTTTACATCAAAATAAAAAAAACCGTACATCGCTCAGGAATTATCTAGTATTCTAGTAATTATAAAAATAAATATTTTGTAAAGTACGAAAACGAATGTTTAGTTTAATTTAGTTGGACTATGTACGATGTAGCCTAATTTAAGATTAAATGTCCTTCAATACATAATTTCGAAACTTGAAGCAATTTTCTTCATTTTCTTATTTATTTATTATTTTTGAAAACGAAAGGTGGTTATTCTCTTAAAATTAAATAAAAAGGTGGTTATTATTATCTTAAGTTTATAATATTTTTTCAATGGTTTTGAAGAAGTACTCTTTGGCTTTTTGATCTAGAAAATCATATGTAAGTTAACTTTTATCTTTTTGTTTTTGGTTGCTAAAATAATAAAAATTGTTTATCATTGTTAATACTCAAAAATACTTCTCAAAATACTAATCCGTGTAGTAATTGTAATATGATAAGAAATATATTTGAATGCAATTGTAATAATTGTGATAACTGCGCCGAATAATTTTTTACAGAAATGCTTTCGGCGGGAAACGAATCTTTGTGGTAGTGACACGTGTCACATTAAGATATTGTTGTAGTATAATTTATGATGATAAAATGGGGTCTTCCACAAGCAAATTTATAAATGATGCTGGTTCTGTAATTGGAGGCATTATTGCAGCACCTTTTAAATCCATTTTTGGTCGATCATGCGAGTAAGTTTTCTTTTTCTTTACATTATGGCAATTTTTATGTTATTTATTATGATGAATTATTATTTCAAAAAAAATGATGGTTTTGATAATTTATTATATGTATTAATCTTTTTGTAGTTATTTCCTCCATAACTTATAATATTTCTAAAAGATTGATTCTATATTTTAGTGATTGCTATATTTCTCTCAAAAAACTAATATTCTAGTGAAATATTAGTATTAAAAGATGAAATGATATATCAATCCACAATTTTTACACAGATTAATTATTATGTTTTTGTATAAGATGTCTATTTTATTTATTGAAAAAGGATTAATTGATATTTGATACATTTAAAAAGGAAGTTATTATATTGTTGCATACATTTTAAAAAACAATTCAAAGTTAGACATCTACTATTGTGTTTTGTTTGGAAATTGTCATGTGGAGTTTTTCGGAGATACACAATGTTTGATAAGTTAAAATTTAGCCAAAATTAAATTTTATTTCAGTTAGAATAAGTATTTTTCAAGTAAAATTTTAAGATCGAATTTCACCGAATATAAAGACGCTCATTGTCCTATAGATATTTCAAGTAATTGCATTTTAAGTGGATCATTGCATTGTGTAATGATATTTACCACTTTAAGGATTGTAGTTTGTATTTAAAAATAAACAAAGTATTTTTATTTTCAGTTATTTTAATTTTTTAAGAGAATATAATATGAAAATAAAAAAATAATTTTATGTTACTATTTTAACTTTTTAAGAAAAAAATAAAAAGTAAAATAATTCAAGATAATAAAAAAAAATTATATTTACAAAGCAAATATAGTATTAAATTTAAATTACATTAAAAAAATACTATATTCTTGCTTATATACGACTCAAGCTAAGATTGTATATATTATTATCACCTTATCCTTGTACTATGAACGGGAAATAATGGGTATTCTTGAGCCGGAGGACTCTTTTGACCGCCCTCTTTCTATGGGTATGAGACGTCGTCTATCTTATTTCTCCAGACCCTGATCATAGATATAGTCTATGAACGGGATATACTGGGTATGATGATGATTGATGATGAACTTTCGTCGTTCTAAAAATGTTTATAACATTTTGTTGTAGGGATGTGTGTGAAGGAATATGGGATGTGGTTTGTTTTATCGAGCATATTTGTATAGCCGATTTGGTGAAATTTCTACTAGTTTGTTGTCTCTCCTATATGTAAGACCCATTTCATTTCTTTTCATATTTTCTCGACCCTCGATCATAAATTTATTTATATAAAAGAAAAATAAAGCACGTAATTCAAATTAGCTAGCTACTTAAATAAGAAAGCAAAACATAATATTAAACCAATTAGTTTAATCATTACATTTTTCATATAAAAAGTCTTTTTTGTCTTCATATTTAATTTGGTATTTAGTTTAAATAAAGATATTATTAAAATATTTTTTTTATAGTACATGGCCGAAAATAGTTAATCAGTTCACTCATCTGCTTAATTTATCTCATTTCTTAATTAGTTTCTACTAGATATTGCTCGGCCCGTGGCCCGTACGATGCACGACTTTATTAAATTTGTTGACATATTTGTTTAAACAAAAAAGTTAAAGATTGATGACTTTATGTTTTAACCGTCTCAAAAATCCTATACTCATACAAAAACTAACATTATAAAAATTTTAAAAATAATTGAAAGAAAATAAAATAAAATATATGATTTTCTAATATGGTAAATGATATGATCTTAAAAGTAAAAAATCAAGCAATATTGATAATATTATAGTCATAATTAGAAAATAAAAAAGTCAAGATAAAAACATTAGTAATAAATACAATGACATTATTATTGAGTTTTAGAGGGAAAATTTTTATTCAAAAAGTGACATGTAATCAATTTTAAAAAATGATAACGTCAAAAGTATTTTGTTTTAATAATAATAAATTTATCTTGTATTTATATTCAAGGTAGAGGTGTTCAAAACAGACCCGATGACCCAATAGACACCCGATTTTATAACCGAACCCGGCCGATTTAACCCGACTTAAAAATGGATCTACAATTATGTAAAAACGAACGTGAACACAAAACCCCAATTTTGAAACGCCCCAAAACACCTGACCCGAAATCAACCCGATGACCTAAATGAACACCTCTAATTCTAAGGTAATGTTGATTATTGCAGGTTTAGTTTTTGTATACTTGATATCTAAGTTGGGAATATGTCAATGTATGACAAAAATCATATGTAAGACAAGTTGGGCAGCTTGTGAAACATTTTGGTTGACATTAGATTATGTTTGTTGTTTTTGTTGGCATAAGATTAGATATACTAAGAGAGTTTACCGTGGACGACGTCGTTTAATGCATAGACACTTAAGTAAGGATGTTGAGTTGGGTTACAAGAGTACTATTGAAGCTTTTAGTGATGATGAAAGTGCTCCTAATAATTATCATGCTTCAAGTCTTAATAGAAAAAGAAAGTCAAGAGAAAGGTTTAGAAGTGGGAGAATAAGAAATCCTAGTAAAAGCGTACGGCAATGTCAGAGTCTTAATTCTAAAAGATTTGGGTCAACTACACATCGTGGAAAAAGTGTGAGGTTAAGTAAAAATCAATTTTCCGTTCATTCGATAGGTAGATCACAAAGGATGATGAGAAGGAGAAGAAAGCGAAGAAAGCACTATCACAAACAGATGCATATGTCAAATTTGAGAGAGATTAGAAGAAGTAATACAACCAAGTTCAAGAAGCAAAGAACGACATGATTTTTTTAATATATTTTTTATTTTTAAGCAATATTATTGATTTTGTATTGATATGTGAATTTGTGATAGCTCAAGTCAAATATTTGTAATACATTAGGATATCTTGCTATGAATCTTGATAGGTTTATTTGTAATCATTCTATTCTATATATTAAAACAAAGACCACCTAATGATAAGTGTCGGCCTCTGGTAAAAAATTTTCCCGCTCAAATTAGCTTTTTATATATATACTTTCTTATAACTTTATTCTAACTTTGAGGACAAGATTACTATACGTTAATGCATGCTGTTGCAATTCTATATGACTATTTATTTTGCCTATTTAAGATTAAGGAAATTTATATCTTTTGTTTTTGAATAATACCTAAATCATTTTGATAATTTAATTGAACAAAAAAATTTGATAATTTAATTAAATATGATTTTATATTTTTTTAATGAATGGAACCACAATTACAAGTCTTTTCAATATAGAAAACAGTTGTCATTTTTTGCAAATAGCAATTTTATATGATGAGAATGTTTCAATTATTCAAATAAAAAATTCAAAAACAAAATGATGTTTCAAAAATGAATACTCAATTGAAGTTAATAATGTACAAGAATCATTCGGAATTAGGAAGGTTAGTTGGCTCTCATATTCACAAGTAAAAGCACTAACATTTGAAAAATCAAATGTTTAAAAAGAATGAGAATAAAAGCTAAGAATACAACACAAAATTGTTATCCATAGAAAATTTTTTAAAAAACGCAACAAAATTGATTTTAAAAAAATATTTATTGAAAATTTGCAATTTTTTTTTTAATAATTAAAAACTGTAAAAAGAATCAATATGTACATCAAGCCTTTTTCTGCCTACCGATGTGGGACAATTTAGATAAGTAATACTCCCTCCGGTCCATTTGGGACTAGTCACGGATTTTAAGGTAGTAGGGGAGTCCATTTAAAAGGTGATAGTTGGGTATTTTAATTGATTAAATAAATTGTAAAGGTGGTAGTGGAGTATTGGAAATTGGATTAGTGGGGGTATTTAGGTAAAAAAAAAGATAGCCAAAAAATAAAATGAAACAAGTACTATATGAAATTGCCAAAAAAGAAAATGAGACAAGTAAACAGAAACGGATGGAGTATGGCATTAGGCCCTTAAGAAAACTACAAACGACTTTGAAAACAAAAGTATTAGTAAAGACAAAATTATACTCGGAAATCAAAATTACTGCTCCGTAGACCATAGTATACAGTATACTCATCTCTCATATTCATCACCTCTGTCCCTCCATTTTTCTCCTTGTCCTCTCCCTCTCACGTTCACCAGGAGTTGCAGAAGTGACACTACCGCCATTACTATCTCCACAAGCTCGCTGATCGCTCAATAGTCTACGATCTTACCTCACATTTCATTCTATAGTAATTGTAAGCATTCATTTTCATTTCTTTCCATTTCAACTCTGGCGATTTTTGTCCCGATCTCTTTTGTCGATTTGTTTTGGCTGACTTGTTTGATCGTTGATCGAAATGAATTTACGAATGTATGCTTTTTTAATTTTTTATTGTATGCTTTTAGTTTGAAATCATTTTTGTTTTTCTTCTGATTTCTTTGTGCTAATTCGAATTTTTAGGGCTTTTTGGTTGCTAGGAATTATTGTTCGGAGTATTGATTTTAGGTTTCTGTGTGAGTGTTGCAAATTGCAATAGTATGTGTTGAGAATTTATAATTTTTTTATATGATGATTTTCTTAAAAACGAGAATGAAGTATATTTATCCATAAAGTTTTGTTTGAGTGTAAGGGAATTAAATTTTGTAAATGGATCATACAGATTGCTAATTACCGTTATTTATTTATTTATTTATTTTATTATAAAAAAGATTAATGCTGATTATTCTGTGTGATTTGGATTTGGCATCTTATAATTTATTGGAGTATATTCATTTGTACAGAGCAGTCAGTATTAGATAAAAAAAGAGAGAGGTCTTGTTTGAAAGTGAGAATACCTGCTTTTAAGTCAGAAGAAAGGAGACAAGTTGAGAGTACTCATAAGTGATTTCTGTCGGAGCTTTGTATCTGAATGAGGTGATTTCCTCCAGTACCAGAATTTCAGAGAGGATCTTGGGGGTGTGACGTGTGAAGAACAGCATTTCAAAATACAGAGACCAAGTTCAGGGGGTGAGTTCCCCCAAAGTGGCGAGTTCAGCCCATTCCCAGTGGCCAGGAGGTTGAATTCAACCCATTCCATCATGATGGATGATATGGAAAATGGTTCCATGGGGCCTTACCAAGATAGGTCACGCAGTTTTCCCGACATGCGCACCAAACCTTATACCCCCTTGGTAAGACTTCTTTCCCTATAACTCGAGTATCTTGTTGGGCTTTGTTTATTTGGTATTTGATTGGAATCATATCAGTTTTAAGTTCATTAGCCATTGCATGATATTTTTTTAAGACTAGATACATTGTCAACGTCATTTTGACATCATATTTAGATCAAGTGTTGAATGCTATGTGACGTCTTTGGGATATATGTAAATGGTCATGAACTTTCAGAATGTCTTGTTGTGAAGCCATTTAATGCTGCATTTGTGTGCTTGCCATAAACTTTCACGGGCTCTGTGGAAATTTAAGTTTGGTGGAGTATGGAGTAATGTTCAATTCATTATTAGAATTTACGATTCGTTTAAACTGACACAATGATAGCTCACAATCGACCATAATTTACTTTTTTTAGCATTTCTTATTCACTAGGAGATTAACGAACCATGTTGGTACGGAGTGTTGTGGCAAATGAAAAGTTACACAGGAGCTGGTTTCTATACATTTGAATATCCGCAAAAATATGCTTCCTTGAGGGAAAGAGGGAAGGTAGAACTTTAAAAAATGTTTCGTATAAAAATTTTTGATATGAAATATGTCAATATTACTAAGATTTTATGATGCGCGACACAAGATCAAAATGTTTGTTTACTTGGAGCTCGAACCTAATTGAATTACATACATATAGACACTAAAATACTCATCATTAATATGCCTAATGTGCCTATCGTTAGTAAAAAATGTAATATAACTTCCAAAACCGTTTCCACAAACGCATTCGCTACTGCGTTTTCTTTTCCATGCGTTGTAGTATTCCATCAATTGTCTCATATATGGATTTTTTCCATCGTAGATTGCTTTGTATAAATTCAAATTAATTCTCTGATGTGACTGTACATCTCCTTAGACCTAGTTGTATAACTCTTTCTCATATCATAAACTCCTCCCCATCAACTTCCATCAACTTCATAGTATGGCTTATAAGTTTTCTTTCTTGATAGTTGGACCAATATTGTACATCTCCTTCGTTCTTATAAATGGGTACTAGAGTACTTCTCATCAAGTTCGTAGGAAATCTTGTTTGTATTTTAAATTTTGTTGAACGGATTAATTAGCCAAGTACAAACATCAAACATTGATAGGTATACTATATGTGCCCACTGGTTTCATCTACTTTTTTTCTTCAAATCCCCCTCGACCTCTAGTTTTTTGGTCTGTTGCATAAATTCATTTTTTTCATGGGAGAAATAGATACGTTTCATCATTCCTGCATATTCCTAATGCTAGAAAACATTTTTTTTTCTGCTTTACGCTTCCATCATGTCATATCCTTCCTTACAATGATACAACCCTTATTTCCCCGAAAAGGTCCCTAGCTACTCGTGTAATACGAATTTTAATCCTCTACGTTAATTTGTGCTGAATTCATAAGCAACTGACTAATAGAATGTGGAGAGGGCTCAAAATCACCATTCATGATTGTAAGCCACTCTTATAATTAAATCCTAGAAGGCAAAGAACGATGTATATCAATCGGGGATGCAAATTCATTAAGAACAAGATTGTTAGATTCTTGAATTTCAGAAACGCTTTTCTTTGTTTCAGAGTCATAGACCTAGCCCCCAATCAATTTTTAACAGAATTTTATGATCCTTTGTTATAAAATTTTGAGAGTAAGAATCTTAATATAATTACGTGATTGTAAATTGTAAGGTTCAATGATCGAGTTTTACAATATTCATTTAAGAGATGATAAGCATGTTTTAATATCTTGCTCCTACCCCTAAATGTAGTACTTAACCAAGTTATGTAATACTAATCCTTATGCCTATATTTTTAAGGCATCCTTGAACTTATTATATATCCTTGAGCATTTAGTTTTTAGTAATTGTAAAAGTCAAGTTATGGGGATATGTTGACTGTTTTAAAGTTACAGAATGAATTTAACTTATGTGTGTCTTGTGTATGAGTACAGTAGGTATGTAAAAAGACATTTAGAAGTTGTTGTATGAGAATATCAATTTTTACGGCTTCATATGTTTATAAAGAATGAGGATGAAAATTAGTTTATATTTATAAACACTGTTCATTTTTTTGTTGTTAAAAAGTTGTCGTCATTATTAGGCCATTGGCATTAACATACAACTTGTACAAAGCAAAGTTGAACATTACTGGTTTTACTAGTTAGTCATTTGCATTTAGCATTATGTCTGGGTGTAAATAACCCATCAGAGGCAGGTCAATAATGACAAAAAGTTTATGTGGCATGTTATACCTCCCTTCTGGAAAAGAATTTGCAAGAATTAAGGCAAATTAAAAAGATTCCGAATGTGAAAGATTTACCTCTGTTGTGGAGAATCAAAATGACACTGTGTGGGTATTCTGCGACCTGCAGAGTTTATCAGTTTTTCAGTGTCTATGTTTCCTTGCCGGTTTTGCAACTGATATTAGTCATGAAATTGCTTTGTTTATAAATTAGTTCTTGGATAGTACTAACAGCTTCTTTTTGCAGGTTTTCAAAATCATGGGGTTAAACACTCGTGTTCTTTTCATTCTTATGCTTCTGGTCTTTGGAGTTATCTTCTATATTGGAGCTAGCACATCACCGATCATTGTATTTGTATTTTCCGTTTGCATCTTTAGCTTCCTTCTGTCTATATATCTAACAAAGTGGGTACTAGCAAAGGATGAGGGACCACCAGAGATGGCTCAGGTACATATATGGCTAATGTCCTTATTCCTCATTTTCTCGCTGTTGATTATCATCTTTAAATAGGACTAACTCTTGGCGTCCTTATTCCTCTTAAATGTGGCAATTTATGGACTTTTATCATCTTTAAATCGGACTAACTCTTGGTGTCCTTATTCCTCAGTTTCTCGCTGTTGATTATGTGTAGCAAAAGATCTTTCTACAGTCAAGGACAATACCATATAGCTGAAATAGACCTTTTTTTATGTGTGTGTGTGTGTGAGAGTGGGGGGGGGGGGGGGGGGAACAATAGTTGAGTACTACTATGGTAATTAGAACTTGTGATGTAAATTCTCTTTTCGAAAATTCTTTTTTTGTGTGGTAGGGGAACTGGATGGATGTGCTTATAACTTGACGGGCACTTTTAATCAATATTGCGAGAGAAGTCATCAGGGTTGGATCTTCTTTAGGGCCGCAACCCGCAAGGGTTTGATCCCTTGAAATTTTGGTCATTTTATAAAACCACAGTATTCTATAGATTTTGCAATAAAAAGTTGTGGTTTAGTGGTTAAGACTATAACTTTTAAAGAAGAGGTAGAGAGTTAAAATCTTGGCCCCCTGGTTTTTTGTTTGGACAGTAATTTTGGCCTCTCCGACTTATGACCTAAGATTCGCCATTGGAATTCATCCTCTATATTTGCAAATATGAGAAGGCGGTGCTTCCATATGGTAAAAACTCGGATATAAATGTTTCAATGGCCGTTCGTTCATAGGTCAACATTGTTTGTTGGTGGAAAGTAAGTAAGAGCATCTAGGCTCTGTTTAGTTGCATTTTTGTTTGGGATAATCAAGGGAATGATGCAACGATCCATTATATGCCTCTTTCAACTCTTGCTTTATATTTTAATATTCTGATGAAAAATGTTGTCTTATTTGCCCTAATCCGCTCAAGCTTGGGTGCATGACATTGTTTTTGATATTTTTTTTACTGTCCTATTTTCATTTTCGCACTCTTGCAATTTTTTAAATACTCATTGGTATTCCTTATCATGATATATTTAGCAGATGATGTATGAAATATGAACTTCCTTTCTGGTTTTTCAGTCCTCCGCTACTGTTACCCTCCCATATCATGTTTGTTTTTGCCAATTTTACTACCTAAACTACACATTTCAAAGATTTTATGGTCTGCCTGTTAGCTTAATTTTCTGGTATATTTATGTCTTATGAATCTGCTAGATCTCATATGCTATTCGCGATGGAGCTGAAGGCTTCTTTAGAACCCAATATGGAACAATCTCCAAAATGGCTGTTCTTCTTGCCTTGGTGATTCTTAGTATCTATTTATTACGGGATACAACTCCCCAGCAAGAAGCTGCTGGTGTTGGGAGGTAAAAACACATGTTTCTATTGGTAACTTATATGACCATGAATCTCCTGCACCATTTTTTTTTGTCCTTGACCTTTATCCTTTGCTCCATGTGTTCTGGTACAGGGTTTCATCTGCATTCATTACAGTTATTTCATTCCTACTTGGAGCTCTATGCTCAGGTATAGCTGGATATGTGGGAATGTGGGTTTCTGTTCGTGCAAATGTTCGGGTTTCTAGTGCAGCAAGACGGTCAGCCAGAGAAGCCTTACAGGTTGGTGGTGTCTCTTCTTTTCTAAAGTAAATGGTGTAGTATCTACGTTTGTATATGTAAATTTATGAATTTGGGACAATATTTACAGGTAGCTGTTCGTGCTGGTGGTTTCTCAGCCTTGATTGTTGTAGGTATGGCAGTAACCGGGATCGCCATTCTCTATGCTACCTTCTATGTATGGTTGGGGGTGGATTCACTAGGTTCCATGAAAGTTACAGATTGTAAGTGTTTCTCTTTTTTCTCCAATCTCCCTCTTTGAGTGGCCTATTCTATTGGTTCATATAGCCAACCCCATATGCCCATATAGTTCTTATTAGGCTTTGTTATCATCCTTGTTCAAGTTTGTTATCATCCTTGTTCAAGTATGGAATGTTTTCCTTTTGTGAGACTTTTGACAAATAATCAAAAATTAAATTGCATAATGATATGCTTTTATTAGAATTTTGCATATCCTAAAAGAAGGTAGTGCTAAAACTATTACTTAATCTAATTAGGCAAGCAAGGAAGATTCAAGTTGAACTTGGACGAAAATGAAATGTTGTATCATTCTTGCAGCTAAGGGAAAGAATAGTGTGATAGTGATATAGTGGAATGAAAAAATAAAGGTTGTAACTTGAAAAATGTTTTTTCAATTCAAGGAAAATGCAGTGGTGAGAAAAACATTGCAAGAATATATGGAAGTCAAAACCAATTAAATAAGGCAAACTTAAAAGTTCACTAACAAGTTTACAACTAGATGGACTTGAGAGAAGGGGATCCGATCTTTAAAAAATGGGCAATAGGAGATAAGCGGTTAGAAACAATTGTATTAAGATGAAGTGTGTTAAAGATCTTCACCAAATCATTCTTTTCCAAGATGAAATGTGTTTTAAGATATAAAACAAATCATTTTTGTCCAAGATGAAGAGATCAAGGATAGAGGGACGGAATATGTTATCGAGTTTTCTATGGTTGCCAAGGACAGCCACACTAGGCATTTCGATGGACCTAGTGGAAGTGCTATAAGGGATTGTGAGATGAATGAACAAAATAGACAATATTTCTATCGAACTTGTAAATGTTTAAGACAAATGTAATTAACTAGTGTCTAGTTAACTAACCTTTTTACAAAAATGGAGAACAAATAAGGTGGAACTGAACTAGTTGACTACAGTAAGATGTGGAGAGCAAATAAGGTGGCAAGACTAGATAATAGCTCTATAGTATCTATCTACAAAACAAAGCGGGTGCAAAAAACTTTTCTTATTCAAGTATATGGTACAAACTTATAAGCCACCTACAAGCATTTTCAGAAACCAATTTTTTTTGGGAGGATGATCCACTCTGAAGCTATCCATGTCACTCGGCGACAAAGATGTACATGATGAAGAGAAAGATAAAGGATTATGATTCACACATGGTTGCTATTGATCTGGAAATGATAAATTATTAGAATTGTAGGGAAGACTGAGTAATGCACCAAAGGTTGAAACTATGAGGAATTTAAAAGAAGAAAATATTGGCCCAAGTGGACTTTGATTATAGATAATAGGAGTAAAAAAAGGGCTATTAAATCCATGGATTTGTAGGAGTATATAACAATAGATAGAAATGAATTGACAAGGAAAATATATGTTGATGATCATTGAAACTTATTTTCTTAACTGTAGGTTAACATTAGATGTTGCCAAGTTAAGTGTATTATTTGTTAGCAATAAATAACTTCTTTGTAATTGATTTTTTTTCTTAATTTTATGCCAGTGCCTCTTCTCCTTGTTGGTTATGGTTTTGGAGCTTCCTTTGTCGCCCTGTTTGCTCAATTGGGTGGTGGTATATACACAAAAGCAGCTGATGTGGGAGCTGATCTTGTTGGAAAAGTCGAGCAGGGAATTCCTGAAGATGATCCTCGTAACCCTGCTGTCATTGCTGACTTGGTATCAAACTCTTATATACACTACCTAAAACTTATCTTTAGGACTGTTGTTATACCTTGACATGTCTTTCAGATGATCAGTAATTGTCTATGAATTAGCTCCATAAATGAGAATAGAATTTCTGCTTGGCATGAATCATGTTTCTTTGAAAGCCTTTGGAGTTCCAGACTGCTGAAAATCTGTGCTTATTCCATGCTCAAAATAATCGGTGGGAGTGACATTATCAATATGCAGATTTTATCAAGTCTGCTCTCAACTTGATGTCCTTGTTTTTTTGTTGATGATTGTTTTTATTTTTGTTTCATCTTCCCTCACCTCAGTCTCTCTCTTGTGTGTTGCTTTGATTTGATGAAAAATTTGTTGAAATAAAGATCGTAATGTTTGATTTACATTTGTCTGGATGACCTTGCACCTTCCTAATTCAAATGGACCTAAGAAACCCCCACTTAGGCAGGAGCAACTTAATGGCATTGTGGTAGTGCAATATTGGTGTTGTACATAATGGCTGGAAAGAGGAAGTATAATGGTTTATGTGTCCAACAGCAAAGTATTCATATCTTCCGTCGTGTACTCTCTTTGATCTGGGATTTATTTTCGGGCTTTATTTCATAACTTATTTTCAGCTGCTGGACTGTATGGCTATGAATTTATTTTCTGCAGATGTTCATCATCAAATATATTGTAAGGTTCACTAAATTTAAGTGATGCAAGAAATGCCTAAATTGATGATATGTGACTTACAGGTTGGAGACAATGTTGGTGACTGTGCTGCTCGTGGTGCAGATCTATTTGAAAGTATTGCTGCAGAAATTATAAGTGCCATGATTTTGGGTGGGACAATGGCGGAGCGTTGTAAAATTGAAAGTGAGTATTAGTTTTTTGGATTGTTTTATTCCCGTACTCATGTAGCAAGCCTTTTCCTTTTTTCTTGAGATTCCATTTATGGTGTTAGTCTCTTGAAATCAAAGTTTACTTCTTTAATTTGTCTCGGAAGTTACCTTTACAGGTCCGAATGACCAAAATGCATAGTTATCCTAGATATTTTTGTACTTCTACAGTTTCTTATAACTTATAAACCTATGATATACTGGTGACACAGATCCTTCTGGTTTTATCTTGTTCCCTTTGGTGGTTCACTCCTTCGACCTTGTCATATCTTCTGTTGGTATTTTCTCAATAAGAAGCACACGGGAGGCTGGTATAGGCATAGAAGATCCAATGAAAATTCTTCAGAAAGGATATTCTATCACAATAGTATTAGCTGTTCTGACCTTCGGTGTGGTAAGAGAGTTATATACTATTTCACTTATCCAATCTAATTTCTGGTTCAGTTGAATCTTTTTTCTCATTATATTACTTCAGTGCTGTAACGCATGCTCTTTGGGCGTTGTTGGTGTTTGAGTTGTACTGTTTATTTTCCCTAGAAAAGGGAGGTATAATAAAAGGAAAAAAGCCGCACATGAATTTTGATGATTCTTATTTTACCATTATCATTTCTTTGTGTGCAGTCAACACGTTGGTTGCTATACACAGAGCAGGCACCTTCAGCTTGGTTGAATTTTGCCTTATGTGGGCTGGTGGGAATCATAACAGCCTATGTATTTGTGTGGATAACCCAGTACTACACTGATTATAAGCATGAACCAGTACGAACATTAGCTCTTGCAAGCTCAACAGGCCATGGGACTAATATAATTGCTGGTGTCAGTTTGGGACTGGAATCAACTGCACTTCCAGTTGTCGTCATTAGCATAGCTATTATATCTGCTTTCTGGTTGGGTCAGAGTTCTGGATTACTGGATGAAGCTGGAAATCCAACCGGTGGTTTGTTTGGAACAGCAGTAGCCACAATGGGCATGCTCAGTACAGCTGCTTATGTCCTAACCATGGATATGTTTGGCCCAATAGCTGATAATGCTGGTGGAATCGTGGAGATGAGTCAACAGGTATAATTTGATTTAGGGTCTTTTTTTACTTCTTTTCGCATTAACTTATGCTAGCTAATTATTTTATGCTTCTGTACAGCCTGAAAGTGTTCGAGAGATTACTGATGTGCTTGATGCAGTTGGGAACACCACAAAGGCTACCACAAAAGGTTTTGCTATTGGATCTGCAGCACTAGCATCTTTTCTTCTTTTCAGTGCTTACATGGATGAGGTGGCAACTTTTGCTCGTGTTCCTTTCAAAGAGGTTGAAACAAGCTTGCACTTGGACTTATTTTCTCATGTCTACACGGTGTTTATTGCCTCTGAACCTATTAAATATTCTATATTTCAGGTTGACATCGCAGTTCCTGAAGTTTTTATTGGTGGCTTGCTAGGATCTATGCTCATTTTCCTCTTCAGTGCATGGGCCTGTTCAGCTGTTGGCCGTACAGCTCAGGAGGTGGTTAATGAAGTCAGAAGACAATTTATTGAGAGACCTGGAATCATGGTAAAGTTTCATCTCTGCAATGTTATTAGTTATTCAACTGGTAGTCTGGTACAAGTTTATGATTTCCATCCTACTACAGGATTACCAGGAGAAGCCTGATTATGGTCGCTGTGTAGCAATTGTAGCATCTGCTTCATTGAGGGAAATGATTAAACCTGGCGCTTTGGCTATTATATCACCGATAGTGATTGGTAGGTTTCATCTTGTATACTGACTGCTTGTATTAGTTCTGTGGATGATTCAGCTGTTTATCCCTCAGGCTTCCTGAAAACATCGAAATAGGGGATACTATATCTGCTGCTTCTCTTTCTCATTGTTAACAAGCTTGTGTTACAGGTTTTGTTTTCCGGATACTGGGACATTATGTTGGACATCCTTTACTTGGTGCAAAAGTTGTAGCTGCAATGCTAATGTTTGCAACTGTTTCTGGCATCCTCATGGCTCTTTTCTTGAATACTGCTGGTGGTGCTTGGGATAATGCAAAGAAGTATATAGAGACGGGGGCTCTTGGAGGCAAGGGGAGTGACTGTCACAAAGCGGCCGTTACAGGAGACACGTAAGTTAATATAGAAATATTTCCTGTGATAATTTTTTAAGATTCTGCAATTCTATATGGTGCCCACAAAGTCAGTTTATTCAAAAATAATTTAGATCATAAAAGGAAAAACAGAAGAATTTCCAAGTACTTATGAGACCCATTTAAGCCAAGTATCGTGATCTTATACTGAATAATGTTTTCTTTGGTTGCAGTGTTGGAGACCCATTCAAAGATACAGCAGGACCTTCAATCCATGTTCTGATAAAAATGTTGGCAACAATTACTCTCGTTATGGCGCCGATATTCTTATAGAGCTGTTAATATGAAAATGCAGAGATTTAACTAGGCACAGCACAATTGCACATCACCCTTTTCCTGTCTCCATTTCATGCTTTTGGAGGCATCTTAATGTAGTCAGAGGGTGCCAAAATTATTCGTGAATTTAGTCACCGAGAAATTCTTTCTATTATCCTTTTTTAATAAACTATTAATGAGTATTGGCGCTTCTCTGTATTGTGTTGCAATGAAAAACCTTTGAAAATGGTATAACGTGAGGAGAACAGTAAATTATGTTTATGGAGTGGTATGTAGTATTGTAACTCTAAGTAGTTACCCAGAAAATAACCCAAACAGGATTTTTGACAGACCTTTCAGTAGCTACATTTTCATTGTAAACCGAAATTATTCTAAATGAATATTACTATTACTTTATCCTTTAAATTTGCCTCATCAGACCATCTTTTGTGAGAGTATTTTTGGTCAAGTGTGGCAAATTGGATGGAGAGAATACATTGTTAGGTGCGTAAGTGCGTTACAAATGTGTAATATTTAAAACTGACATCTTTTGTGCTTCTAAAAAAGTTGTGATCTTGAAATAAGCTGAAGGACATGTGAAAGCATAATATATTAATTTGTGACAAATTGTTCTTTAATAACAGGTAAAATATGATTTGACAATCTTCTCAGTCAAACCTTAGAATATGAAAGTCTAGAACTGTTTCTCAAGATAATGGGAATTGGAAAATAAAGAAACATTTTGAGGGAAAAATTAATTTCACCCAATATTGAATCTTGATAAAGATAACGATACGATAAGAAAGAAATCAAGACTAAAATAAAAGATAAAAGATAAATCATTATTGACTGTGGATGGCTATATAGAGAAATTAGGCACATTTTTTAGGACTAGTCTTTCTTCCGACTTTAGCCCCTAAGCTCTGAATCATAAAAATAAAAGAACTACCTTTCATCAGTCTCCTATCGTTAAATTCCCTGAGTTTGAGCAGTCACCATATCACATTTTTAGGACTATGACTATGAGGAGGAGACTGAACTGAACTGAAGGAACATAATGTTTAGAAGGCAAAGAAGTTTCGTCTCAATCAAAACTTGATCTAGACGTGGAAGCTCTATACTCATGACTTAACTACTAAAACGTCTAGGTGTCTGATTTACACAATAAAGGAATATAATTGGCTTTAATTTAAACATCATAAATTGTTGTATGAGACGATCTCACCAAGACATTTCTCATACACGAGCTAAATTTTTCATTTAATACATATTATGAGAATATCGATTCTTTGTTAACGTTTCATTGAGAGACAATCTCTCACGAGAGTCCCTATTTACATTAGGCAACAAAGAATCAAAGCTAACAAGGTACTAAATGCAACACATATTGACGCCAAACAATATTTGTCTGGTTCAACATTCATTATTCGATACTTAAATCTAATACAACATTATTTAATCGTTCATGTAATCCTCACAATTTGTCTAATAAGTTTTGCTAAGCTAAACCTATTTAATTTAGACACCTAGGTCCATTTCCTATTTAAGTTTAATTCTACCCTAAAGTCAAAAAAAACATAAGTTTTCTTTCGTTTCTCGAATTATATTTCCTGCAATTCAAGATTATTATATTTATACCCTTGCTAGATGAAGTTCAGAGTTGCAAAGTTGCTCTGACGCCAACTACATAAAATATACTACATATATAAACAAAAATTATGAGTAAAAATAATATTTACTTTACACTCTAACTAGTTCAAAGTAACAATTAAATTCAATAAAAAAATAAAATCTCAAAAAAAACATCCAACAAAACGAAAGGGGCCACAAATGTTCAACCATGCGAGGCGTGCCACTAAAACATAAACAGCAAAACTAAATCCAACGTATCTATATGTACTAAACAAAAGCACTTTAAAATGATAGCTCCTAACGATGGAATGAATCACGATTACCCACAATCTAATATCAAAATTAAACAAATATTGGCCCCCCAAATACTAAGCAATAGTATTTCCATAACATAGAGTAAAACATGCTTTTAAAAATGAAGTAATCCTAAAATTTCGTATGCACTAAATTAGTTTATTAGTGAAATCCATAAGTGTTAAAAGTTTTGCATGAATTTAGCTCACATTATAAATATTATGCATCTTTCTATCTAAAGAATAAGATGAAGTATTTTAGACCAAATGTCCAAATGTATATATATCATAGGTACTTCTATAACTTAAAACACCCCACATTTGATAAGAGAGAAGGTCTTAGTAAATAACGGTTATTTGTGAGATTAACAAATCATCTTTATGTGGTAGTATTTGATAAGGTGAAAAGTTTGTTATTTTAATTTATCTTTTTAAATTTTATTTATTTTATTATTATATTTTTTATTTTTTGTGGTGATTTATAAATCATGGTGATTGATTAGGAATTTTAATAAACTATTGCCTCCAAATCTCCGATGAGGCCTTTCAACATCTAAAATATTTGTGCATATTTCCTCCGTTCCATAATACTTGCTACTGATAGTCTGATAATAACATTTTTCCACCCAACATGTCACATTCAGTAGCATTATTCTACTCCATAAAATCCATTAAGGATGTATTAAGCCGGTACGCGGGATACGGCGCGTGTAGTAACAAATTCCCTGCAATTGTGCAAGCAGCTTTCTTCTTTATCCTCTCCATCTTCTCTTCCTTTACACTTTGAAGTCTGTAGTGGGAAAAGAAAGCTTCATAGTAAACCTTAATGGCTTTATAATTGAGCAAAACTTTATTCTAATTCGTCGTTTCCCCATTCTTTCCTTCCTAATGAGCTTCTCTTTTCTGGGAATTTCTTTCTAACATTAAATTTACACTATTTAATTAATACCCAGAAATATCGAAATTCAAAGCAGTTCCAGAATTTGCAATAATAATGTGGATTGCAGCAACTCCTTTGAATTATTCGCGCATTTTCATTCTCAAAGGCTACAATTTCTCTTCATTTAGAGTTCAATGTTCTGATACTCCTCGTGGGTTTGGATCACAAGATGATAATAGTGTATGAAAATTGTTCCATTAGTATTTTTTATTGCTCAGTTAATTTATTACTTTTTAGGGTTTTTAGGAAGTTCTTCAACTTAAATTACTCGGATTGAATTTATGGATTGTTATCATGGTTGTAATATTTTCCTTGTTTAACAAAGAGTTGAATGTTCATCCTTTTCAGGCAAAGAAATTGAGTAATTCAAAGCAACAAAAGGGCGCAATTTCACAGAAAAGGTGATTCTTTTTCTTTATTTTTTGTTGGGCATCTAGTTACTTATGGTGAAATTTCTTATAGCACTATAAGTGATAACAATAGAATGAAGTCACTTATGGTGAACTTCATGGGACTTTATAATTCCTATTGAATTTATGTGCAAACTAGCAACCTCTTAGAGAAGCTAATGCAGTGAAACAAATAAACCACACTGGTATATATTTGGTGTTTTTTTGATGGATGGTAGAGTATTGTTGGGAATTCAATTAAGGTGAAAATTCTAGGCTTGCCTTTTATCCCGGTGGAAACTCGTTTTTGGTGATTCCAAGGGCAATAGTGTTGCAGTCTTAGTCTAATATCCTTTGTGTTTAGATACCGTAAGTATGAGTTTTCGAGTACTCCGCTACTCAATTTTCTTATTTGTTGATGTGTCGTAAGATTAGGAAAATCACATTTTACCATAAGAGTGAACATTTCAGTTGTTATCTTAGTATAAAGATGAGGTTTTGGTTGCGATCACGATAACAATCATGGTGATGTAGTAATGGGGTGATGCATTTGTTGTACCACTAGATATCGACCAAGACCATAAAAACACCTCTTCAATCAATCTAAAACGCGGTTGTAGTATTAATTTACGTATTTGAAAATCTTTAGGTCTCGACCTGTTTGATATGATCTTGTTTTGACACTGTTTAACACGAGTCAATGAGATTTTGGATGCTCTACGTGTTATCATGTATTATTATTTTTTTAATTTCTTGGACCGGCTTGTCAAAAATTGGGTATAGCTGTTTATTCGAGTTTAGAGTTAGGACTCTAGACCCCTCTAGCGAGTGAATTTCTTATGTCACTTGAGATTCCTATAAATCTTTTCCAACGTCTTGTATTTGTGGCTTTCAAAGGTTGGACATAATTATAAGAGCTAGAATGAATTAAGTTTGTAGAAACAGAGAGACGAGGTAATGCTTTCTTTTTCCAAGATCAGTTTATGTGATCAAGGATGGTTTCGTCGATGTTATTTTCATCTTTTGTCATACTGTTATTTTAAGTTCTTAACCAATCCCCATGTCATCCAAGATAAATAGTTTCAGTCAAATTTTGTATCAAACTCTATAAAAGGCCTTATTTGCATCTTTTCTGATCCATTTCATGTTTTATGATGCAGCAAGCCAGCAAGTGCAAAATCTAGCTCTACTCCTAGTCGTAAGTGGTTCCAAAATCAGAAAGTGTTATTTTTTTAGATATGCAATATGTTTTTTTAGTCATCATTTGACTCGTGCATTGTCTTCTTTGTGCTAGTCTTAAAAATGTCTCGGATTAATTCCTTTATTTGTTTGATTGCCCTACGGTGACAGCTGTATTTATTAAATATAATTCGAGTATTTTGTTTGAACTTTCTCTGTTTTACCTTTTTCGTCATTGTCTTTTTTAAGTCGTGGGCTACAACGTTTGTAGAAGCACCTGGGTTGAGTTCAAGGCCTGACAAAAAGTATAACCAAATTTCTTCTGATCCTCAGTTTGACGAGAAGCTTCAAGCTATCAAAAGGTGCAATCTCTTAGCATCTCACATTTTATTTACTCTTATGGTTGTTGTTGGAAGCATTTTGACTTTAGCTTCAAAAATCATATTGAATGGTTATGACTTCAGTCTTCTCATGTATGACCTTTTTAGGAGCTTTACTGTTTGTATAGGTTTTGTTTGAGTTCGTAATCGATGATTAATCTGATAAATGTGTATTTTTTTTATATGGAATCATAATATTAATGGTTCTCAAATAGTGTTTGTTCTTTGGGGTACATTAGTGCCATATGCACTTCTAAAGTCGAGTCATTATTGTTCTACAGTGTTACCTGATCGTTACATAGCTCACTTTATGAATTGGGAGTAAAGAAATGTTGTTTCACTTTAACATTAATGAATCAAATAATAGCTCCAGTTCAACTATTAAATGTTTCTTTATTTCCCATTTTTCATTTCCGTTTTTCTTCGCTTCTCTTTTAAGAATTTTCATATTGAAATCTTTGTTCTAATGTTTTCTATCAGGTCAGCTCTTGAAAAGAAAAAAGCAGAGACAGAGAAAGAGTTTGGAGCGATCGACTATGATGCACCAAGTGAGCCAGAGAAGAACACAATTGGTCTTGGGACAAAGGTTTGAGTTGGAAAGCTGTCTTATGAATTTGTTAGAGAATTGGTGGAGTTATCGTCATTCACAATACTTTTTCTGAATGAAGTTTGAAAATATGGTAGATCGGAGTTGGAATTGCTGTTGTGGTCTTTGGCCTTGTTTTTGCTTTGGGAGACTTTCTACCATCTGAAAGGTACTCTAGCATCTTCATGTATTTCTTTTAGATAGACGGCATCTTCTCTATGTCTTGAGGAGACTTGGCGTAGTAATATCTTCTGAGTACAGATTATAGCTTTCTCTAGAGTCTCGACTCTCGACTCCAGAGTCTAGATGCTTCTAATTGGTGATCTCTCTGTTACAATCATAAATATACTTGTAGGCTATAACATCTTTCACTGAACAGGAGTAGGGCCTATATGCTGATCATTAAATGGCGCATCCTATATCCTTACCAGTTTTGCTAATACTATTCTGGACTGTGGGCAATAATGTAGTAAATACGCTAATGAGATATAGTGCTTTACACATATAATATAAGCGCATATATTTTAGTATTATGAAAGAAAAATGATTAAGTAGTTCATATTCTGAAAATATGATTTGAGAGTTTTCGAGAAACTTAAAACACAAGTTGTAAAGAGAAAATCAGAAAATGTGTTTGTATGGGGCAACTTCAAATGAATGATTCAATCTCTATTTATAGAGTTGAACCAATGCCATAATCAACAAAACCTGTTGAAAACACAACCTTTTGAAGCAACACAACTCCTTATATCATCTAATGAATGACACATTATAATACTCTAAATATCTAACAACTCGTTGCAGAGTCTGGCTTTCCTGCTGCTTAACGACTCAGCTGTTATGATGCCGCAACTAAATGTGTAGGCCATAGTCTGTCTTATCTTAGACCAAGTAGCCTTGTGCATGACTTCTTCACGCACGAGCATGCTTGTATGACCTCCTTGCTGCGCATGGTCTTGTAGATCTTCGTTCCACTCACTCATATTAGTTATTAGACATGCATTACGAGTCACAACCCATTTTACATGCAAAATTGGTCACACCCATAAAGACTCATTAAATACATCATGTTTACCCTTCCATGCACCCATCAGAATTGGTGGATTATTTTCTGTGATTGCTTGTTCAATTTTCAATATTCTCTGTATTTCTTGTACTCCTTGCCATTTATGTTGAGTGACTCGGCAACATGGGGTCTTATTTTCTTTGACTTTTCATGCTTGGTTAGTGGGATTTGCTTCTTATAAGGGATTTGCTTCTTTTAGTGTTCATTGAAGCTCTCCCTGTCAAAATGAGGGAACTTATTTTTGCTTCTCGTAATTCTTGACTCATCCCTTGTTTTTGCTGCATAAAATCCACTGAAGACAATGGAACAGTCAGCCAAAAAAGGTCAAAAGAAGAGATAGCTGTTTTACAGGTAAACAGCTGATATTGACTAAAGCATATTATGCCTGGTATGAGTTTGTGAAAAAAGTTGTAAGGCAATGATTTGAACATTTAGTATGAAAGTATGAAAGTTTGTATACCACACAATGTCGAACCAATCTGTTATATCTCTATCACAAGCATGAAGTCTTGGTGGGGATATGATGTGTTATTCAGGGATAAAATTTATGGGCTTTTTTTAGTTCATACAACCTGTGGTTTATTTATTTCGCCACTGCATCCTTCTGTTGATTATTCAAAGAAGTTATATTTTCATGATTGTTTAAGCAAATCCTTCTTTGTGTTTTGGAATGGTGGGATTTGTTAATTTTCTTTGACTTTTGTTAAGGGTTTGTTTTTGTATTTTACAGAGTAGGCTTCAGCAATATGAGACAACTCTGAGCTCCACACCTAAAGATCCAATTGCTCTGGAAGTGAGTAATTTTTTCCGTAATTTTCCAATTACCTTTTTTAAATTGCTTATATCTGCCTGATTTCTATTTGAACGAGCTGAACCAATAATATATCTAGTATCCTAAATTCTAATCGCATTATAATTTGAATTTTAATTATCGCATGGCATAATAATGTGACACCAAATAAGTAGATTTAGGTCAAGGATTTTTGACGCAATCAATTTTAATGGATTGTTAAATATTGTGCATTCTTTTATGCGAGTTTTAGATGATTTCTTAAGGCGATTTCTTAATTTTCTCATTATAATTTGAATTTTAATTTTCGCATGGCATAATAAATAATAATGGGCTTAATTAGGTTTTGCGAGGCGATTTCTTAAGGCGAGCACCTCATAGTTATTTTATAAAAAAATATTTGGATTTTTACATCCAGATGAAACTACTTATCTTCAGAAAATTTAGTTTTTTTGACTTTTATCGGTCAGCCTAAATGAACTTTGTTTTCTTTTCTAGTGTTTATCCAAAAAACCTCTGTTACTACAGGGTTAAGGTTGTGTCCAAAACCTTGCCTAAGTAGGACCCCAGGTAAGAACCCAAATGGAATTGGGTTAATGGAATATCGTTGTAGCCTAAATTAACTTCTAGCAACCGCTGTTGTAATCCATCGTGTCATCATGCAGGGAGCTGCAGTAACATTAGCAGAACTTGGAGAATATGCCCGGGCTGCTTCTTATCTTGAAGACTTAACAAAGGTTTATCATCAACATGAAGTGTTTATAAAAACAATTCAAATAATTTAGATAAATTTGAAATCTGTTATGTGATTCCTCAGGAGAAGCCAAGTGATCCAGATGTCTATCGCCTGCTGGGGGAAGTAAAGTACGAACTGAAAGATTATGAAGGAAGTGCTGCGGCATACAGAAACTCAGCCAAGGTACGCATAGTTTTTTTTTCTTTTTTTCTTTTTTCCCCCTACAGTAGCTGCAATCTGGACAAATAATTAGATATTCCTTTTATCTGGAACTAAAATAAAACATAAGTACTTTACCTCTTCACTTTTAGGATATCACGAAAGAAATATCACTTTTCGTTCAAAGTGAACCTCTATAATCATCTTTTTTCCCTCCATTTGCGATCCTTCTCAATACTGTCTACATTTTTTCTTGTATACCATTCTATTTACCCTTTTCGTGAAATGTATTTAGTTTCTCAATTTCTCTTCGAACTTCCAAGGCTCAAATTTCTTTTGGGACGAACCGACGAAGTGGCTAGCTTTTTTATTTTCTCATCATACTAGCCTGTTCGGAGTATTCTCCTTCATCCTTGAAAAATATGTTTTGATTTATTAGTTTAAATATTTGGGGGGTTAGGGTGAGGTTCCTTTATGTTCAGTCACTTTTCAAGACATCAAATCCATTAAAATTCAGAGGTATAAATGAGAAAGCTTTCGGAAGGAAAAGGTATAACAAATACTGCTGCAGAACATCATATAAATTTTTTGCGTTGAATCATGTTTCACCACCTCATTGTTCATGAATTTTCTTGTGTGTAACTATCTTTTGTTTCTTTGAAGGTGACCAAAGCCATAGATATTGAAGTTTTGCGTGGACTTACAAATGCCTTACTAGCTGCCAACAAGCCAGACGAGGTGTGTTGTTTGGTTTAAGCATGGATGAGTTGTTCTTTTCTTACTTTCTGTTTTGTACATCACATAGATATACAGTATGTTTGCTTTCTGGTGTTTCCAGTTGCCTAAGCATATTAAAAGATAATATAAAATGATATGAATTAAAATCAAGTAAATGTTAGGTCGACAAGTACTTTATTCTTTCTGCTAAAATGCATAAGCTGCTCGAATTCCATCTAGTCGACTGCATAAAGTATTGAACAAATTCACATGAATTCTTGGATCAAATCTTTATAATTTATTGATTACATCTTACGTGTTTTTATCTACCTGCTGATCCTTCAATGTATCGTTGTTTTTGTTAGCTTTATTATATTTTATGTCATCTTGACATTTTGATTTTGATCTCTTAAGACGAGAACTTTGTTTACATGCTTGCTCTTGTCTATATACCTATATGATGTCTTACTTTTATTTCTATTTTTTGGATATAGGCTGTTGAGGTCCTTCTGGATGCCCGTAATCGCCTCAGTAACGTAAAGTTAGAGAGCACTAGCGGGTCCGAAAGCAGCAGAGAGGAAAATGGCAAGCAAGACGTGGATCCAATTCAAGTTAGTCTGAATGCTTATTTCCTCGTGGACAGTGAATTTTAGAATAATCATATGTTTGTACATTCTTAGTCATGATAACTTGGTTCTAGATCTAGAACTGCTTATAACATTGAATCCAAAGAATTTATTATAGCGACTATTGTTCAGGTTGAATTGCTGCTTGGAAAAGCCTATTCGGATTGGGGTCACATCAGCGATGCCGTATCTGTTTATGATCAATTGATTTCTAGCCACCCAAGTGACTTTCGGGGTTACTTAGCTAAGGTGACACTCTCATATCTCATGCATGTTCACCTGAGATCTATAAATGACTTCACTTGATTATAGTTCATCTTCAAATTTATGGGCGCTGTTTTTGCTCCTCTCGTGAGCTATTAATTTTATAGATTAAGAAATTTAATCATAGTTATCGTCCGCTGATAGGACAATGAACAAGTAAAAGATTCAAGCTGACGTGTATTTCTGGTCTTTGTCATTCTCTGTGAAAGCCATGAAATAGTACTTGAATATACTTCATCTTCAACTTTACTATTGCATTGGCAATATGAACATTTCATTTTACTTTTGTCTCTGCCTGTCTGCCGCTGCAAGATCATAGTATTCAAATGCTTTCAAGACTTCCTCCCATGGATCAATTAATCTACTAGTATATGGAATCTTTTCCTCTCTTATTTCGGTCTACTTTATTATGGTTACTTAATTTCTCTCCATCTATGCCCAACTTTAGTTTCCTAACCCCACGAGAAAAGAAAAACTCCTTTCCTAATACAGTAAGCGAAAGAAAGTAGAGCTATTAAAACAAGGACAGAGGTAGTGGCCAGTCTGTCGAGTATTATTTGAACTGGTTTATGACTTGTTTTCATATTATTATTTTGAGACCAATATAGTCCAAAAATCAAAACCCTAGTCTGGGTTACGACAATGGTTGGAAAACGACTTTCATAGTCTATGCAGATGTTTTAACAGTTGTGTCGGCTTGTATTGCGGTTGCTGTAAGTCAATGATCTTTACTTCTAGTGTTACTACATGTGTAGTTTATTAACAATGGTCATATTTTGAAATACCAAAAGCTTTCATGCTATAGTTCCTCAAAATCTACAAAACTTTACACCTTTTTACTCTATTGTTTTGGGTAGTAATCAAACGTTTTCACTATGCTGTCGCTGCAGGGGATATTGTTGAAAGAAAATGGCAATGCTGGAGACGCAGAACGGATGTTTATACAAGTAAGTTATTCAAGCTCTCTTGTTAGGTTCTTTCATCCTAGGTGTTAAATGCTACCATGTAGACAGTTTCGGTACAACTTAAGTGATTTTTTTTGTTTCTTTATTGGTGCCTCATGTTCATGATAGACGTACTTGCATGTAAGCTCTGCGTCTTTTTGTAATGATCTTATCATGCATTATTGAAATGAATTACAAACGGAGTACTTTTTAGACAATATCTTCTCTCTTTGTAGTTGCCCATCTTTATATGTATTTGCTCCCAACGTACCCGGTGTGGGAGGAGAGGGGTGGGGCTGTGGTGGTTCAAGGGGTGGGGTTGTGGTGGTTTGATGGTTTAGATCACTGGGTATACTGGAGTAAATACATAGCAAAAGTTATATTATTAGATAATAATTTAAAGATTGGATTATTCGCTGCGGATAAGTGAAATATTATATTATTTTCGACAATTTTTCTTATATTTGTTAATATGGAATTCACCGAGAACTAGACGGAGTAGTATCTGAATTCTAGTGAGCTCCCTAGCTTCATGCTTCAAGGAGAACACTTTTTTTTTCTAAGGATGTGGAATTGCTAGTAGGAGTAGGACATAATTTTTTCGATCAATCACGAAAACCCTTATGTATGTTGACATCACAAGACTATTGAGAACCCCTACTTCCCTTAATGGTACGAAAAAGGGGATTAAGTGATTAACTGTTGTAATAGTACCTAATCGTGTGTCATGTGCAGGCACGTTTCTTTGCTCCTGAAAAGGCGAAGGCATTTGTGGATCGTTATTCAAGAAACTAATTCTAGATGTAAGTATATGATCTACACAAATATCATTCTCTTTGGTTGATGAACATACTTCCAATTTGTTGTCATCTTGAGCTATCTTTTGAATCTTTAATTCTTTGTTTCAGATTAATGTTATATTGTATACCGAGAAGAAAATGAAATGAAAGATGCTCCTATATCTTATACAAATCAAAAGAATCGATGTAGGATTGAAGTGGCTGCTATGTCTCTTACAGTATGACATATCGATCAATTACATATATTCTTCATCATGCAATGACCTTCGCATTTACCCCCATAATATCGGCCCCAATCAGCATTCGAGCGCCCCTTGAGCATTGTAAATCAAACCTAATATCTGGTTAAGATAAGTAAAAATTCGTCAAATAGTATGCTCCTACAAATTTGAAATTTATGTAGTATAAATTTTCAATCTATATACAGAATGGTAATATAGGTCATTCTCAAGCCGAGGGTCTCACTAGCCACGACCTTTTTATTTCTTTTGATAAGGGTGTGGCCTGACGTCATCCAACCCTCCCCGGTCCCAATACCTTGATCATAGTTTCTATGAGCGTGATATACTCTCTTTGGTCACAAAACCCTGATCATAGCTTCTATGAGCGAGATATACTGGGTACGAATGATTTTACAAAATGATCTGGATTATGGAATTACAGTTAAGGGGCCGTATAATCTAACCTCACATCTTTTATACTTCCGCTTTTGGATGTGGCTTTATGATTTGCTAAGCACTTGTACAGGATCTCTTGAAAATCATCCTCATCACAGGGGATCTTCAACGCACCCTGGTGCTCAAATCCAAATTCTTCAGCTATTGTTTCCATCAAGTCCCCAAAATCCGGCATAGACAGATAAGCCATCGGGATGATGAACCTCTTCTCATCCGGCCCTACATATACGGGTAAGTATCCTCTCGGTATCTTTTCTGAATGTGAGTTGCGCCTTCTTCTATTGGATGGCTCATGTATAGGAAGCGACTCACTAAAGCTCAAGTCTGGACTATCAATCCTTTTGTATGCTAGTACCGACTTTTGGTGATAATGAGCTCTCAATAATATCAGACGCCGAATGCTTCTTGCCCGTAAATCGTTCATCGCCTTTGCCTCGTGCAAAATTGGCAAATGAAGAAATATAAAAAAAACGTTTTATAGGGGAATTTGATGTTGGTATAGATGAAGATTAAAAAGGGCTTCTCATTAGGTAGTCGACTTCATCGGTTTTTTCGGGGGGGGAGGGAACGTCCCGAATTATAATGTCATGACGATCGGAGAGACCAGTGAATAGATTCATTTCAAGTTATGGCATCAAATAGAAAGATTTGTATGTGTTAAGAGACAAAATGTGAATCTGCGAGGATATCTGAAAATGGTGATTTCCTTGCAATGGCTCTTCATTAACCATGCTCCATCATTGCCCCTTTTGCTATTTTTAGGCTCTCTTCAACTTGTGATTAAAATGAGGGACAAAAATCAAACGGCCCGTTTGTAGAAGTGTTATAAGGGTCGGGTCGGGTTGAAAATGGGCTCTACTATAATTAAAATGAAACAGGCTATAAAGGGCTTAATAAAGGTCGAAAATAGGTTTTTGCAAATAGCATAATTAGTGGATAATTTAATTACTATAATTGACAATGCTAATGGGGATTATTTACATTTTTTCAATTTAATTATTATAAAGATAATTTAATTGTTAATAAATTAATAAATGGAGATTCAAATATTTTTTAGTTATAAAAATGGGTTGGATTGGGCTGGGCTGGGCTGGGCTGGGCTGGGCTTTCAAAACCCATATCCGTTGAAAGCCCATATTAAGTTTAAAGGGCCTTTATTCAACCTAGTCCATAGTTATTTAAGTTCGGCCCAGGCCCTTATAATGCGCATTGAACACCCCTAGTTAAAACATAGAGAGGACCGTACCTATATTTAGTCATGGCCTATGGTTGAGAATTTACTCATCAGAAGTCCCTCGATTTCAAATTAGCTCATTTTGGGTTAGATTGTGTTTGGATCGATCGTTTTTGATTTGGGTCGAACTAACAGATTAAAAGGTTCTAATAGAGCTCTAACACACTGTTGTTCGATGGGATTAAAAATTGACAGATCTATTTAAATACTATAAATCAAATAAAATAATCTGCATGCATGAAAGTGTAGCTCAAAGTTCAAGTATGGGCTACATAGTACATAGATAGGTGTGTGTCGCCCAAGCATTGGCGGCGTCGATAAGGTGACACTTGTCGTGTCACTTTTTAGATTTATTGCCCTTACTTTGGGAGACATAAAATGAAGATTGGGTGACATATTGGGGTGTCGCCCAAAATGCTTTTTCTAGTAGTGTCACAATTCACAATAAAAAATAAAATAAATTAATAAATACGTTAATTTTGTCGTTTTTATATTGTAGTTTAATCTAATTAACATAACTTATGAATATGATTATTGAGGTTTCTGTGATCGAATTCAAAAGATTAAGCAAATATGAAATTTGGGTTGATAGGGAATAAACTCTACAAGGTTTGATACATTTTTCATGAAGTCAAGTCATTTTTGATCATTAATTAATAATTTTTGGGTTATGATCAACTAATATACCATCTAAATTTTGGTTGTTATAAAATTGACAACTTATATTTCTTTATTCCAACGGGCTAAAGAATTATACTCCCTCCGTTCTTATATGTGTGTCCTATTTGAAGATTTCACACATATTAAGATAGTGGGAATCTTTGTTGATTGTGGATATTATTTTATTATAATAGTGGTGTGAATTAATGATTGTATTGGTATTATAAGAGAGAAAATATAAATTAATTATTATAAATGGGATATTAGAAGAGAGAGGGGGATATTTTATTATAATAGTGATGTGAATTAATGATTGTATTGGTATTATGAGAGAGAAAATATAAATTAATTATTATAAATGGGATATTAGAAGAGAGAGGGGGTGAAAAGAGGGTATCAAAACCTTCCATTTTAGGAAATAGGACAAACATAAGAACTACCCGTTATAGTAATGTGGGCAATCAAAAAAGAACGGAGGGAGTAATTCTTTAATTTTGAATTATAATGAATTATAGTAAAACGACTCATATAAATCATGTGCATTCTTATTTATTTGAAATTGCAAATTATAAATGGTCAATTAGAAATAACCTTTTTAGCATCATTAACAAGTGTACTCTAAATTCAACCATAGGTGAAAACAACGTAATGATATTGGGTCAATAAAATGTTAAAAATTGACAAGTCTAAGTTGATGTGAATTTACATACTATGAACAAATATTTTTTAAAAAATGTCATAATCTGACTCTATCAGAGGTCTGAAAATTCGAGTTCAAATAATCCAAGTCCAAGTCTGCGGTGGAGGTGAAAAAATTCCCATTTTATTCAAAGCAAAGTCAAAACATACATAATTCCATCTAAAATCGAAATTACCATAAATATCAGTAGTCTATGTTAAATTAATTGGAAACAACACCATTAGAATTTAAAAAACACAAATTCTTGCTATAGGCCGTCTATAGCATAGACGATAAATATGAACCAACCCATATTGCAAAATAAATAACTGATTAGTCATCAGCCTTTTTTAAAATTTAAAATTATTGGATTGGGCTGTTAGGAGAGCCATCTTTGCCATAGACAGTCTCTCAGAAGATCTTCTATTTAAAAAATTAGTCGACCTATTATAAGAAGTGATCTGAAGTACACTTGAATTTTATATTAGTGTGACGAATATCAACATAAATACTCGTATTTTTATATAGTAACACTGCACCATTTTTAAAGTTAAATTATGGTTGATGATGCAATTACAAAATAACGTCACCAAATTCTGCAAATTTCAATGCGTTCAAAGTCGGTTCATTTATTTTTAACTGTCACTCAACTATTCTATTGGCTCATAATTTTAACCACCACTTGTTTTAGCCTATCTAATCATGCTGAAACCTGTGGTCACGCACACATCACACACCATTTTTTTTTAATTAAACTCGAGCTTTTTCCTTGGCTGAAAGAAAGGTTATATGTTGTTGTAAACTAAAGAGGACAGATTGATCGAGCAACGCGTATTTGGATTGGGGCTGGCAATATGGGCCATGGACCAGATCATGATAAATATAGTATTATGTCAAACTGATATTAATGTTCGAACCCACATGCCTTTTAATGCGTTTTGAAAAAGGCGTTTTCAGCTAATATGATCATGTCAATGAAAGGTCATATAATATTATGTTGACTCAGATTATAAATTTTTTCAGGATTGCTCCTGTGATCGAGTATATAACATATATATATATATATATCTTAAAGCTTTAGTTATAAATTTAACTTTTAAGTTGTAAGTTAAATTTAGAAACTAACATGATAGAAAGTCATGAGATAGAGTGTACAAACATGTACTCCCTCTCTCCCTCATAGAATACACCCAATACTTTTTGGGTGAAATCACTACAATAAAAATGTTCAATTGTGACGTAATATTTATAACACTTCATCAAAATGTCACAATTCTTAATTTATTTTAATCTTAATTCATGAAACTTCCTACAATAAAAAAAATTGGTGCAAATTGAAAGGAACAAAATGAGTATAATACGCTATGAGAGATAATGATATGGATATGGATATGGGAACTTCAAGTTAATTCGTAAGAGCAAGAATCAATAAATATAAAAGCAACATTGGGAAAATGCAAGTACAGTTTAAGTAAAATAAATTAATGGAGTATAAATTTGTAAGAAAAAATACAACGTTAACGTAACCCAGGAAGTATGGGAGTTAATCTAGTGGTGTTTGGGAAAGACAAAAAATTGATGTAATAGTTATACAAAGCTTCCTTAAAGTTGTTACACATGTTCTGTTCTGATTTCTTAGTGTTACACATATGCAATTCAACTCACTCAGTTTCAGTGTTCCAACTTCCCAAGATATATGAAGGCCTGCTGCTGCTGTTTCTGAGTGTGTGTTAGTTTATATAGTTACTTTATTGTTGCACGTAGTAATAGTATGCAGTGTATGAATTTCATGATATTAGAAAATGGATTCAGTTGCCTACATTCTTGGAACAATAAACTAGTCTTATTGTTAGAGTATACTGTATTTAACATATTTTTGGACCTCAACCATCAGCTTAAGCTTTTGGTTGAATTGGTTCCTTGACATGATATCAGAAGCCAATGTGACAAGAGGTCACGGGTTCGAATCTCAACCACCCCTCATTTAAGTGGAATATTTAGCACCAAGTACGAGGAGAGTCTGTGTTGCATCCACAATTGTAGCCCAAAGGGCTCTCGTATGAGAGAGCGTGTTAGAGTGTATAACATATTCTGGGGCCTCAACCATTAGCTTA
The DNA here is from genome assembly GCA_019776075.1 of Amaranthus palmeri. NCBI lineage: Eukaryota > Viridiplantae > Streptophyta > Magnoliopsida > Caryophyllales > Amaranthaceae > Amaranthus > Amaranthus palmeri. The sequence continues at coordinate 1,579,598 of JAAKBH010000288.1, read as the reverse complement.
AGTTTTTGGTTGAGTTGATTCCTTAACAGTTATACTTCCTCCGTTTCATAATACTTGTCAATGAGTGTGACATGTAATGTTGTGTGGGAAAATGTCATTTTCAGTAGCAAGCATTATGGAACGGAGGAAGTACTGTACAACTCCTTAACAAGCTAGCTAGTACTACTCTTGTTGTCCCTTTGATAAAGCACCGTACGATTCAAAAATATAAGAGTTTTACTAGTCATATAGTGCTTTCTCATCGGGACAAATTAGGACAAAAAAAATGTAATTTGACATATTATAATTATTAGTATTAATTAAAACAAAATCTTGTTGACTTTATCTTTCTTCAAACTGTTTATGTGTAACTTTCTCATATTTTTTTTCTTTTTACTATTAATGTATAATGTATAATACTTTGTATCTTAATCAACTCATCATTTCCTACCCTGTTCGTAGAGATTATAATCAGGGTCTGGAGTAGGTAGACGATGGACTTTAACCTTATCAAAAAAGTTGCGATATAATAGAGATCCTCAACTCATTAAACCTTGATTAAATATCTTACGTATTGTAATAAATGATTATACTATTATTTATATTAGCTTTTTTTTGAACTTTTAAAATGCAATAATTAAGGTGTCTAAAAATTATAAACAAAATTTAATTTAGTTTTGTAAATTTTTTAACAACCTCACTTATTTTAGTGAAAAACTTGTTTTTTCTCTTTTTAAAAATGATTTATCATTAAAAATTATTAGAAAATATTTGAGATCAGCTAAAATATTTTTACATTCGTGCATTGTAGTCATCAACAATAATTAAATAGGAAGAAAAATAATAGTGTAATTGAATTTTATTATTTATTTTTAATATTTGAATATTATTTAGGTGTGACCGGGTGACGTAGTTTGCGTATTCATATATCAACTTTAGATTAGAGTGCTGACATTGGTGGGCTAAATTCTCCTAAAACGAATAAAATTTGAGGAAAAAAAAAATAATTCTTTGTTATAAAAAATATACTCAAATTAAGATTTAAAAAATAATTTTCGAAATAACATCTAAATTTTTCTATTAAAGACAGTGATTTTAAAGGGCTAAAGGTTGGATGTTAAGAGAAGTTGAAAATTGCTGCCAAGGACAACGGTTTCACTAAAGTGAAATTATCGTCCTTTATAGTGATTTTAAGTTGTTATTTTGATGGTCAAGACAAGATTGAGTTTTTAACAGCTGAAAATTGCTACCGAAGACAACGATTTCACTTGGGCCGAGTTCGAATGGACCGACGACTGACCGTAGTAGGTTGTTGTGGGCGTGGGCTGAGTAGCCATCTACGTCATTTGGCCTTGGAATAGTGGTAGATCTAAAATTTTCAGGTGAAGTGGCATAAAATGTGGTTAAATCATGGGATAAAACTATACTTCCTCCGTTTTATAATACTTCTACTAATTGTTATAATTAATGTTCATACTACATGTCACACTCACTAGCAAGAGTATTATGAAACGGTGGAAGTACTTAATATTTATATAGGAACGTAACATCAACGTACTATTTATAAAATTATTATCTTGAAAATGATATACTTCTTTGTTCCACTATACTTGTTATATTTAACTTTTTACGCAAGTTAATGTATATTCTTAAAAGTAGCTCTATACTGTAGTCTGTAGAGTAGAGTATTAAAATTTAATCTATATAATTAAATCTATATTTTCTTTTTTTTTTTTAAATATCAAATCTATATTTTGTTAAAAGTAGCTCTATACTGTAGAGTAGAGCATTAAAAAGGAAGGAGTAGCAAGTCTTACATGCATGTTGAGCGGGTCCACATGAGCCCACTTTGCTTGTGGGCCCAAAAAATTTCGGTTGAAAAGGGCATTGCTAGTTAACGTAGGAATTGCATGTGAGCTGCTGATGTTGATGTATTCTTATACAAATCCATAACAGAAATATAGTATGTATTTTTATTAAATTATTTATATTCATTATTCTCCGAAAAGCTTAGGAAAATGTATTTTCTTGATTCTTGGGTCATCTATAACACTTGTCCGTCAAATAGTCTCATTTATTTCTGAAAAGCGCTTGCGAGTCAATGGATAGAGCATCTGCATGTGGAGCAGAAGGTTAGAGGTTCGACTCCTACTAGGCGCAGGTATCAATTGGGGATTTCTTGACTGCGTGCATCTCTCTTTACTCCCTCCTTGAGAGTATGGTATGATTTGTCCGCATTTTTCAAGAAAAGAAAAATCCTCCACTCGAACACTGCCTTGTGCGGGATACCGAAAAGGTCCTTTTTATACTCCCTCTGAATCATTTTAGATGTCCCATTTGGGTTTTCACGGTTATTAATGATGGTGTGGGGTCCATTAAAAAGGTGATAGTTGGGTATTTTAATTGATTAAATTAATTGTAAAGGTGGGTATTGGGAATTGGAAAAGTTGGGGTATTTAGGTAAAAAGATTATTAAAAAGGAAATGAGACAATTAATATGAATTTGCCAAATAAGAAAATGGGACAACTAAAAAGATTCGGAGGGAGTAGTATGTAAATATGTAATTGATACAATGTTGGTTCTTGGGGCATCCCAGGTAAGCCGATCGCCTAAGATCCCTCGAAATAAAGGGCCTCAAATATTAAATGGTGTTATTTATACCTGGTCCTCAGCAAGACCTTTTAAATGATTTATTTGTTAAACTTTTTTATATTTGAAGTAATATAAAGTTACAAAACATTTTGTCTTGATATTTTTCTTGAAGTGGAAAAAATTTTATGTCTTAATATAATGAAGGGCCTCATTTTAAAAGATATTACAAAAATAAATAGGGTATCTAAAATCTTTACTCCGCTCCTGAGTCAAAATAATAACTTAAAAATAAAAAAACTAACATAAAATGTTAAAATAATAAATTTATATCCAAAAAATGAAAATAATGTAAATTCATTAAGACAAAATAAAATAAAAATATAAAATAGGATAAATTAAGTGGAAGAAAGGATATTAATACCACTTGGTCTGCAACCTGCACTATCTCTAGTATTTACAACAGCCTGCCTTGCATAATAATAATAATAATAATAATAATAATAATAATAATAATAATAATAATAATAATAATAATAATAATAATAATAATAATAATAACTCCTTAATACAGATGAACAGATGATCATGTGCAGGGCCGGCCTTAGATATTTTGGGGCGCTGAGCGAAATGACACATTAGGGCCCTTTTCCTTTACAATTTATAACCTATAGACTTTTTATAACCATTAATTTTGCTTTTTTGACATGGGGCATTGGTCGACGGTCCCTATTGCCCACCCTTAGGGCCGACCCTAATCATGTGCAAAGTTTACATTCTAGACGAATAAATAGGAAATTAATTATCCAAAATTTTTTATTAATATTAATTAATTAGTATATTTAATAAGAAAAATACATGTTTTAATTGGTTCATGTTAGACTTATGAGGCTGCATTATTTTATGCACACCTAGCAATTGGTTCATTTCTATCGTGCATGCACTCTCTACATGTATGGCTTAGTATTTTTTTTTTTTTTTTTTGGTTTTGACTTTTTTTTGTTAGCATTTGCACCTCTCCACTAATTATCATCAACAAATATCAATATTTTTTTAAGAAATTATTTTATTATAATGTATTAAAGTAGAAATAATAAATTTCGATAATATTGTTTAATGTGTTTTTATATTATTAAAGCTCAAATTAATTAACTTGTTTGTGAAATGTATGTATTTAATGCTTACAATAATGCAAGCTTAAGTTTTTGATCAACAATTTATAAAACTTCATACAAAAATTTAAAAATTGTCATAAATTTTTGTGAGATGTGTACGCTTAAGCGCTAACATTAGTAACATATATAGCTTTGTCCTTAATCATAAAAGCAACTAGTTTTAAATTAAGAGTAAAAAATATTGTGATTTGGGATCTCAAATTTTTTTTAAAATAATGATAATATAATATTTTTTAATTAATATGCAAAATTTTTGCTCTTTAATTACTCTAGAAAATTTAAATTAAGGTATACTTATTTTTGATATTATAATTAATATAAGCGGATTTATATATCTGAAGTCAAGTCATGTTTAATTTCATTTCTTGTGTAGATGCGTGTAATATTTTCACAATCTAATTTTAATTTCCATCATGGGTTTTTATCAAAACGAATTGAGTCATACTCCAATTCGATTATTCTGGTAATTTTTTGATAACTCCTATTATAATCATTGTTCTTCCCTCCCCATTCTCCAATCTTTGGTCGCACTCTCTTTTATGAATATGAATTGTCATCGTTCTTCTCTCTCCAAACTCTGACCATACTTTTCTATGAGCGGGATACACTGAGTATAATAATGATGATAATCCTATTATAATCATCATATGGTAACATAATTGATAGAACAAGCAACATAAAAATGGATATAGAAGAAATAACAGTTCCAAGTTTGGAATCATTTGATGATCAAGTTAATTAAAATTAAAATAAGCATATTGCTTGGAAATCAATCAGTTCATACTTTATTAATTGTACTTAAAGTCAAGGTATAGGCTTCGGAATAATTAACATTTATGAGGTTAGCTTAAATTATGGAGACTAATTATAAAAATTGTCTAATATTGTCCCTTACACATCTAAAAAGTTTAACTGTTTCTTACTTTTTTGGGATGTTCTAAAAGATAGTACCTACTGTACTTTTAGGCTTCTAGCTGTATTTTATTTTTTAGAGGTTGAATACTCTCTCCCATTTGTTTTATGCGCTCTATTCAATGAATTTATTTAATCCTTAATATTCTAGTTATGACGAATCAAACAAGATCTCACTTGACTATATTTTAATTTATGAATTAATAATAAAATGCAAATTAAGATTAAGCAATAAACAGTGCCCAAAAAGTAAATGGGACACATCTGGAAAATAGGAGGGAGTATTAGTTATTGTCATACAATCAACTTTGTCTTGTATAGTGAAAGAAAGAATATTGCTACCCGACTATCATGGGATTATTGTCTTTTACTATATCTTTAACAAAATTACAATATCATTACCATACTCACTAACCAAATTTTTTGATTGGATTTGGATATCATTAACTAGAGATTAATAACTAACTTTTAATTAGTTTTTTTAACTTGTAATAGAAGCGATACAATACAAGATAAATTAATCTATTACTAATCTGATAGCATGTAATTTAATCTTTTTATTGCACTTTTTCATTGCTGATGACCCGGCCCGCTTTAATGATTTTAAATCGTACCCACATGACTTACAAACTTTTGAGAACATTTACCCATCCGCAATTTTGACTCTCTTTGAAATTTGATCATTTCAGCCTGCTCATCAAATAGTTTTATAGTTTTACTTACAATATACAAAACAAAGCAAGTAAGCAACTTATTTGCTGGCCGGGTAGGTTATTGTTTTCATTATTTTTTTGAAAAAATTTCCGAAAATAATCTAACGTTTTACTCTAATTTGACCTTTAATATGTAATTGCTCCCAATATATCTAGTTTGAGATGGGAAGGTGGGAATGTGGTAATTCAAGGGTCGAGTTGCAATGATTCTGATCAATTATTCACACCAGATAAGAAAAATATTGAATTATTTTCGACAACTTTATTACCCTATTAACAAAAAAATGTTGTTTCTAAGATTAAATTATGAGAATCGAATTAAAAGCAAATGATAAATTGAGAATGCAATTGATAATACATGAATGACTGATCTATTAAAAACTAATCAACCATTACAAATTCAACATTTGTTGTTCCTAACAATAAAAAGAAACAAAAAAAAAAAAAAAAAAAAATCTACCTCATTCCCCATCATACTTCTCCATTAATTTCTCCTCCCAAATCCCAACCAACATACATTTTTTCCTCCAAAAAACCCAGAAAAGGGGAAGGGCAGACCAAAAAAAATTGCAAAAAAAAAAAAAAAAAAAAAAAAATCATCTGCACAACTGAGGAAGAGAAGGTTGAAGAAGATGATCACAATCAGGAGAACAAGAAGAACTCATAACATCAAAATCCGACCCATGAAAATCAAACTGACCCATTTCATGAAAATAGAATTCATCCCTTTTTTGTTCCACCATTTTCAAGATCCTTTCAAAAACGACGACGTCACAAGGGATCTTAAGAACACCTTCTTGATGAAACCCAAATTCTTCTTCAGCTTCCCTTAAAAGAATCCCAAATGCTTGATGACCCAAATACTCAGTTGGGATTACATATCTTTTTAATTCTTTCCCAACACAAACCGCTAAATACCCTTTTGGAACATACTCTGTTACTGATGAAACAGAGTTATCTGAAAATGATAATGTTTTTTTAAGGAATTTTATGCCCTTATTAGTATTACTATTACTATTACTATTACTGCTGCTGCTTCCATTGTTGTTTGTTGGGTTGTTTTTGGATGCATTTGCTGTTTTCCTCCATTTTTTTAAGATTTGTTGAAGCCTTACTATGTCTCTGATTTTGTTGGATTTTTTTGAATCCATTTTTTGGGGTTTTTTTGGGGGAGATTAAATGGAGGTTATAAAAGTGAAATTGGGGTGATTAGTGATGATGGTGAAGGAACATGTTTGGGGGAGTGGGGGATTTAAAGGGGATGGAAGGGACTAGGGATTAGGGGGTTCAATTTTTTATTATGTTTTCCATTTTTTAATCTACCTACTGCTATTTCTATTTTTTTTTTTTAAAAAAATTATATGTCGGGGTGTTTTGGTAAATTAGCTTAATAAGCAATTTTAATTTATTTTGATCTAAATACAGAGTTGGATGGTCAAACTAGCTAATGTTAGTTTTTTGGTGAATTAGCTGGTTGAAAGTTGAAACAACTTATATATTGATGCGAATAAACTGTTTTTGAAAAATAGCAGCGGGTTCAAAATCAGTTGGTCAAACCAATTAATGAAATTAGCTGGTCAAATGAACTACTATAGTCAGCTATTAGCTACCAGCTATCAGTCATTTGTTAAATACCCTCAATTGTATTTCATTAAAAATTTTATAAAATTAATAAAATAAAGTATTTGATTAGACAATTCAAACAACATTTTATATGCACTATTTTATAAAATTAATAAAATAAAGTATTTGATTAGACAATTCAAGCAACATCTTATATGCATTATTTTATGTTTATGTATTAAAATATTGTCAAACGGGATATTGTTTGATTCGTCTCAATGCAAAGATTATTACTATTAAATTTTTATAATTTTTTATTCCTATGCATTAGAATACATGGAAAGTCAAACATTACAAGTCATTTAAAATAGCAAAAGTAGAACATATTTTTTCTGCCACATTTAGCCGCAATATATATATATATATATATATATATATATATATATATATATATATATATATATATATATATATATATATATATATATATATAAAATATATATATATATATATATATATATATATATATATATATATATATATATATATATATATATATATATATAATCAAGTTGAGTCATTATGAAGTATAAATAAATAGGCATTTTTATGTCTATTCGTCTCATACAATAATTTGTGATACTAAAAATCTGAATTGGGTTGTAGTTGTATATATATATTTTATTGTTGGAAGAGTGGAAGTTTAATTTAGTTTAATTAGTTGTTGTTGCAACTGCCTCTACGAGAGTCGAAAAATGATCCAGGGGTGTTTAATTTAGAATTTCGATGTATGACTTCCAGATTTTTCATAAACTTGACAGTTGGTTTTCCTTTCTTCCTTCTATCTATTTCTATAATTTCTTTTTTTTTTGGATAATTTTATGTTGATTCAATCTCATTTATTTTTATGCACCAAATTGATAAGGTATGGATACTTACCCTATTTTTTGGTCTCATCATTTTGTATATCTTTTCCACTCATATAAATAAATAAATTAAAGAAAAGATTGATATTAATAATTCAACTTTTACCCATTTACTGTGAATAATCTCACCTTTGAATTATCTTAAATAATTCAATTTTTGTCCTTAATTTGCTGTTAGCATACTATAATAAGATATGTTTAAAACACATTAAGGACAAAGGTTGGATTATTAAAAAATAATTAAAAGATTATATTATTAGTGTCAATATATTTTTCCTAAATAAAATAAGATTTTATTAGTTTAGTCTCGTTATCTTAATTTTACAACCATCCTTTAATTGTTTTTAATTTAAATTATTATGGATATTACTTACAATGAAAATTGAGTCCACAAAATATCTATACGACCTGAATGAAAAAAAAAATTATTTCTTTAGTTTTGAATTTGTTTACTTTTTTAAAAGATTTAAAACTATCCATGGTTGCTACTATAACAAACGAGAAATGTTGTTATTATTTTTTTGTAAAAAAGTAGTTTTTTTTTTTGGAAATTTTATTAAAAAAATTACTATATATGGTTATTACTACTTACCACAATACCACATATATGTTTTGTTGTCCGAGTATGGCAAGTGGCAACTTGATGAATCCTTGAGCTAATTAATGGCCTTTCCGCAAGGATCACTTTAGGCTAAGTGTTCTAAAAGTGTACAGGAATAATAAATGCTTTGGTGTGAGCTAGCCACAAAGTGTATGAGCTAATCTATAAATAACTTTATAATATACTCCGATCCCTTCGTTCTCTAATGTTCTTCTCAATTGTAGTATTATTTTAAGAAGAGAGAAATTTAATTAATATTTTTGACGCAAATTTAGAAGCAAAATATATTCATGTGAGATCTCGTTAAATTCGTCCTAATGTATACTTTTTATTATGTATTTTTTATAACTTTTTATTATGTGTATTAAGTATATATTAGGGAATGAAGAAAGTATATATTGACTAAGAGTCTTTATATAAATATTGTATACTCTATTTTTTTCCTTTAAATTTGCATTATATAAGTTATAATATAATGTTATGAACTCAAAAAGACAGATAAAGTAATTATTGTATTGCTTCATAGGTGTATAATACAAATTTCCTCTTTCAAGATGGTCAAAGGTTAATTAGTTTATAAACACTAGTAGTATAATAGATCTAATATATATGTTAAGATGTCATGAAAAACTTTGGTGGAATATTTTGTTCTTTGGAGTAATAATAGACAATTAAGGTGCTTTTAATTCCTCCACTAACGCCCATAGTTATAAAATATTTAATTTTAGAGAAGGGTTATTAGTTTGACTTAATGGGTATTTTAGCTAATTAACCAATAAAAGAATAAATCATTTAGACAAAGGGGGTCAACATATGAACCCACTTTATTAATTAGAAACTACAAGAAAACAATCATTAGGTAGCAATTAGCCCATTATAATACAAATTATAATTATCAGATTTTATATACGACAATCGTAATTTTGTTATTTTTTGAAATATTTTTTTGTTAAAGTTACTATGTACTTGCTAATTTTTATCTTTGATGAAATGTTATATGACTCTTTATCAATAAATCAGGTATTATTAAAAAGAAAATCAATAAGCCCATTATAATACAAATTATGGTAAAATCTCATAAAAAATATTCACTTGTTGAACATTGACAAATTAATTATTTAATAACATTGGCTAGTTGATTAGTTTAGTAGGCATGTTTATGTAATTAAGAAATTTAATTTACTTTTTCATGTTATTCACATATTTTATTACATGTAAAGTACTCTATATTTTTTTACTCCACTCCTAAAAAATAGTACTCCCTCAGGTCCAGTTTATTAGTCCCATTTGACTTTTGGCACTATTCACTCATCACTCTTAATTTGTATTTTACTCATAATCTATAAGTTAAAACATAGTCATGTGGGATCTTGTTTGATTCGTCTCAATACAAGGATTATTAATATCAATTTTATATAATTTTTGTTTAAGAATAATTAGAGATATTAAGGGTTAAAATGTTGCCTCGACATGTGTGAAAAGTTTAATGGGACTAGTAAACTGGACTGGAGGAAATATTAATTTAATGAGTTGATTAAATTTATAGTTTTAGGAATTTCTATAAAACAAAAGAAGGATAAGAATTAAAAAAATATAATACTCATGTTTACATGTAGCCTAATATCTAATACCCCTTTTAAATATTTTTGTGAAATAAAATTAAAATAGCATTATTAATTCGTAGTTAGTCCATTGACATACACCTCTATTATATTAAACATATCAATTATTAATAATGTTAATTTGGGATTATTGAACATGTCAGCTTACAATCTGAATGTACGCTTTTATTTTTTATTTAAACAAAAAAAATGAATATTCCATAATTAGTTTATTTATAGCTTTGTCAATTGTCCACGCCAATAAAATGTGCATAATCTTAAATTAAGAACAAGATTAAATCAGATTAGAGATTATGATCATAATTCAGAATCAAGTCTTGTCTCATTTGGAGTAAACCTGAGAGACCGTCTCACGATCAGACACCTTGAAACAAGAACCCATAAGCTTAAAGTTTCTATTATTAGGCTATTAAATCCAAATATGAGGCATATCTCACGGTGAGAAATTCTTGTGAGAGACGGTCTATTTGAGAGACATCTCTTATTGAGCCGATATATTTCCAAAATATTATACGTAGGCATTAAGAGTTAGACATTTAAATATTAAAAGTAAGCATTTTTAAGGATACGATAAGTAAGTATTAAGGATAATGAAAGTAGGGATTAAGAATACGGTAAGTAGGCATTTATTTTTAACGGGTTGGGCCTGAAATACGATTTTCAAAAAGACAATCTCTCAAGAGATTAGCTGTTTCTCAAATAAGATCATCGGTTAATATAATTAACACCTTTTTAATTATCTGATCAAATCTTATGCAGTGAGATCGGATGACTCCTTTAAACTTAACAAATTGATCAGACAATGTTTAATTTTTCATAATCACATAATATTCACATATATTTGTTTTGATTAATTCTAATATTTAATTTGTAATATTTATTCCTTCTGTATATATCTTTTGATTTTTCATTCAAAATGTTATAAGAGTATTAAATAAAGTTTTCTTCCTTATATATTTCTCTTACACTACATTAATAAGCAAATATTGTTACTTATTTAATTATTTCCATAAGATCTAATTAAGATTTATGGTTATGTGGTATTGAAATAACTTATATTTATATTCAAAAGAAATAACTTATATTTAATCATGTATAATTCTTATTCATGTAATACTCTCTCCATTTCAGTTTACTTGTCCCTTTTTTTTTTGGCAATTTCATACTACTTGTCCCATTTTCTTTTTTGGCTAACCTTTTCTTACCTAAATACCCCAACTTTTCCAATTCCAATACTCCACTACCACCTTTACAATTAATTTAATCAATTAAAATATTCAACTACCACCTTTTTAATGGACCCCATTCAATCCTTAAAATCCGTGAAAAGTCAAATATAACTAGTCAAATGAAATGAAGGGAGTATAAAACTAACTCCTTGGTAATCCTCAATAAGACCACGTACATTCTTTATTTACCCAATTCTCAATCCAAAATTTGAAGTTTACATGTCAATATCGTTCTAGTTAGCTTTTTTAGATTACAAAATAAATAGAGAGATGGAAAATATCATGTGAGAATTGAACTCAAGTTTACACTAATCGTTTGTACAAGTATATCTTTCATTTTATGACATCTAGAGTTATATATTCACTTAACCAAATGATTCACAAAACTAGCTTTTTAGTTGTCATATTAAATAGTGTAGACGCTAATAAAAATATAATATAATGTCAACTAAAAAGACTAATACTTGACATCATTATGATAATATTTGTCATGAATTGATCGTACTTATTATGCTTAAATTTATAGTTATTGAAACCTCAGAATATGTTTTACTATATTCCATGCATTATATAATACATAATCAACACTGCCCAAAATTGATCTATTAAAACTCGACACACACGAAAATGATAATTCAATTCAATATGTTTTGCACAAACCTCTCGTCATGCTAGTAACTCAGTAATAATACACATGTACATACACAAGAACATACTAATGTTTACTTTCCTCTGTTCCGTTATAAATTATGTGCTACATTTTCCGTCATAATCAGTTACAAGTATTTAAAAACGGAGATAGTATAAGGTAGACATAAAATTTTGGGAATTGCTTTGAAGAACGTGGAGGAAAATAGAAATACAAAGGAATCCATGTGAGAAGCCCTTACTGTGCTGCCGTGAGATAATAATATTAAGTATTAACAATAATAATAATAATGATAAATAAATAAATAAATAAATAAATAAATAAATAAATAAATAAAGAATAAAATGAAACACATAAATCATAGACCCACTCCTTAGACTTTATTACAAAAATGTAAAGTGGGTTACTATTATTCATTATTGTTGGCATGTGATAATGTGATTTGGTAGCATTACGTACCTCTATTATGCAAGTACTATTATTATTAACTTATTAATCCATTTTTTGTAGTACAAATCCGTCCTATTAAACTTAATTAATCATTCATTATATAGCTTAATTTTATATTAATTTCTTCTTTTTGTAATCTATATAACATGATTTGATGTAGTAAATAGTGTTAATGGTTGAAATAGGGAGCGGCAAAAAAGATAACAATCATGTGACTTACCTAAATGTTTTTTATATGAATTTTTAAATTGAAGATTGTTAACAAATTAACAAATTTGAGTAATTGTAAAAGTTTCCCGTATCACTAAAAAGATACTAATGTCTAAATCATTATCATAAATAACCAAGTGGGCCAAAATATTATGTTTCAACCCTACTTAGAAAACAAAATATTTATGTCAAAAAAAACCTTCTCAGTATCCCGCACAAGGCAGGGTTCGAGTGGGGGTTTTTCTTTTTTTTTGAAAGATGCGGACAAATCATATCCATACCCCCAAGAAGGGAGTAAAGAGAGATGCACGCAGTCAAGAAACCCCCAATTGATACCTGCGCCTAGTAGAGGTCGAACCCCTAACCTTCTGCTCCACATGCAGATGTTCTATCCATTGAGCCACATGCAGATATATAAAGTTTGGTTTAAATAAAATAAGACTCAATTTTATTTTATAAGAGTTTTTGATTAGCCAAAAAGTGTTGCAAAATCAGAAAATAAAAGGGAGTAATCTAGAAAAAGTTCAAATGAAAATGAAGGTAAAAGTTTTCAAACTTTAATTTTAAGTATTATACTTTAAACTCGGTTTAGATTAACCTAATCAGAAAATGGCTTGAAAATGAAATCAAACCAAATTAATATACTATATAATATGGGCACATAATAAAATTTTAGAAGACTCGAAAAACATGACACTAGAAACGCAATTCATAATCAAATGGGACACCTACTAATAAATCATATTCAAGTTCGATTGAGTCCATCTCGTATTACGAAGGATTATGCCATTACCAGCTAGTGATCTAATGAATGCTACTAAATCAAGAGCCAAAGGGGGATCGAGAATCTAGAAGACTTTTCTTTCTTCTTTGTAAAAATGATTCAATTTTCACCATCTATAGAATGGATAAATCATAATCTATTTATTATTTGTAAGAGATTCTTAAGCCTAACTGCAAAATAATAAAAGTCCAATGGGAAAAAAGAGAATCCTCCAATTTGACAATAAATAAATTACAAGCTTGTTTAGAAAGTAGTTAATATTAGTCAAAGGTCAAACTATGATGGGGGGTTTAATGGATTCATAAACTATGTGTTAGTTAGTTAAGTTGGTTTGTGAGTTAATTAAAAAATATAGTGGGAAAAGGAAAAAGGGCATCCTATATGATTAGCATAAGAAGCAAAGACTTAGGGGTAGAAGTTTAATTAGTTGAAGATGAACAGATCCCCAAATAAGATTAGGACTATACTCTTAATTGTGAAATGTGAAGCATATCGGCGGAGATTATGCACTATTTTGTGCAACACTTTCAAACACAACCATGTGCACCTACACTTTCTTCTTTTTCTCAAACAAACATAATCTTTACTCTTATTTCCTATTTTTAGTTACCAAGACTGTTCAAGAAATATGTGTCCCAAATATATTACAAATACCAATTTTTTAGAGATATGCATATATATATTTTTTAAAAAAATTTAGGAGATTTTTTTTTGAAATAATAGTGATCACTTTTTGATTGATCTTTCTATTGAAAAAGCTATTCATGATTTTAGACTTTGAAAAAATTAGAGTTAAAAGAATTATCTACATTGACAATATATATAAATCATTTCTCTGTTAAGGTAAAAAAAAAAAAGGAAACTTAACCAGAAGATATATATGATTTTTTTCATCTTGTTTTTCAATTTGTTTAAAATAAAGATATTATTCTCTCCTTCTTATATGTCGATCCTTCTCTACTTTTCCCCTTAGGTTTTCATTCCAAGGGTTGTTCTTTGAAATTCGGTTATAAGTTATATTCTCTCTTTGAGTATGCACAATATAAAGTAAATATATATGAGTTCATTAAGTTATATGATACAGGACGTAAAAACATTTTAAAGCATACAATATTATATTACTCACATTATTCACATCTGTTGAGTGCAACTCTACATATATAACTCAAACTTTTATATTCGTGTTTCATAGAGTATATAACATATTCTGGGGCCTCAACCATCAAGTTAAGCTTTTGGTTGAATTGGTACCTTGACATGGTATCAGAGCCAACGTAACAAGAGATCACGGGTTCGAATCTCAACCACCCCTCATTTAAGTGGAATATTTAGCACCAGGTATGAGGAGAGCATGTGTAGCATCCACACTTCTAGCCCAAAAGGCTCTCGTGCGATGAGGCATGTTAGAGTATATTCTGGGGCCTCAACTATCAGCTTAAGCTTTTGGTTGAGTTGTTTCCTTGACAATGTTCAATTTAAATACATGTCCAAGTTTCAAGGATTCGATACAGATACTCAAGATAAAGTGAAAAGTTAAATATTAACATACAATATGATGAGGTGTTAATTAATAGACATGTTGAATGTTTGCAACATGAAGCAAATAATATGATGAATTATGTGGGTGATTTAATTAAAAAGAGACATGTTCAATGTTTGGAGCCATCTCTAAGTTTGCATTGGAAATATTCAATCCAAAAAAATAGACACTGAATTTGATCCGTAAAACGATCGTAATAAGCTCCTCCGTAAACACCATTGCTCTGTCTATCAACTTGCGTCTTCTCACATGGTTGACGATCTCAAATCCTTCACTCTTTCTTTTTTTTTTTTAATAAAATCCTTCTGTATTTTTATTTTTATTATATCTAGCTACAATTATTAATTTTATTTTCTTATTTAGAAATACTATTTCTTATTGTGATTAAATCTCATTCGATTTTACACGCTTATCAATGCACTATTTTAATGTTATACTTTGTTTTTTTAATAGTTGCTACACTTTTGTTTTTTCACGCTATCTAATACATGATTTTAATTTTTAGTATCTTTAAATCCATACTTCCTTCGTTCCATAATACTTGCTACTGATTGTGACATATTATGTGGGAAAATGTCACTATCAGTAACAAGTATTATGGAACAGAGGAAGTATGATAATAAAACCTAAAAAGTTAATATCATGAAACACATTAAGACGAATCAAACAAGTCTCACTTGACTATGTTTTACATTATACATAAAAAAAATATATCAAATAAGATCAGTTGATGAGCAATAGTTGCTACAGAAACTGTAACAATCAATAAAATCCAATGAAAGTATATCTTTAATTGTGTTGAATTAAAAAGTATAAAAATCGTATTTGTAAAATTTACATTAAGATGAATAAAACCAATCCTACGAACATGGTGAATATTCATTATTTGTTAACACCACATGTATATACTACCATTATTTATTTTATTTTTGTTTTTTTCAGAAGCAAACTTTCTAGAATGTCATGGCTTTATCATTTTCTGTAGTATAGAATATACTATTAATGGTCATGCTGATTGTTGTATACATTATCATTACTCCTATTTTCCAGTCAATCTACCTTAAGATACTTTAATTTTTCATTAGAAATAGTAATGTTCTAAATTGTACGACTAACTAAAGCACTCTCACACAATAATAACTGGCAGTATTATAATTAATTTATATGCAATTATGTTTGAAAATTGAGTAATTGATATAAATTCATATGTAATTAATCTCAATTTTTTTGGGATTTCATGGTAGAAAACTAAACTATTACAAAAAATTGTCATATCTCTAAAAGCAAACTAAATTAAATATTAAAAACTTAAAAATATAAAGTAAAGTTAGAATCTTTAAAAGGGAAAGAGAGAAAACTCAAAGCTTTTGAATCAAACTCCATATAGTTAAACAACGCCTCTCTTGAGAGACCGTCTTTGTAAGGGACGACTCTCCGGGCCCAAATCCAACAAACAAAAAAAGATAATCTAAAGATTAACGCGAGCGTTTGATCCTATTTGGAGTTGGTGTTATAACCTATTAAAGTTGGTATTATAAACTATTTAGAGATACCAACTTTAATAGGTTATAATACCAACTCTAATAGAATATAATATTAACTTAAATAGGTTAACACCAACTTCAAAGAGGATTACACAGCGCACGCTTTTATGATAGTTATTTTTTTGTTAATAATAGGCCTGCCCATTAGAGACACGTCTCTTACAAAGAGGGTCTCAAGTAAGAATCTGTAATAATTAAATTTAAGATGTTTACAAGAAAAAGAAAAAAAAAAGAAAAAAAAGTGAAATTTCATAGTATATGATGCGGCGGAGGTGGGCAAAAAAGTGAGAACATAACAAGTGCAAGTATTATTGGATTTGGAGAAAACAAAAACAGAGAACATTTATTCTAAAAAGTAGAGTAGCTAGCTAGCAAATAAGTACTAAGACACAAGGTGCAGCAGGTTTTAATCATTGGTTCAGAAATGATCCAGAGAGCAGAACAAATGCAATGTACTTAAAATAGAATGGTATGGGACTTCCTTACTCTCACTTGAAATAAATCTAGAAAACTATAATCAAAATCCTACCAAATCTTGCTCTACCATTTAATTTACCAACACCATCCTAACTGCAATAATACTAACTTTTTTTTAGTAATTCTATGTTAAACATCCTTTGCTTTATTCAATGTCTAAACTCCAAACTATGGGTTTTGTCATTTGTGGATGGAGGTGCTTTTCTACTACCACTAGTCTACTACTAATAATGAGTGCATGAATATCATACTCCTAAATGAAAAACAACCATATTACTATCACTCATACAAATATCACAAATTCTGCTTGTGAGTCTAAAACATTCCTCGTATATTAAGTTAAATGGCGTAACTAAAATATTCTCTTTGTCCCTTTGAATTTGCACACTTGGGCACAAAAAACTCTTACGTATTTGAGTTTCAAGCTGCAAACTCAAAAGGACTAAAAGAGTAATTATTAGCATATGAGATTGAACTATTTGTTTTGAGGTCATCTCACCAAAAAAAACAGTCTCTTACGATAGTAGCTCTACAAATATTACTAAAAGCTATATGAATATTAACTTGTTTTAAAACAAGATTGATTTTTACATGTTTTATAAACTACACATATTTTCTATGATTGAACCATCATAAATCTATAATTTACCATACAGTAGTTACCTCCAAAAAAATTCAATGAAAAAGAATTTTTTTTTAAGGCAAAATAAATGTATAATCAATTAAAATTGTTAAATTACCTATTTAAATTGTTTTCATAACCCGCGAAGAAGATAAAAAATTATACTAGTTACAAACGAAGTTTAACTTTGAGAATCTTTAGTACAATAGGTAAGCCAGAAAAAGCCTAAACAACAAAAGTGAAGAATAATATATACTTCTTCCGTTCCATTATACTTGCAACATTTCACATTTTAAGCATTATAATGCGTTATTTTGTTTATTTTTATATTGAATTATAAAAATTAAAAAAGTATAAAAAATTAATATTATAAAAGTATGCAATTAGACGATTCAAAAAAGATCCTACTTTACTATATTTTTTTTTTGTAAACTACTTTACTATATTTTTACTTACACATTAGTTGCAATATATAAATATAGCTTGAATGATGAATAGTGCCCATAATCAAAATGTAGCGAGTATTTCAAAACAGAGGAAGCACAAATTAAAATTTGTGACAATATAGAAATGGAGGAAAACATACATAATCGATCATTGAAATTGATCTTTCTATTTGTAGACGGATCATATTAATTAAATAAAGTTCACTTCAAAAGAAACAGTATAAATAGCGTTAAATAAAGTAAACATACATATTAACAACAACCTCTTATTTTATTTACGTAGTCATAACTCAACTTTGATTTGCTATTAAATATCCTAGATACAAATTACAATACCGAGTAATCAATAGAAACTAAAAATCAAACTGCTTGTAAAAGAATGTTTCTATGGTCGTGAAAGTTAACAAAATAGCTTAATGAAACATGGTTTCGGTGCTAAGAATAGAGGGGAATCTAGGTCCGAGTCTACTCATATGTGCAACAATCAAATAAATAGATGATCAACTTGATCCGAATCACCATGGAACGTTCAAATCGGACGTCAAGATGCATGAAGCTAAGATAAGCCAAAAAAGAACAAACAACCAAAGCAAAACTCCAATGTACGATTTAAAATTGAGTTATACAGCTTTCTAGCTCTAACAAGACGTGAAAAAACGCGTCATGAAATAAGCTTAAAAGTCATTTCATAAACAAAAGTCAAATCTAAAATTTGAAACCACTTGCGCATTAAACTTCCGTATGTATATGGTACACTAAACCTTAGGTATTAAATCTACACTTTACAATGGATGGTCCAAGAACCTAATCTAAACTCATTGTAGGTAGGTTGGTGACAGATTCCTCGTAGCTACCCTTATCACAAGAATTTACAAGTTTTGCGACAATTTGAAGTTGAGACCAACTGGGACCAACAACTATCCAAAATTTGGTATTAGCAAAAGAAAATTTTTTTTTATTATAGTACCCAAAAATTAAGTACATTGTTTGGTTTTAAATACCCAAAAATGTATAATTTGCTTTTGGATTTAATGAAAAGGTACACGTATTGGATTACAGGCTATTTTTAAAGGTCCACGACTAATGCAGAGCACACTAATCATGGAATTTTGCCAGCAATATGAGATACTTAACATGGAAATCCTATGATTAGTAACTTGACCAAAAAAGGATGGTGCCAAATAAAAAATCAGAGAGAGAGAAGAAAAGAGAACCTTTATGGCCCATCTGAATAACAACCAAGCACAATTAAAATGGTGTAAATACTCAATCATAAGTTTTGTTGAGCCTCCGAAAGCTACCCTTCACTGGCTCTGCCAACCATTTGCAATCATTGATAAACCAATCAGAAATCACTTCCTGCAATTAGTAAAATAATTGATTAATAATTTTATAATGATTTAAATCAATAAGTCATCCATCAACAATGGGTCTAAAATGTAGATACACAAAATCTCTATTCACTAAAACACAAAGTCACAGATTTTCACAACTGGCCAACAGTCGGTGAATCAAGTTAACTGATTGCAGATGGTGACATGAAAACAGATTTACAACTAATTACAAATATACAATCGACCCAGAATGCAGTTTCTGAGCCATTTTACAACTTGCAAAACTAAAAAATAAAATCATAAGAATATATTATCATGTGATAATTACTTTAAGTCCATGCCTATCCATGACAAAGCTGCATTAATTACAGAGCTAAAAATTAAATTTTATTATGGAAGATCACAAGGACAAGAAAGTAACACTAAATACGAAAGCTAAAAGTGGTGTATCATTTAACAGAAAATCTGAAAATAACTAACCAACTAACATAACACTCATCTCATATAACACATTTTTGTTTCCGAATTATTTGCAACTAATGAGAAATTTGAAGCATTATTGTTGTTTCCTATTCATTCTCACTTACAAGATCGATTGATAAACCTCTATGAATAAAACATCAAGTTCGTCTGGTGCGGCTGGTTGAAGTTTTGGTGGTCCCCTTGTCGACCACAGTCCCAAGTTCAAGTCCATCCATTAACAAAGCTATTGGGGCGCGTTTTCTTTTGCAGCCCCCTCTCATACCACTCGCAAAAACTAGATAAGAAATCACTAGAATTGAGGTCTAATTCAGGCCAAGTAATTTTACTATCTAAGATAACTAGGAACATCACTTTTAAACATCCTACATTTCAATGGTTCTCTTCTAAAAAACTCACATTTCAATTATTTTTTAAAAATATGACCTTTGCCCTCGATTTTCTCTTAAAGGGCTAGATGACCCTTAACATGTTTAACAAGTTAATCTTTGAAAAAAAAAATAAAGAAAATAAACTGCCAAGTGTCGTGCTAGGAATGGTCCTTGTATGATTTTGAAATTTAGAAAAAAAAAAAACTCTAAATAGTCCTTCCCTGAAAATCTTTGTCGGCTTACCAACTACAACCACCACCCTTTCCTAGTGAGACCCCCGATGCAACCGCTCCTTGCCTGAAAACCCCTTTCGAGTGTCAAAAACCACCCTTCACCTAAAGACCCACTTTCCGATAAACGGGTACCTTCATGAACCACTATACTTGTGCATCTCCATTTTCATGCATTTCATAGTTCACCATTGATGGAGATGGGTGGTTCGATGTTGGTGGATTTGAATGAAGAATTAATGTTGAGAGTGAATAAAGGGCCACTCCCCTTGGAAAACTATGATTCGATGGTCAATGGGAATGAAGAGGGGTTAGGTTTAGGGTTTAAAGTAAATATGTTGGTAAGGGAAATGATGCTTGGCCGCAGTCGGCGTCGATTTGGTAGGAAAATGTTAGGAAGGGGGTGGGTCATGGGTTTATGGTTTCAAGGGAGGGAAGGTTGCGAGGAGAGGGGGATTCTGGGAGGCTGGGATCGCAGCAAGGTGGTTGTAAAGTAGGGGGTTTCATGTGAGGTGATGGTGAGGGAGGAGGTTTACTTAGGGTTTTCATATTTTCTTTTTTTTTAAAAAAAAACTTTTTTTAATGTAAATAAAACAACGAATTGTAATTTCACACGTCATTTTTTTGGGAAAAAACCTAGTTAAATAGGTTAATTAAATCGGCTAGCCCATTAGAAGAAAATTGAAGGCAAAGGTCGAATTTTCATAAAATAATTGAAAGGTGAGATTTATAAAAGAGAACCACCCAAAGCTGAAATTTTCAAAAGTAAATTTTTCGAATTCTACAAGAAAAGCAGCATCATATCATTTACCTATAACTATTTAACGAAAAATCATAATAAGGAATCAAAAAGATATTAACAGCTATATCACAAGGATATTGGGATCTTTAACTGCAACACAAATGTAAGCATCCAAGGAGCTTTACATTTTCTTGATAAAAGGGACAAACTCAATGAGTCATCGTATATCCTCCATGCAGAGCAACTGAGGCAACTGTATGGTAAAGAAAAGCCATCAATGAAGACTTAAGAGCCAACTTATCAAGCACAGAGTACCTCAAAATTCAAATATATTACCTCTGTCCCATGGAGTATGCAATATTTACCCTTTTAGTCAGTCTATGGGTTTTGCTACATTTCTATTTTTTAGCCATGACCCATACTCTCTCTTGTTCTCATTCACACATTTAAGCTATCTTCTCACCTCATCTATAAATTTCTCCCAATTTCCCACATGGAACATCTTACTTTTTATTCTCCCTTTCCTTGGTTTGCAACAAGAAAAATGTACTTGTTCAAAACCTCATGGGACAGGGGGTGCTAAGAGGAACAAAAAAAAGTTGAATACCTGAAACATATCCAGCTTTGATCGCCAAAAATACACACCCAGCAAGATGCTCATGCAAGATGACTGCATCATTCATCTTGCAAACTGTGAAAGGTATGGTTCCCTGCTAGGACATAGGTGGAGGGTGTCATTGTTTACATCTTCAGCTCAATGACCTAAACTTCACGACATAAAAACATTATGAACAAAAAAAAATGATCGTCATAAGCAGAAAATTCAGCAACCAAAAATGTATAAGATTGTAAGTGTTATCTATTAAAGAAAAGATAACAAACAGAGCAATGAGGAAGAGTATACTGAAAAATGAACCATTTGAAAAGTAGCCAATGACATGCTTTTAGGCAAGTTCGTGAATTTGTACACAAAGGTTGCACATGATTCACAAATCTATTAGTTGATCATAAGTATAGATTAAAATGCATTTTATGGAGGATAAGCAAAGTACCTTCTAAGAACATACATTCTCCATAAATAGTTATTTGATTGAGAGAACCAGAAAGCTTCAAGGAAACACACAAATCTATTAGTTATTTGACATGCAGAACCAGAAAGCTTCGCCCCCCTAAATTTAGCAGCAGTAGCATTACCATCATGCCATGTAGTTTTATTAGACATCTCTAAGTGATAAACCTGCAACGCAACATTTAATGCCCATGGCTAGGAGACCACAAGCAAGAAGCTCAAATTAATAGAATTCAGTAAGCAGCTTCAAGGAAACACACATAAACCAAACAGACATAATAAACCATCGAAGAACAGCACTGAGAACAAGAGAAGAGAAACAAATCATACTTGTATATTCACAGCAATGGCAGCCTTTCTCGGGTAATAAAGAAATTGAACAAGCAATATGAAATCATTTCTTTTTTCTAGAGCTATGGGAGTCCACAATCCTGTCTTTCTTTTGCTCGTGTGTTTCAGCTTGTAGACCTACAAATGAAACAGTCAAAACAAACAATATGAGCAGTTCAGCACCAATCCACAGCTGATGCATCATTTGATGACATCTAAGAACCATGAAAATCAATTTGAGAATCAGGAACATCCTAATGTCCTTCAAATATTTCATCAGTTTTGTTTTCTTCAAACCATTTCGGTAGCAGTAAAAAATCATGTTCATTGAAAGAGGAACTGGACAAAACATGTAAACAGCTTATCTAGAGGCATTAAACTATTAATTGTGCGCTTGCAACTATACATTAAGCCATCTAATCACTGATAGATGACTGATCCAAATCTCATCACACTTCATTTACAACTTACAAGTGTAATTCTGAAGTAAGAATGAATGTCTCAAAGAACAAAAGATAGGCACTACATGTTAACAGGCAAAGTCAGAGATATTATGCATAATATAAAACAAACAAGTTCAGCTTTTAGTGTAAAATTATATCTCTTCATAAAGTATCTGGTAGTAATAGTAAAGAAGAGATTTGATATTGCATATGGAAATTTTTTTGAGTAAAAACATTTGTTAGATTGATACTCCCGTTATAACATCTTCAGAAAACAGTACCTCTTTGCTGTTTGGTGGGTCTAAAAGCACCACTTTTAGATGATGAAGAAACAGCTCTTTTTTGAGCCATGCCTCTGGTAGAAGTTTCAGATTTCTTTGAAGGTAAAAGGGATGAGGAAAGAAGGGCATCCACAGCCTCTCGCTGTTGTTTTCTTTTGGAAATCAAGTCTTTTGGCCTCTCAATCTCATTCGAAGATTGGCCTCTTCCATCCATGTCTTTACTTTGTACCTTGCAATTAATATATGATCCTAAGGCAACTTTATCTTCCTGACTCTTAGGATGCCGTAAGGAACTTTTAAATCCTTGGGAGCCCAATGTATCAGACATTTTCTTAAGGCCACTATTTTCATGTTCAAGCTGGTGTGCGTTCCTTGTTTCTTTTACAGTTTTTCCGCTTAAACGAACATCCTCACTTGATCCCAGTGGATTTGAAACTTCACCAAGCCCACTAGCTTCTTGCTTAGTTTTGTCTGCACCACGTTCCTTAATTTTTTTCCCACTCTTACGTCCATCCTCCAAATTTTGCAGTTGCGTTGTCTGCTTCTTACGTTTCCCACAAATATCAACTATTCTTTTGGAAATCTCCAAATCTTCAGTTACAGGAGATTTACTACGTCCATGTTTCATTTCCTTATACTTACTTTTCCTTCTACAATTGTCATGATTACTTTCAATTTGCATGGGATACGGGTTAACTTCACTCAGCACTCCACAGAAATCTCCAGTATATTTAGTGTCTGAAGTTTTTCCCAATATGTTCTCACATATAGACTTGTAAGGTCTCTTCACAGAAATGATCAAATTCCGCTCCCTTGCATCCCCCAGAAGAGCAGCCCAATCACTGTTTTTCTGCAAAGTCCTTGCATTGCCTAAAATCCACAGAGAAAGCCTTGCCCTTGTAAGAGCTACATTCATTCGTCTTATATCGGCAACAAACCCTATACTGCTAGAGCTCATTTTGGATGTTATAGGATATGAATCCGAAGATCTAACTGTTGAAAGAATGAGAATGTCAACTTCACGACCTTGGAAACCATCCACCGTATTAAATTCTATCTCAGAAGAAACAGAAGACCCAAATGCATTGGAAAATCTTGAGCGCAGAAGGGAAAGTTGGCTCTTGTAGGGCGTAATTATTCCAATTCTTTCTCCAACAAACTCAGATGGATACCTATAAAGACAGCATAAAAACTAGGTCATCAATGTAATTTGATAGGCATCCCAAAGAAAAAGCTCTATGGATACCTTTTCTGAAGATTTTTCACTAACTCAATAGCAGCATCTGCCTCACCCTCATTATAAAGCGAAGACCCAGAATTTTTACCATAGCACTCCTGACCATCACTAACATCATAGAAGACATAAGGTCCAAGCCCTGAAGTCTTATGGAAAGGTGCTGTTTTACTTGATGTTGGAACACCATTAAGCAACTTGCCATCATAAAAATGCAGTGAAGGAAAGTGACAGATCTCAGGATGCATACGATACTGCATATAAAAGGCAAACACTGCTAATTAGCCACCTCAGAATCTAACATTTTGAAGGGACAATTAGGACATTAAAGGAGACAATCAAAAATCTTTTACTAACTAGAGAAAGTACCACTATCAAGAAATGAAAGCACCGAAAAATATCAAATACAAACTCAGCAAACAAGAATACACGTTACTTGTTCAGTAAGCATAATGACTGGATAACCAGCTCTCTGTAGACGCTCAAACATGCTGCATTCATACATATATCTACTGGCAACATTTGAAAGCACTGTCGCAGGAAGTTGCTTGGGGTCACCAACCTTCAAAAGCAATGAAATGCTGACTTCAACAATAGAATAATCTTCTCCAGAAAATACAAGCTGACAAATCTCTATCACTCACCATGATGCATTTGGTGCCACTTGATTTTAAGAGCTGAAGAGGTATCAGAGTTGCTGGTTCCAAAGCCTACAGAAAAGAAAGCAAACTAAGGAGGCATAAGAAAGGAAGAGGATAACTTGAGAGAACAAGATTAACACAAGCACACTAAAAGAAGCAAAATAGACCTGAGCTGCTTCATCAATAACCACAGCATCAAACAAATTCTGCTCAATAAGGTTAGCCTTTTTAGAATTGGACATAAACTCAAAGCATGCTGAATATAGATCTCCACCGCACCCGCTCAATGTTGTAACCACTATTTCAGCCTCCTTTAATATTGACCTCCTTAACTTAATCCTTAATGCTTTAGTTTCTTCACTAACCTTCTTTTCCCTTGCCTGTATAGCTGCAAGTCGTGTATAGATCTCCTTCTTTTGACGATAAAGGCTTCTCAATCTAGCCTCCAGCTCTGAAGTAGATAACTTCTTTCCGTTGTCAACTTCAGGATGATTAACCAAAGAAGCATCATTTTCTTCTGTACCTTCATCTTTCAGATTGGCACGTTTAGATTCATAAAACTTAATACGATCAAGTATCTTTTCTAAACTCTCACGTATCATTGTCGAAGTCTCATCACTCAAATTATCATTTCCATCTCCTACAACCATCTTTTCTTCAGCAAGACGATGTTCCACTAGTGTGTCAATAAAAAAGGGTAATGAATTTGGATGCACTGTTTTTGAATTGCCAACACGTACAAGGTACGGTTTGTACATGTTTCCATCAATGCCATATAGACCTTCACCAGCTAACCTTGAGACTAATTCATCAACAGCCGCATTTGATTGAGCACAAACAAGCACCCTCTTTCTAGCTGAGGCCTTAGGCATTTTTGTATCCTTCTCAGCATTATCATTCAGTTGTCTAGCTAAGGCAGCATCCTGCCATGCTCTTGCAATAGCAACAGACTCACTTATGCTTTTCCTGAAATTGGTGACTGGAGTTGATTTGACTTGTAAACTACCACCAGATTGCTTATCCATAGCATTTGACCATGATGGAACTGCTAACAGCGCGCTGATAAGAGCTACAATGGTGCGTGTCTTTCCAGTACCTGTTTAATTATACCATCAGATTATAAGTAATAACTTGATACATAGCTAACGTATTTTAGATAGGAGTGAGACAGTCATGAACCTGGAGGACCCTGAACAAGAGACAAGTCAAAATCATTTCTGGAATCAGGGTCTTTTACAACAGCACTGATTGCTTGAATCTGACTCTCGTTAAAGGTAGACTTAAGCACTTGCTGCATTAGTTGAGACAACTTGGACAAATCAACCTTTTTCAACTGGCCAGAAGGGTGTGCATGATCGGCCGGTCTTAAGATAACAGGAAGGGCAGGGATAACCTCCACTGATGAAAGTGCTTGAAATTCTCGAAGCTGAGGAGTTATACTCATAATACGACTCAGATACCATTTGCTTCTCTCAAGAAGTTGCTTTCTCGCAATATTTACGCGTGACGATCCACTTTGAAGATAAAATCTAATGAGAAGCATGTTTTGCCTTTTTTTGTTGTCTTTCTCACGTCTCTCCACCTGAGATATACACCGAAAGAATATAACAGAAAGTAGAAAAAGGAATTTGATAAAACTAAAACCAGCATCCTATGCAGTAATTTAGAATTCCTGAAAAACGAAAAAAAAAATTTTCATGGTCCGTTTTTAAATTTAATTGTTAAAAACTATTTATGAACATTATTTGAAAACTGCAAACTAATATATAGAATTACAATTTCCGAAATCACTTCCTGTTGGTCAGAGATTACAACAGTGTACAGTCCCCTTCAGTGTATTCTGCCTTGGAGAAATAGTAAACTTTCACATTGAGAAATGTTTTGGTGCAAATTCAGTAGGACAACGGGAGTATTGCAACTTGCAAAGCTGAACAAGATAAAAAAATTCTTTCCATGAAAAGTAGAGCACATTGATCATCAGTGCATACCTTTCCAACTAGGTGAACTTTATGAGGAAAATTCTTTAAAGGCTGTTTAGTGAGCAAAACCAAGTCATTCTCAACACAGCCGCTAGATACTGCAGAACCATGCTCATCATGGACACATCGAACAAGGTGGAAGTCATCAATTCTTTCTATTGAAACCACAGATACACCCCCACAGGGCATATCTTCTAATGAAGACACCTCTTGGAAAGAACTACGTATTTGTGCTTTAAACTCTTCCAAGACTAGGGGACGAAAAATATCTATATACTGTTGATGTGATTGAAAACTCACTGGAACCTCCTTTAAAACAAGATGAGTCCTATTCTCTTCTTCATATCCAGTAGCTAATCCAACAGATGCAAAATAATCCAATTTCAGTATAGGTCTAAACCATTCATCCATATTTAGAGGCTTGAATCTTTTGGCTGCTGCCTCCAGCTTACGCAAGTATGCAGATCTACTATCAACAGGATCTGCAAGTTGAATGACTCGCCGTTTAGGAAGAGAGGGTCCCTGCTTTTTCAGAAGAGAATGATTGCGTCCAGCAGACTTCAATGCAAGTTCTAATGGATCTTCAATGTCACGCACTATTTCCTTTGAAGTGGGGTCATTTAAAACAGCAACTGTCTTTTTCTGAGCATTTATCGGATGTTTGGGTTTGGCAACTTCAGAAGAGGATATTCTAGCTTTATCAAGGGGTGAGATGCATTCATTTGTAACACTTTTAAAGTTAATGTCCTTTTCTATTATCTCTTTGTCCTTTATTTTGGTAAGAGATGAGGATTTCAAGACATGTTTTGTCACAACAGGCTTCTGAGACATTGGAGTGACAATAGCATCCTTTGGAGAAACTCTTTTCTCAAAAGCTTCTGACAAAATCCTTGCAGTGTCAGATTCAAATGTCTTATTTCCAATGTCAACTTGTGATACTGCCTTATCAGAAGTATGAGCCACAACATCATCCTCGATTGGCTTTGTATCATCTTGAACTAATACAGAAGATTTTGAAGTATCTGTCTCCTCATCTGACAAAATTATTACAGTGTCACTATTTTTTTCGCTCGTAGTTGCCACAGAAGACTCGGCATCTAAAAATGAACTCTTCTTCCCTGCTGACAGTCCGTCCGGTGGTGATTTCAACTTCTGATTGGATTTTTCCATACATGAAACTTTATCTGACAATGAAATAGAAAGGCGTGATACTTGCTCTGTCAATAAATCCGTAGGAACTGCATCTGCACAGCAAAGCAATAGACATAAGCCAGCAAGGAAAGCCAAAGTAAGCAGTAATCGCCTACATGACACCCAGTTTTTAAGCAAGGGGCCAAAAGAAAAAAATTTCTAACCAGACGCAATCAACTTTTCAATAGCTGTGACAATTGACCCAGATTTTTCATTGCAAGAACTCTTAAACAAAGAAAGTAAGGAGCTCATAGACTGCTTCCAGTATCGCAACACCACATCCAGAGAAGATTTTCCCCAATCTGCCAGATCATGGAGCCAGGCAAAGTCAGACAAGCCATCCATCTTCCGAAATTTACCAAGAAATCCATCAGGTGATTGGCTGATTTCTCCGAAGATAATGGGCAAAAATTCTAACAGACGAACACACGACATCTGCATTAAATTATTAAGGTGATATCATTCACATAGTCATATCAGACAACCATGTACCTTACATGACACCAGCAACAGCTAAGATTTTATTTTGAACAGGAAGTCTGAAATCATCACTGAACGGAAAATCTACTAGGTCTATTTGGTGCTTAGGATCCTAATCAATAAAAACATGTTTAGTTAAATAGTTTTCAAATTCTCAATTACTATGTTGTGTGGCCAGTCCGTAAGTCTATAAAGTCATTCATGAAACAGCATCTTCGCATTTACACAAGGGCCCATGCTCTGGGCCAGACCTCTGGATCATAACATTACATTATTAACATTTATGCCACAGGAACAAATGTGGTAACAAGCAATTAATGCTTCGTTATACTTTCATTTTAGAATTTGAAATAGCAAGCAGTAGATAAAACTTAGTTTTCAGATTCAAGAAAAGTAAACAGAGATGTAAACTGCTTATCGTTACACAATTTTGACAAGAACAGAATTCTAAAATCATAATTTACTCAGCATCACCATCAAAATTCAGTTGATCAGCTCTTTAGAGTAACTTTTAGCCTTTTTAACATCATTAAGCTTTTTGACCGATTTAATTTTTTATCGGTGTTCACTTTCTCCACTTTCGGAGAATTAGGTGAAGACGCGCTTGACTTGCTATCAAGGATTTCATCGTTTACTTCAAGTAACTCCACTTGTACAAAATCTAAGCCCTATATCTTTCATAGGCTAGCTTTTTGTATTCAGAAGGGTGTGGGTGCTCAGCTTGTTGCTCTACTCCCTACCAACTTCTTGTAATGTTTTTCTTTATGAAATGAATTACCTTATAATATAAAATAAAATAATAATAATAATAATAATTATCATAATTATTATTATTATTATAATATAATAATAATTATTATTATTATTATAATATTAATAATAATAATAATAATAATAACAATAATAATAATAATAATAATAATAATAATATAATAATAACAATAATAATAATAATAACACTTTTATGTCAACTTTGAGAATTTGCATAATAGCAGCAATAACAAAAGCAATTTAAAAGCTTAACCTCCACGAAAACGCATACACCCTCATGTAAATGTAAACATAATAAAAAGTTAAAAACTACTATGACTTTTTGTGTCAATTATATTCCATATTTTTCTTTTCAACAGATAAGATAATTTCACCAAACAATTGAGTTTGCTGCTAATTTTAAAAGT
Source organism: Amaranthus palmeri (assembly GCA_019776075.1). Lineage (NCBI taxonomy): Eukaryota > Viridiplantae > Streptophyta > Magnoliopsida > Caryophyllales > Amaranthaceae > Amaranthus > Amaranthus palmeri. The sequence goes on along the minus strand of JAAKBH010000288.1, from coordinate 1,549,583 downwards.
TAATCGTACGCCTATTTTTGAAAAACTTATTTAATAAGCTAAATGCTATAAGCTGATATACTAAGTTAAAGCTAAAAGTTAGTCTTATCATCAAACAAGGTGTTACTCTGCAATTGCATTTATCATCCCTGTAAAAGTAAGGATAAAAATAATTAAAAATCCAACATGAAGATATATTCTTGAGCATATGTTATTTTTATTCTGTTTAAATATTAGAATGTTTTATATGTACACTTTTCAACAACTACCCTTTATCTAAAGTAAAATCTTTGTTACAGCGATCTTTCATATTAATTTGGTTTGGTTCATGTAGGTGATTCCGTATGTTGAAATTAAAGCTTTGACATTGTTGTTGACATAACACCCAAATGCACATAGGGTACAACTCATACATATTTTTCTTTTGTTCCCACAAGTTTACTGTACAACTTCAGAAAATCTTTTAAAATATAAGAAATTAAGGACACAGAAAAAGGAAGGAATTGATAACTAGGTCTCCAATTATCAGTTTTACGTGACATTTTCAAGTACCACTGAACATATCTAGCTGTTAACTTCCAAGTTCCAACATACCCCTATTATGAGAGTCCTAGTCCAAAACTGAGTATATTTGCTTCAAACCCCACCCCCAAAGAAAACCAAAAAAAACTTCCCCCAAGTCCTCAGATATATAGAATCCCCAGCATTATTGAGGAAATCATGAACTGCAGAGCTCTCCTCCACCTCCATCCAAAACTATACCAAGAACAAGTAGAAAGGGAAAGAAATGGAAGAGCGTAGTATTTGATTATGAATCATCAGCCAGGTATAATGCCCCATATATATTTTACCACAGAAACCTGGATTTTAGTTTATTAGTACTGTAAAGAACATTCTTCGTCTGAAAGGCTCCACATGGTTGCAGTAGAAAACAGAGATCGGGAAAATTAATGTTTTACATTGATCAGTACATGTGGGCAAGCACTCAATCTTAGGTAAACTTGTGACACATAGCCTCTGGATAAAGTCCAACCAAGTCGGGTACAGTTCAGTTCAATCTTAGGTATACATGGAAAAACTTGAAGGTCTGTAAAAATCAGTCAAATTCATTTTTATATTGATCATGATCAGAGCTAGTCCCTTCCTCTTTCTTTTAAACAAAAGGGTCTGCAACCAACATTTCTACTTAGCGAACAAAATAAGTGAATATACTACCAAAAGGATTGATGAAGAGCAACCTACTACAATATCCAGTAAATATTCTATGCTGTCAACAGTTAATAGCGAGAAGATCTATGTAAATTCAGCATCACCTTGTACAAAAAAGGACAAACAAGCATGATCGCACATGAGAAGGGAAAAGGTAATAGGTTCAATTAAGACGGAAAAAAACAAAATTTTAGAAACGAGAAGAAAATGGGATTTTGTTGCTGGAATTACCAGTGAGATTTTGTAATCCATAAAAGCCTTTCCTTTATGCACACACTTCTTCACAGGAAGCCACGCACATTCAGCAAGCTCAGAACTGAAGCTCTTCCATAATTCCTTTGTAACTTTGGAAAACTCTTTGTTATCAATCACATTGAGAGATTCGGGGGATGCCTGGCGCAAGAATCCACCTTGCGATGCAAACTTAAGATTCGGTTCATCAGATGACTTTCCCACTGAATAAGTGGGAGGTGAAAAGCCTTCTTTAAATATTTTGCTCAGGACAAAGAAGAAGTGATGCAAACTTTGGAAATTGACAAGAACAGAATCCAACTGTACCTGAAATAGTTCAAGAAAGAGAATGCAAATTTAACTTTAGAAGGATGCAAAACCTTATGAACTGCGGGAGCTATGTAGTTCACAGGTGAGTTCCCTTACACATATAACATGCAATGAACATTAAAAAAAAGGATCTGAATGTTGATCAAGATTTATATTTTACCAAGCAAAATCAGTTTTACCAGAATCAAAGCATGCTTCAAGCCTGAACGAATTGCAGTCAACGAAGATCGGGAACAGCAGAGAAACTGTAAACCAGAAGTAAGACCCCGAGTACCTGAGACTTGCTCCAAAATACGCCTACCAGATTGTCGAACATTCTACGTGAAACAGCAATGTCAAAAAGTGTAAGAGCCCAGATATTTAACATACATACAAAACCCACAGCCAAAAATTTGTCCAGCTAACATAAATAGACAAACTTTGCAGACAATCAAAGTTTATTGCATTTTGGGCCAGTATCACCTAATTTGTCAATTTCCCCGCAATATGATACAAAACGTGCAAATTGCTAAACCGCCGGATCGGCATTTGTAATTGGTATATTGGTACATTTTAGGCTAACTCAGCAGTAGTTGGTGGCAAATAGCATTCATGTGGCTATTCCACATACTACCAAAACAAAACTTGAAAAAGGTGACACTGTTTTAAGCACTGAACTCATGTATTAGTTTTTTTGTTTCTTATTTTCTTATTTTAAAGGCTTGGCCAGTTCAAGTTGGCATTCTTTTCTGAAGAAATTGTCGATGCACCTGATGTAAGAAGGATCAGCTGTGTTAGGGATGAAATCTAACAAAAAATAAAGGAAAACTACTATTGTGATAAAAAAAAATTCCCCAAATCATAATTTATTCCCTATTGACTTGTATATTATATGAAAAGGGGCACAGTGAAACTTCAACCAAGTTTACATTGGTATAAAAATTGACATAATTGTATTGACAATGACATAGATGTATTAGACAACTGATTATCTTAAAGTACAGGAGTATTTGAAAAAGGCATTTAATGCTATACTGCCATTTTAGAATATATTCTTTTCATATATGCAAAAATGATTCATTGAGTATAATATCAGCAGTCTTATTAGAGGCAATTAGTTGACAGAGAAAGGTCTCAAAACTTTAACACCAAATCTCAGAAACTGCATATAAAAATACATATATGAATGTGTGGGTGAGTGGGTGTATTGAGTCATATTCATGGAGTTTCATAATGAGCAGCTCTGCAAATTTCCTTAAAACAAGCAATTAATTAATTGATGGAAGTTTCAAGAAGTACATCATTGGGGTCTGAAAGCAAAAGAATCAGACTGTCACCCATTGGTGGCTCCCAAGTCCACTGCTTTTGAAGATCACCTTGCTCCACTTGAATTATGAAGTGTGCAGCTAACCTACCAGCATCACATTAGTACATTTGTCATCCACAAATATAACTCAGTCAAAGAGAATTTCAAATTCATCAAAAACAGTCCACACGATGTACAGATTTTAAAAACTGCAAACACGAACCTCCGTAAGGTTCTTATCAAAGGAATACACATTGTTGACACCCTCACTGAATTTTTTGATGTCTTTCCATCTCCACTATCATCAGAGCCAGTAGGGGACTTCCAACCAACAAAGGATGTAACTTCAGCAGCACAAGATGAAAGCCATGTTTTAACAGGAAGTGACAGCTCAGAGGGATTTTCAGGCTCGACCATGGAAAAACGAGATAAAGCCCACAGGACAGCATTGGCAATTGATATTGGTAGAATAGAACATTCAATTTCGACCAAAACATCAAACCACAACATGGGAACACACATCCATTCAGTATACTCCTGGCAAACAATATTACTCTGAAACGTGAAATTGTTCCAGCAACAAACATGTTTCTCTTCGACCAGCACGGCAGATGAATTAATATCATCAGTTTCTTCATTCAGTTCAAACGAAATGCTATGACCATCTGTTGGGGTCTGGCAATGCAATAAGGAAGAAAGCAATGCAGTAGCATCAGACACAATAATCGTTTGTATAAGATCAATGGCAGGTTGCCGCAAGGAACTATGGAGTGTTGTGTCTTTCAAAGAAGACACAAGAGAAGGACCCCTGCAAAGATATAGGACCAAAATAACTACTGATCAAGTTCTATAATCAGTGTACACCCAGAGGAAAGATCAAATCTGACCATCTTCAGTTATTTGTATCAGCTTATGTTGTGAGATTAACAGTAGCATATACATAGAAAACCAAAAGACAGTGAAAATTGGTGCACAAAAAATTATGCACAGCCAACATTTAACTGCCTGGACAAAGCAAAGGATAAGTTGCCTACCACATGTGAGCGCACTCGTAAGGGGGGCTAGGTGGGTTCATCTTGTAACCTCGATGAACAAGAAGAAGAGCAATCTGCCAAGCATGCAACAAATAAACTCATTCAATCACACAGAAACTAAAGAAAAGAGGTCACATATCCAACCTATACCAAGCATGATAATTGATAGGGAAAACCAAGAAAATTAAAAGAACCTGGCAAGCCTTTTTCCTCATTAGAATGCTGAAGTTACTACTCCTTGTTACTTGATGCAAGAGAAAGTATATAATATGTCTACGTTGCTTTTCAAATTCTCCATCGTGCAAAGATTCTAGAGACTGCATCATAAAACCCTTAAGTAAGCCAGCTAAAGGAAAATGAAGGATATATTTTGAATTTTGAAAGCGGAGGACAATGTGAAAATAATCAATCGCATGCCTGTAAAAGAGGTTGGAAAAGATCAAATATTTCCTTATGAGTTTTTTCATTTCGAGTATGAAAACACTGACTCAATAACGAGTCACGCATCACACTTGGAGGCAATGAAGTTCTCAACCATAATTTACAGCCTGCCAAAATATTCAGGAAAAGTCACAAAGTTATTAGTCCATAACCAAATAAAGTGAAACGAAGAGAAAATAATTAAACAGCTAAATCATACCCAGAATCTCAAAGAGCAACCTCATGCAATTGACTGCATGAGAAAACTCAGCAGAATCGTCACTAATATGATCCAGCACAAAATTGAGAAAAACGGGATATGGTTCCAAAATCCCGTCTTCTAGCGCTGGAGGTTCCAAAAAAGCAAGCCTTAAAGAAATTGACATAAACCATGATTAGCTGAATAAGCAGAATATGACCAAAAAAAAGAGCAAAGCTGCAGAATCAAATTTATAGCATCCTTAAACATCATTAACACTAATAAAAGGCCAAGTGGATACATACAATGCTTTGAGTCCCAGCCAAATAGTTAAACGATCCGTTTGCACCCTAGGCCTCAAAATTTCAGAACTTGGCTGCACCACATCACCAGCCAAGACACCAATGCCTCTCTTAAGCAAAGGCTGAATTGGTTCCAACTCTGCTGCAGAACTATCAAAAGAATATACAGGAATGATATTTAGCCAAAAGAATAGACTCGATACATAATGCAAACATCATATACGAAACTTCATCTACCAACATTTCATGTGGCAGATGCTAGCCCTCAACAGATGACAGCTACTACTTCGTAAAGCAAAAGCCCCAATGTGAAATGAGTCAAAAGACTCAAAACACGAAAACAATCATCAACAATTCAACCCTATAAGAATTAAGGCCCCATAATCATATAACTTACTTTAAAAGTAATGTTTTACCACAAACAGATACAAACCGAATCCTCAAACGCCAATAAATTTCCAGGATCAAAAGCTAATGCAATTTTTATTAGTTATCTTCATTTCCATAAGATTTCCAAGAGGAAGCTAAAAAGAAAAAATAAAAGACCAAGGTACTTGTAAGTCAATCTACAGAAATATTGGAGACACTGCATGAGTAATAAGATCAATTATTCAAATAAAAGTTCCATAAAGAAACTAAAGAGGAAATAATTTTTATCCAAAATCCTTGGACCTGTTTCATTAGTAAATTGTGATAACGCATAAACTACAGCACTTGGCACCAGTTTCAACTTTAAATGTGACAATACATAGATATTAGAGCAAGGTTGTAAGATTGCTTGTCACTTGTCAGTACAAGGATCCACATGGACTATCCAATGCATGTCTTTAAAGACATAAATAACTTAAAGTGGCAAGATTAAATACCTTAATTTCCCCAAGTTACCAGCCAACCGATGGCCAATGGATCTTGACTTTCTACTTTTGAGAAAAAGTAATGCATATACACCCTAATGACAGTCAGATTCAGAAGAAGGATGTCAACAGCATCACAATACAATGTGATTCTGAAAGATATGCATACAACGTATATTTAAAATAAAATTGAGAATACCGGAAAGTGCTGTTGCTTAGCTAATGCTAATTCGTGAACATCATCAACCGCCTCAATCAATTTTTGAAATTCATTAGCAATGGCGTCATCTTCCAATAATACAGGAAAGGTTAAGACCTGCATATGGAAAAACAATGTAGTATCATCAGTTATCACAGAAAGCAAAATGAACTTCCATAGGTTGACAAAAAAACCTTTTAAACCAACATAAGGTTACTCTGATTATATTGTATCAACTTTGAAAATTTTACATTCTGAAATTAATCCAGAAATAGAACACAATTTCCCAGAAAATGAAGAAAGACTAATATAGAGAAACATAACTGTATACAACTTGCGCCATGAACAACACAAAAACTCAAATCTAACCAAGTACGATTTTGAAAAAGTAAGAAAAAGAAACTTACATATATTTGTGCATCAGATAGCAGTCATTCAGCACATATACAAAAGCATGGGAGAGACATTAAAGTAATAGGGCATGATAGTAAGCATTTTCATTAAGAGAGATCTACTAAAAGAAATTTGACAAATATGTTGCCCAAACAAAGAATACACGTTATAGAAAATTAAAAAAAATGATGGTTTATAAGATGGATTAAACTAGAGTAAAAAAACTAGAGAGTAGACAATTTCATTAGAACATAGAACGCAAGCCTTGCATCAGTCTCTTATAGTATCATAATAAGTCCAAGCAAACTGAAGCATCATACCTCAAACATTAGACAAACAATCTCAGTGTTATCATGAGTAACGTCATATCCTCCAAATGCAAGCCTTGCATTAGCCTCTTTAAGGTGTTCAAATACTCTTTCTTCATCAAGGTACTGCAATATACTAAGTAAGGGAGAAATGAAACTTGATTCATATTCACAATTGTACATTTCTTGAGCTTGGTGATGCCGAGAAATACACTCTGTACATCTCCTCATTTCTCGAGATACCCTCGCCCATATATTCTTAAGAAGAGACTCATCCCCCTCAACCTTGAAAAAATTGAAAAATGTCTCTAGAAAAGGGCCCATTATATCCCAAAATCCACACCAAACATGATGCTCCTCAGGCAAACAAATCAGAAAATTGTATGCAGCTGTAAACCTGAATCCAAACACAAACAATATAAGATGAGGAAACAAGGGCATGCAGGGACTTGTGCCCATAATGTTAAGACAAGGCCGTATCACATTGTGTTGGTCACGTTGTAAAGGTTTTCAAAAAAACAAACAAATATTTCCCGAATTGTAAAGGTGTAAGAAACAGCGTTTCGGTTAGTAGCAAAGGATATCTTATGGTTTCGACTAATATTTGGATGTTATGATAATTGCATCACTCCCATTACTGCATCACCATTCTGTCAATGCAGTTTTACACTATGCTTGTGCCCCCACCATGCACCCTAAGTAAAGGAATATTGAACAACAAGTACAAAACAATAGTTGAATATGATATTACTTTACAAACATGAGCATTTATATGAAAATATATTTACATAAATTAATTTCCCTTTCACATATTTAAATACTTATTAGCTTGGCCTTTCACAATTTGAATTCTTATTATTTGGCCATTCACATTTACATATATATTTTTAAGCGTATAGCACCAAACTGAAATCCTATCCTATCCCAAGAACTAGCATCTTTTAGCTAATAAGGCCTCATTTTCGATTACCATGTTCATGCCAATACTTCAAAACGAAAAACTTTTCAGCATAAATAACAAAGCAAAACAATATAAAGGAGCCAATCAAACAAAAATGGTCAACATTAAGAAGAACAATTACGTCTCACATATTTTTTTCTCTCAAATATTCAAAATCAATGCGAAGCAATGAATATTTATCAAAAGGTTTGCCCCACCATGCTAACATTTTGTACCATCTCCTCAAAACCGTTTCGTTCTCCCCTTTACATGTAGAATAGCTAGCACATTACTGGTCAACCCCACAAATTTGAGCATCGCTTTATCATTTCCTGTTGCATCCATCAAAAGGTTTGGCCCACGATGCTAATAGTTCGTACTTTGTACCATCTACTCAAAACCAATTTGTTCTCCCCTTTACATGTAGAATAGCTCGCACATTACTGGTTTTATTATTCCTTGTTGCATCCATCATAACAAATTGGATGCCTCAAAACAACCATTCGGAAATAATATGCCACTCAAAAGCACAAGTACTCTACAATTATTTGTTAGTGTGATTCACATCAAGCTTTCTAAACCTACAAGCACATTAATAACACAACAATTGTAACCATCAAACCTCAAAACATTCTAATCTTTCACATAATTGCTTCTTGAGCCCTCGTAATTGAATATTCACCGTAATTTCATTAAATAGCATTCGAAACCGTGCCAGAACCTCCATGTATTTCCAAAAATGGCAAGTATATGAATACTTCATCCCAAACTCTTTACATAACTCACTTCTACGCGGAGAAGTATTACATAATTTCAATCGCGTCCATATCTATTCCATAAACGTATAACTACTGAAATCCAGTAAATAATATGACTAGAAATCAAATAAAAACTAAAATTAATATAAAAAATTTACATAGAAATTTCACCTAAGGCATTGATACAGAAAATCGACTAACAAGCAACAATAACGAACGAGTAATCACAGCATTACAGTAAGAGTTCGACAATTAACTAGTAGAAGACAAAAACATAGAATAAGAAGAGAAAAGGCACCAATTCTCTTTAGCTTGTTGAATAAGCTTAATCTTTGAAGAAACCGTATTATCGTCGCTATCACTACAACAATCGTCAACATCTTCATTTTCTTCTTCGATTGCTCGCCACTGATTGAGAAGTTCGTTTCTTGTATTCGCCATTGATGTGAGCTTTGTTTGTTACTATGAATAAGATGAAATGAAAAGACGTTGTAGCTTGTAAATGGAGGTTTTCTAGGTTTAGATGCCGGTGATTGTAGGTGAGTGAATTTTAACGCCGGAGATTTGGGAAAGGAGGAATATTAAAAGAGAAATGAAGCGCGCGGAAATGGGACTCCTCGGACAGTTGTTTGCAAACATTCGGAAACGATACAGAAGTCGGAGCCCAGGCGAAACTGACCCATACCCGAGCTTATCAATGAGGTGTTTGGTACATTATGTCAATTTTTGACTTATTCATTGGTCAAAAATTTAAACACAAATTCTTACTTGAGATCGTTTTTTGTAAAGACGGCTCTCAAATGCCCAATCTAATTTTAATTAAATATTGTTATAACTCTAATTATGAATTTGGGCTAGACTTTTGTGAGTTGTCTTTACAAAAGTCGGTCTCTCAAGAGATCACCTGAAATTTAAAATAGTTAACATAAATTCATTCTCATTATCATTGGAAAATGTGATATTATGTGGTAATGGAAATTTGTAAAAATGTGTGATAAAAGTTTCAGTATTATGAAACTGATATGAAACTTTTGATGAAATTTTATACTATAAATTATTCATATTATCATTATTTAGTACCACTAATCAAACGGATCGTTAAGGAAATCGTCTTATCTTGACAGAGGAAACAGATGGGGTGCGACAAAAGAGGCCCAAGAAGATGATCATCATTAACATGAGTAGAAAGATACAAGACCAAGTCTAGAGCATCATCAACAAGAGTAGAAATTTTGAACTAAATAAGATTTTTTATCAAAAAAATAAAACATAAAAGAAGACCAATTTCAACTTATTTTCAAATATAAGCGTGAAATTTCCAAATCAGAGGTTTTGACTGTTCACACTTACTAAGTGATAAGTGCGAACAAACTATTGACTTAAAACACCAGCAGATACCATGTTCGCACTTAGTAAATGCTAACATTCTGTTTTAGTTTTTCAACCTGTTCGCACTTACTAAGTGCGAACAGCCCAAACCTCGAATTTGGGAATTACACGCTTATATTTGGAAAAAAGTTAAAAATGAGTGAGTGTCTAAACTTTCCCTCTTACATTTAGCCAAAACATTAGAGACACTGAGACACAACAATTAACTTCAACCATTGAATTCCCAACAAAAAAAAAAAAAAAAAAAAAAAAAAAACCCTTCAACCATTGGTAAATTATAGTGGAAATTAGTACATAAAATAACATTTATAAACACATCATTTGAGCAAATAATATAAGGGGAAAATCATAAAAAAAAATAAATATTTTGTATGAACTTAATCCACACTAAATTATCCCCATTTTAATTTAAAAAGTATAATCAAGTGATTTAAGTAAAAAATAATGAAATATTAAGAGATATGCATAATATTAAAGGGAGGATTAAGCTCATACAAGACATACTTATAAATAATAGACTAATCAAACCAACTATCCGCAAACCAAAAACTCCTTTAACCCTCTTTTATACGTCCATCAACCATAAAACTCTACAAAAAAATTTTCACTTAAATATTTGATAAAAAGAAATCCGAAATTTCTCCTTACAAATGAAATGAGGCACCAAATAAAGAGGAGACTCCATTGACGAGTTTGATGGAAATATTTAAAAGTGATGTTATGAATGTCGATTTTATAATTCATATGAAATAATTATGGTGCTCATCGCTATTAAAATTAAAAGTTTTCTATAGTATGTTAATTGTTAGCTAATTATATATAATATACTCGTGTCATACACATTTATTATACATAAAAATTAGAAAAATACATTTTTAATTTAGAGTACAACAAAAAATATTATAATTAGTTACTAAAATATAAGAAAATATTCATATTATAATAATTCAATTTATTTTTCCTATGCTTAAAATGAACCCATTTTTTATTATTCTTGAATAATTGAACTTATTTATTGCACGTATCTATTTAAATTACACCCAACCTAAATAAAAATCAATATTTCAATGGACGAGAAGCATTTTTAAAAGAAGTATGAACAATTATATAAAAAAGGTGAAGTTTTAAGATTATTTTAATTGAAAAATAAAATCTCAATTTATGTTACTGTTATTTTAGTATAACATGTTATTAAACGAACTAACACATGACACATTGAAGAGAGATGCTCATTTGAGGGTAAAGTGCTCAATAGAGCAATAAAAGCAGAATGAAGTTTGTGATAACCAGATTTAGCTTAAAAAATGATTAATAAACTACTCATATCAATAAGGTACATGTTAGTACATGTTCTTTTCATGGGAGCTCATTTACTAAGAACTCCACAGTTAAGCGTGCTTGGATGCGGAGTAATTCTGGAATGGATGACCTCTCGAGAAGTTTTCCTATGTGCACACAAGTGAGGTTAAAGAGCGCTAGATTGATTTGTATTAGTCTGTGAGGCCAGTCTACAGTCTCCATGATGAGTAGTCACTGACGATCTCTAGGGGTCGAGCTGTTACAAAGTTAGTGAGCTCTTAGGGTAGCAAGGTCGTTCAAAAGTTGGGCCGCTTCTTCAATCTATGGGTGTTTTTGTGAGATAGAAGCTTTTGGGACTTGCTTCTCATGATGTGATAGCTCAAGCATAGGTGCCCTTGTGTGATGCTACACTTTGTTTTATTGAGACGGGTGTTCATATGAAACTATATAGTTGTGCAATTGATAGGCACATAAGAAGATGATGATTAAGTGGCGTTTAGTATGAACTTTTTAATACTAGGTAAGGAATTCAATTACTATTACTCTATATATATTTTTTTAGTATGATATTAGGTTAATCCAATTTCTTTCCTGATGGTAATGAATACCCTTACTTTGTTACATTTCATTTATGTCAAGTAACAAATTATCTTTTTATGATCAATTAAGTGTTTCCCTTATATTTTCATACCAAACAACATATAACTACAATTCATACTCTTACCCTTACTCCTCTTTGTCATTTTCCTTTTCATTACATTTTATATTCCCATACCAAACACCTTTTAAATGCGATTTCTCCATGAATACATAATCATGAAACAATTCATGTATGACACTTTTATTTTCTTATTATTTTATTGTTGATTTCATCGTTCATATAAATATATTTAGATTACATTCTAGTACCAAGAGTGCAGTGAGATTTTCCGTATCTCTTTCTGTGTTTTCATATTCATTTTTGTCTGTATTGAGCAAGTTCGAACACATAAACAAATCAAATGAAAAAAAATATCTAAAGAAATCCAAACTTTGAAAATATATAACATACTGTCCCATTAAAAACCGTCTCTTTAAAAGACCGTTTCTCACAAGTTACAACAATTAGACTATAATATTGTCTATTCATGAATGATTCTATGCGTAAAGACATTCTTTTGAAGATCAAGAGAATCAAAACAACATTCTAGTGGTGGCAAAATGACTCCTAAACAAAACTTTAAAATATCTCATTTACACAAAAGTGAAAAGAACAAAGTGAGAATAAAAAAAAATCAAATTCAAAAAAAAAAGTGAGAATAAAAAATAAGTGAAAGCCAAAAAAAGAGAAAAAATGATGCTAAACCCATGGCGCCGCGCTAGGGAGCAAATTGAGTTGTTGTAGTAGTAAATATAAAGGTTTTTTTTAAAATAAAATAAAACACAAATTCTTATGGTAGACGATAGATGTGTTCATTTGAGTCATCGGGTTGATTTCAAGTCAGGTGTTACGGGTCAGTTTAAAATCGGATTTTGTGTTCATATTGGTTTTTACATAATTGTAGATCAATTTTTAAGTTGGGTGAAATCGAGTTCGGTTATAAAATCGGGTGTTTATCAGATCATCGGGTCTGTTTTGAACACTTCTAGTAGACGGTCTTTGTCATGAACACTTGTTTTGGATTAGCCCAATTATAAACTCAGTTTTTTTAGGTTATATATAATTAGTTTTTAATTTTCAATATTTTAAATAAAAAAATAAAAATTACATTTAAACATTAGATTGAACTGTTTTAGAAAGCCGTCTTTACCATATACGATCTCTTATGAGAGCTCTGTAAAATAAAAAGGGTTTAGTAGAAGGTAGACTTACTCAATGCATTCCTGCCCATCCCATAAAAAACACCCAAAATCCTTAAACAACCGCCAACTTTTTCCAGATTTTTGAACATTCAATGATAACTAAACCCCAAAAGTAAACCCTAAAATATTATTTTTTGTTTTTTGGGGAAAAAGTCTCTATCTTTTGGACATTGCTCTTGTTTTTCAAGAGTTGCACCAGATTGGATTAACCAAACAAATATCTTACCAACTATCTTAATCTTTCTCAAATGATCCAAAAATCTCCCTCTCAGGTATGCCCTACAATTTATCTATCTATTTTCCTTCACGTTTTTTTTTTTTTTAATTTTGATTTTTGTTTTTTTATAATTTTATTTTATTTTTCTGGGCGTTTTTTATATATTATTTTGAATTTTTTGAATTGGGTTTTTGTTGATTTGAGTTTTGATTCTGAAAAATGGGTTTGGAATTAAATTTGCAGAGTAATAAACAGTTGGTTTTTGGAGATGTATATGGAGTGGTTATGCTCCCTGAAAAAAAGGGGATTAATAAAGAACAGAACTTGGATCTTAAAATACAATTTCCTGATATCACCATACCCTTCAAGGTAAATTTCTTGCCTTTTGCTTGGTTTTTATGTCTCATTTGTTCAAGCATGTTCTTTTTTTTGGGTGTTTGGTTTGTTATGCATGCCAAACTGACCAAATGTGTTTTGATTAGAATTTGTTTTTGCTTTGTTTGGGTATCTTTATTCTATTTGGAATTCTATAATTGGCTTAAATTTTGTATTTGACAAATAAAAAGAATTCAAATTTGTATTTGAGCCAATCTCACCGCCGGTATAAATTGTAAAAGTTGAGAATTTGAGAATTGCTAATGAGGATTTATGATCTTATCTGCTGTTTTAGAATGGGCAGAGTTTCAAATTCGACGACCCTGTATCTGTCATTATTATTTTGTTTAGCTAGTGGTTTTTGTTGGATCAAAGTATGCAATTGGTACAGTGTAACATAATTCGTCTAATTCGGTTTTTGAATTCGTTTTTCGTTCTAAATGGCGCAAACTTATGGCAAAAAGGACTATAATTTGCTTTTTACGATTCGCGATTCATGTGACACTGGTTTGGTGCTATTTTTTCTCCTGTCTGAGCTTTCAAAGATATGCCGACCCTATCTTTTCAATTCGATGTGTAAAATACCTGATAGAAATATTTCTTTGATTTTGCTCAGGAGTTTCTTAGAAAAAGAGAAGTAGGTGAGTTTCTCAGTGGTGCTCTGGCAGGGGCAATGGCGAAGGCTGTTTTGGCGCCTCTTGAAACTATCAGGTTTGTATATATCTTATGGATAATCTGCATTGGTGTCCAATACATGGTGTAAAAATAAGGCAGATCGCATCGCATCAACCGCATTTTAAAAGCTTTTTGAAATAAACGAACGGATATTCCCCGCGTTGTAAAGGTGTGGGAAAACCGCGTTTAAGGCTGTATCAAGAGATATCTTATGGTTTCGACCTATATTTAGGCGTTATGATAACTGTATCACTTTCGTTATCGCATTACTGTTTCGTTATCGCGATTGCGACCGTTTACTGCATTTTCACGCTATGGTCCAATCAACTAAATACATTCGGTTTCAGAATTGTTAATTTTTAATTCGAAGGCTACCTTTCCTTCTGTTGCTAAGTTTGTGGGATCGAAAAATAGATGTAGAACAGCTGCTCCTACATGCTGGAATGGTGCCTGCTTGTATTGGCAATGTTTATCGATTCGATGAGCTTTTATGTCTTTAGTTATGTGTTGCAATTAGAAGTTTTCAAAACAGATTGTATGACCTGATATTCACCCGACTTTATAACCGAACCCAATCTGACCCAACATAAAAATGGATTTACAATTATGTAAAAACCAATATGGACACAAGACTTAATTTTAAACCAACCCAATGACCCAAATAAACACCCCTAATCATGTAGTCATGATGTTGGAAATGACTAGAATTGGCTATGGCGGCTTTATCAAAGCTGTTGAAGTCTTCAATAGAGATTTATTTTTCCTGCTACAGGGCTGATTTAGTGCTGCTTACAAGCGTATACCTCATTCCAATTTCCGATAGTAGTTGATTGTTGTCTGTAAATGTCGGGGGAGCTTTTTGACTGTTTAATGTGTTATTGTCATCTAAGTCATCCAAGTTTTTGGCTGATAAAGACTTTCATATTGTTCCAAATTAATGGTGAACCGTGAACCTAATTTGTCTGTACTTTACTTCCTCTTTCTACGCTTAATTTCTTTCAGGACAAGAATGGTTGTTGGCGTTGGCTCTAAAAGTATACCCGGAAGTTTCGTAGAGGTCATTAATCAGCAGGGTTGGCAAGGTCTCTGGGCCGGAAATACTATTAATATGCTGCGAATAATCCCTACTCAGGCAATTGAACTTGGAACATTTGAGTGGGTCAAGCGAACCATGACATTAAACCAAGAAAATTGGCATCGTCATGGAGATCCTAAAATTCAATTTGGCGACTTTTCTTTAAGCCTTCCTCTCTCGTGGTTGTCCCCAGTCGGTGTGGCAGGTGCTGCAGCTGGAATCGCTGGCACACTTGCCTGTCATCCTCTTGAAGTAGTTAAGGTACTCAAACTGAAACTGTACCATGTACTTATACGATTTTCATCATGTGTACGAGCGATTTGAAAAACATTGGTGTTTGACTTTTTCGTGGCAGGATCGATTGACTGTGAGACCTCTGGATTACCCGAATTTAACAGTTGCACTTGGTAAAATTTACAAAGATGGTGGTGTTCGAGCCTTGTATTCCGGCATTGCTCCAACTCTTGTCGGGATGCTCCCATACAGTACATGCTATTATTTTATGTACGACAAATTGAAGACGTCTTACTGTGGTGCACATAAGAAGAAAAAACTTAGCCGAGTAGAAATGCTTTTAATTGGAGCTATTTCAGGTGAATCGTTAAGTCCTTTTATTTCTTATACAAGTAAAGTTGATTAAAGCTCCTCTCGAGTTGCTTATGAATTTGTCCTTGTTTGAGAGAGCGTTCATGCCTAATACAGACGGAATTGTGGCTTATTACTTCTTAGATTCTACCCATCTTTTCGTTGATCAAAAATTATTTTGAATGTTGCATTTTTCTTGATCCGAAAGCATGAGTAGCAGCCTCATATAATCATTCTGTTTGTTTATTTTTCCTAGGTGTTACTGCAAGCACGATCAGCTTCCCGCTTGAGGTAGCGAGGAAAAGATTGATGGTAGGAGCATTGCAAGGAAAATGCCCGCCAAACATGGCTGCAGCGCTTGCAGAAGTAGTTCGGGAAGAAGGCGTGATGGGGCTGTATAGAGGTTGGGGCGCCAGCGCTATGAAAGTGATGCCAAACTCAGGCATTACTTGGATGTTTTATGAAGCCTGGAAAGATATTCTTCTTGTTGAAAAACGCCATTTTTAAACGACATGAAATCTTTCGTCCCCTTTTTTATAACGGGACGACATTTAACGTACCCTATGCTGGCTGGTTTATACCAGATTTTTGCTATTGCACTTCCAAATACAGTCACTATGATTGGCTGTGCAACATTAGAGAAGAGGTAAGACGAGAATCATGGTTTAACTTACTGGTTGAAAGCTTTTCCTTTCACCCTTGTAGCGGGGTTTGAGAAGCTTTAATTTTTTATTTGCATGTAGGAATTTTCGAGCTCAATTTTAAATAAAAAATTAAATTATTAGCAAAAGTAGATGTATGAATCCTATTAGATACAATTTTATTTCATCAAAAATTTGCTTGCTTATGTTGATTGCTCATGATGCTAGCTATGCCTATGAATGGTTTCGTGAAGCACATTCCAATCGACTTTAGGTTGTAGGTGCACTATTAAAGATGATATTCGGATTGATTAGAATTTTGTTTCGTCAATATCAGTTCGAAAGACAGGTTTATGTTTGATCCTGTATGGCTCGTGTGATCGGGTCATGATCCATCTAGTATAATGTTGGGACAATGTTGATTTTAAGTAGGGTTTAAGTCGAGTTGATTATGCATTATATTTGTTTAATATTTCGACTACAGCTTATAGGTATAGTATAAGTTAAAATTTAGGCGAATGTTGTATTATAGGTATATAACAATGAAATTCCATCACTCGTACTGTACGAACCAGAAGCAGAGCGGGTGGAAATTTTGGTTGCTCACAAGGCTGAGACGATAGCCCGTTCAAAAGGTTACAAGAGCTTTTAGCAAGCAATGTTCAAGGGGTCTAACTTGGATTTCGGACATTCTCTAACGACTCACGAAGCTATGATTTTAGCTAGCGCACAATAATTGAATCCTTGTGAATAAGAAAATAATTACAGATATTACATGATTACATCTACGAGTCTGTTTGGTTAATGGTACTAATTGGTGGTACTGGTAATAGAAATGATTTGTAGTGTAAATTTTCATTATATGTATGATGTCATTACAATGGTAATGAAAGTTTAATCATAAAAAAGGTTTTTTATTCACAATTTTTCATTACCACCTAGTACCACATGTTGAAGTAGTAATGTATGGATTGACTTTTATGAAGAAAATGAGCTTACTAAAGGAGAATAAGTATGGTCAATAAATATATAAAGAGATATTCTTATCAAAATTACACTATCATTTCGCCATTTAGTACCGGTTACCAACTGACCACTAATGGATTATTGCGATCAAAGGAGGCTATGTCGTTTTCACTTTTTAGCTGTAAGAACAAAGACCATGAAATTGAAGAAGCAACATTGCAAACTTCTGCTAACATTAAGCTATGAGATGATCAAATATCTAGAGTTCTTGCTTTGTATCTATTAATGAATCAAAATTGTGATTATGTCCGACGACAATTCGAATTTGTACACCTGAATAACTGATTAATATAATTTGATTTTCTTCATGTACAGGTATATAGCCGAGGATTAGTTTGCTGTGTACTAATCCTGGATCTCTCCGGCATTCTCTCTTCTTGACAGATATTGAGAAAGTCGACTGCTGAGAGGCAGTGAGCTCTCGACGAACATGTAGAGACAAATTAAACACAAACCTGGATATAAATTCAAAACAACTCGATTAGCCATGAATGCAAAGCACAACATATTTCGGATATTGAAATCATGGTTAGATAATGCCAAGGCAAGGTTATATAAGCAATTGAAACACAAGGTGCATATAAAAAGAAACGACAAAGCCAAATGAGTTACGCTAAGTACAGAGATCCATTTCCATACAAAACAAGAACCCGAAAGTAAATTCTAGTTAATTTATGTTAAAATGACAAGGGAATTACGCATATTTCAACATAGAAGAATAGATTGGAAAACATTACATCTTCAACGTAGCCGTATGAAGCAAAAAGATTCAATGTAAGCGCAGATCCTCAAAGAAGAAACTTATTATGGGAATAAGAGATGCGTGATGAAAGGCCACTTAACAATGTCTCCATTCTCATTACCGAGAAAGACTACCAACTAAACAAATCATTGTAGGAATAGGGTTGAACGCAAACATGAAAAGGCCCAAACAATGGCTATAGGTCTAACCAATCACCATGGAATATCAAAAAGCACCAAACCATGACTAAAGACCCTTCAAAAAACCCTGTCGTCTAGTAATTTGCTTAGTATGTATAATGGAGTTGGGACTAAAAGTATATTTTGTCAAGAGTATCACCGCACGCGATTTTAGGGACACTTTCCTTCTGTAGGCATGGTATTAGGCCTTTTCATGATTGTATCCAAAGACACTTTTGTGTGCTTCCTTTTCGTGGTTCTAGCGAAGTTGAAAAGCACAACTATCTTGCAATGGTCTCGAGACACATAGAAAATGATACTTCACAAAATTGTAATGTAGTATAACTGAACATTTGCTTCTCGAGCCAAGAGTCTCATTGGTTGCAACCTCCTATCTTAAGAGTATGGCCTGCTGTCTTCTCTCTCTCCCCAGACCCTAACTATAGCTTCAACGAGCATGATACATTGGGTATGATGATGATAATGATGATATTCAGCTTCAACCGACTAATGCGCATGCAATTTTAAAGTTGCAACAAAGAACCACCACTAACTTAGCACATCATGACCAACTAAAGAACATAATACCAAAAGAAAGGTAAAAGAAGGTACCAGCATAAGCAACTGTTACCCCAGAAACTAGCCTTCCAAGAACTGATAAAAGGTAGAGACTGACAACCACCTGAAAGATGAATAAAACAGAAAGCACATATTATTGAGGGATCCTGACACATTTTTTATATATGAATACAAACTTACAAAGCAATAAAAATGAGACAGTTTCAGCGTGAGGAATTTTCTACATGTCCATTTCAAGAACAAAAATGGCAGCCAGAAATTCATTAAGACTTTATTCAATTAACCCTCAGACCAAAACACAATTTCAACGACATGCTGCCTTTGAGGCTTTAAGACAATATACTAAGAGCTCGTTTGGTTAAAACATGAAAAAAACTCCAATTATTTGTAAGAATTTTCACTTCCTATGGCTGCCAAAAAAAGTCAATCTAACAAGAAATTTCAAGAAAATAGAAATTTCAAAGAGAGACAACCAAACACCTCTAACAATGTACTTCTATCCAAAGGTTTTGCCACACTTCATTCTTAATCTTCCCCTAGATTCTTACAATGACATAATCGGAAGGAGCAAAAAACGATCATAGAGCACTCATCAATATAAATAAGTGAAAATAAATGTTTATTGATGTAAGAATAATACTCATACCCTAACAAAGAGCTTCTTGTCATGACCCGCCGCAGCAACACGAAGAACAGACTCCGCGGCCCCAACTGTATTGGCCAAACACGCGAAAACCCCATTTGCAGTGTCTTGGGAAATCTGCCACTCTAATGGATCCACGGGAACCCTGCATTTCATAATCAATCCTATATATAGTAAGGTAAACAAATTATATAACTCAAAATTTCAAAATTGAAGTGATCATCCATGATTCAGAAAAGTATACCCAGACTTGATTTAAACCCAATTGAGAAAATAGTTGAACCCTAGAGCTCAATTTTTCAAAATCATAGCACGGAAGCACAAATTATAGCACTCAAATTTTCGAAATTTAAAATTATAGCACGGGAAGCACAAATAACAAGATTCAAATGTTTGAAATTTCAAAATTGAAGTGATCATCCTTAATTCAGAAAAGTATAACCAATTGAGAAAGGTAATTGGACCCTAGAACTCAAAGTTAGAAATTATAGAGCTCAAATTTTCATAATTCTGAAATTGAGTGATGACCCATGATTCAGAAAAGTACTATATCCAGATTTAATCAAAACCCAATTGCGAAAATAGTTGAACCCTAGAAAGTAATAGAAAAACCAACAAATTAATCGAAAAAAAAACCCCAAAACAAGGAAAGGAAAGCGAGAAAATACTAACGAAATATTGAAGTGACGGAAGAGGAGGCCGAGAATGGCGAGAGAGCAAAGGATGACAAGGAAGACATCGGAGAGAAGGGAGAGAAAAGTAGAGTTACGGAAAGTACAATGGTAGTAAATCAATGTTCCACTTATCAACATTACTATTGCTTTTCCCCCTTGTCCTTGCCATTGCTGCTTTTCATGCCCATCTTCTTCCATTGCTAATTTGCTCGAGTCTTGAGATTGTTTTTTCTAGTCTTTCTGGTTTTTTTTAAGGATGTTTCAAATTTTCAAAGTTGTCTTCCTTTAATTTGGAAGTATTTTTTTTAAAGGTCTTTTATATTGAACTAGTGCACAAATAAAGTTTTATTCTATAAAATAATTATTATTATTACTACAGGTGTTCTTTTGAAAGAGCGTTCAAAACTATATTTAGAGTAGTAACAATATATATTTATAATTGGATTGGGCTTTTGAGAGCTGTCTTTACAAAAGACGGTCATAAGTAAGAATTTGTGTTATTATTATTATTATTATTATTATTATTATTATTATTATTATTATTATTATTATTATTATTATTATTATTATTATTATTATTATTATCACAAATTATTATGTAAGACGGCCTCACAAGCACACAATTTTTTTCAATGATATTTATTATTAAAATGCATTTTTTAAATAATGATTCAAATACTATTATATTGTATCAAGTTTAAATTTTTCTATAAAAATGTGATAATCTTTTATAATAATAATGTATTAATTTAAGATTAAATTTTAGAATACTCAATCCAATTTAGATTTCACAAAAATTGCTAAACAACTTCATTTTCTATCTATAGTTCATGTCTAACTACTGCTTTTAATAAGCATACTATTACCTTTTTTTTGAAATTACTTAAATATGTATTAATTTAATTAATTTTCTTTAATCAGGAGTATTTATTTGAATTTAAATTTTATTTCCTTAAATATTGTTGATTAGAATTGAACTATTTTAATTTATGTTGACTATAACTTGATGACACAACCTAACAATAAGGGAGCATGCTTTAATTTACTAAATTTTTGATCCGAGTTCAAAATAAGGAGGGAGAACTTAGTAAATCGTAACTCATAAGGGTATTGGAATTTTTTAATTCACTAGAAACTTCATACTATATTTCTTTCCAAATTATATTTCGAAGTTTCTATATACAACATTCTAAAGGTTATGAACATGTACAAGATATTCGACTATACATGAGTTCGTCAATTAAGCGACCTCAAATATAATAGTGTACACTACTTCTACTTTATATTTGTTTTAAGCCCCAAACTACCAAAATTTACTCTATCCTTGTATAATAACACCTAATATCGCATCTGTAACCTATCACTAGTAGTAGTAGCGTTAAACAACATAACAACTATTAATCAAAAAAGAAAATTCTCCATGATAGTAATAAAGTTTGACATTACATTTTATTTCTGCACATTATAACAAGAAGACTTTAACTTTATAGGAGTAAAAAATAAAAACCGTAGCGAATTTCATTTAAAAAATCATATCCCATTAACTTTGAGTATTTTTATAAGTTCCTTTTTTGTTTTATGATTAAAATTTTTATTTTTTTAGTAATTAAATTCAATAATAAAAATTTCCCTCCCAACCTCCCCCCTCCCCCTGTCCCAGCCCCTAACCCTGCCCTCCTTTGCCCTATCTCAGACGCTCATCCCCCCCTCCACCCCTTACGAGTTACGACTCCTAGGGAAAAAATCTTACGAAGTTCACCCGTAAACATCGTTTCCTTCTCAGTCGAATCGTCAACATGAACTTGTGACCTTGATCTGCAGTCCCAATGCTTATGGGTGGATGGTTCTCTTTTGTTCCATTTGAATATGTAGCTAGTCACTGAGCATCATATCTGTTTAATAGCCTTAGTCTTGCTTTGTTTCGGGCTACCAAGTCTCGAGTATTTTTGAAGTTACACAAAATAACAGTAATTATGGTGGAATAGAAGCCATGAACTAAAGAAAATCTCTTTAGTCATTGCGGGCTAAATGAAGACACTTCTAACTTCTGGGTGATTGCTGTTTCAGGTTGTCATACAAGCAAGCTACTAGTAACTGTGAAGGTTATGACCCTTTTTGTCACTACTGATCCCATGCTTAAAGATGGTAGTCATATTTTCACCCCATTGTAGAAGGAGGCTGACGACAGCATACACGTGGACGGTTGGGACGTTGAAGATATGTCTTGAAGAATCTTACGATTCTTTTCGTAGATCAGCTTCTACAATCTTTCCCTCCATTAGCCGAAGCCCCACATTCCAGTTCATCTTTTATCTTTCAAGTTTCCCTTAAATGAAGCGCCAGTACGTACATTTTCTACAAGAAGAACCAACAGCAAAGGAAATCATAAGCTAAAGAAGATAGAGCTGGAATCAGAATGTTTGGGATAGCAGTTTTTCACAAATGCCATCCTAGCTTGCATCTCCTAGAGACCATCTCGTGCACAACATTACGTTCTACTTTTCACTTATCATTTGCTTGAAGAAGAAACAAAAGAGTAGAGCACAATGCTATCCAACCCATTTCGCATAGGATCTGGTGTTTCCCTCTCGGTTTATGATCCTAATACCCATAATTCGTTGACGCAAACAATGTTGGCTAGTATTTAAATTTTCCCTGGGGTTGGTACGGCAAAACGTGGGCAACCTAGCACATTCAGTGCTCTACCATCGGCTTCTTTGATTTGAAGCTTACAATTACATTCCTCTATCAACATTATACAAGCATTTGAAGAAAAGGGTCTTACTATATGTGATGAGCCTAGATTCTTCAGTCTTAGCACGTGCAAAATACAATAGCAACAATTAGAACTGTGTTATCATAGGATCACCGGAAAATGGTGAGCAATTGTTCATTCTTTCCAGATCTATCTTATTCTATATTCGTATTAGTTGCGTGCAAGTGCTACAACAGATAGTAACTCTGCATCCTGCAACCCCCTTAGCCCCTTGTCGTGAGCAAGCGCAACTATATATAATCAATCTAATCCACCAGTGCTGCTATATCTTAAACTGCTTTGTTAACATGTGCTTTCAACTATTTATGCTGAATGATCTGAGGGGTTGACAGAAAAACATACATAGGGCCACTCGAGAGTGTCTTCAGAAAAAATTAACTTCAAAAACTTCAGAAATTACTTTCCAAATACAAGTTTCTAAAATATAGCAAATATCCTAAACTCTATAATATAGAACTTACCTGAGTGGAGTTGGTAATCCATCACATTACACTCCTCCACAAATGTTAAGCGGTGTTCATTCGAGTCAATTCAAAAGCGGATTTTATGCCCACTTTGATTTTAACGTAATTGTAAATCCAATTTAAAGTCGGGTCAAATCCGTTTTGATTACAAGTTCTGGTGATTATTGGGTCATCGGGTCTGTTTTGACCACCTTTTTGTTACAAATCTAGTGTCTTAACAATCCTAATTGAACTTACATTCATTCCATTGTGTTTAACAAAAGAAGTCAATACATCCACCATGGAATTACAACCAACATAAAGCAAGACTTCATATTGTCAAACATTCTTCAAAGTAAATGTTCTATAAAGAATCAGATACAATCAACAATCTGATTTCACAAATAGCAAATCAATGCATCAGTTTAAGGAAGATATAAACAGATCGCCGCAACAAATTTCCACATTAAGTATGGGGGAGCAAGAGAGAAGCAGGACAACAGCGAATTCAAGTAAAAACTCATTGCAATTCTTTTACTAGCAAATACGGATCAATTTCACAGCAGCAAATTCAGGGCTGATCGAACAGAAATATCAGAACCAGGAAAATTTTTGAGCAAATTGTACAAAGAGAACAATCCATCAAAATTAATAGCCGAAATTGATCCACTACATAAATTAGACCTCTATATTCTTACAAGTTATAAAATAGTGAAAGCCCCAAAATTCTATAACAATTTCGCAGTAATAATATGAAGAATTAAATTCGTATAGATTCCAATAAAAAACCTTAAATACAAACTGATCACTGATCATCACCAGGTTTTTTAGGCTTGCGGTAAGTTTCTTCAAGGTGCTTGAACATGGCCATACCGGTATCAGCAAGCTTCCTAATGTTAGGGACGTTGTAATTCTGGGCAACATAAACACCAAAAACTGTTCCCACCATGAATGAAAAGCTGGATTTGATTATACCCGCCATGTTGATGAGGAAATTTGAACTGAATTTGAGTTAGGGTTTAAAAGAAAGAATTTGGAAACACACAAAGAAAGTTGTAGATAAAATTAGGGTTTGGTTTTTATATTAAAATGAGAAAATTGGATTTCCCCTCTCCCAAGCAAGAAGAAAATGGATTCCTTACTCCTGAACAATAATTACAGAAGTTTCCTGATTGCCGTCTGATGACTTTCCGGTCGGGTTCGTCAAATCTCTGCTGAAATTTTCAGGACTTGATCAGAAAAATAAAGGAAAATTTACTTTTAAAAATCCGACATTTGAGTTGTTCTCTTCTAAAAATCCGGCCTTTCAATTATTTTTTAAAAATCCCACCTTTGCACCCCATCTTCATCTAAAACCCATTTTAACCGGTTACCTGATGATTTTTAAAAGTTCCCACCCAACTCCTCTCATTTACTTCCCCCTCTCCCTCATTTGTTTCTCTCCTTCCATTGCTTGTAAATATCATCTCACCTCTCATTTTTTCTTTAAAACCTGCGCTAAATCAGAGCAATTTTCACGCTTCTCATTTACTGTGGTAGTTGGTTTCTTCACCACACGCAGCTTAGCATCAAGATCATGGTGACACTTACCACCCGATCTAGCAGAATCACAATGAGATAATGAACTTTGATTTTGAAGAGGAGAGTACACGACTTCCATGCTTGAAAATGAAGAAGATGAACCTCTTTATAGAATTAGGGTTTATTATTTTAGAACTTCTCTTTTTTTATAAAATGCAATTTAACCGGTTCTTCAGGTTAAGAATGGGCTGTGTACTTTAGATGAAGATGGAGTGCAAAAGTGGGATTTTTAAAAAATAATCGAAAGGTCGGATTTTTAGAAGAGAACAGTCCAAAGGTCGGATTTTTAAAAGTAAATTTTCCAAAAATAAATTTTAGAAAATTTTAATTTTCGAAATAAACGTCTTTATGTCAGAGTCTAAAATCGGGTTTATTCGCTATTGTCATACATACATACAAATACTAATTTAAAAAAAAACATTTTGTCAAGTGTCGCACTTATAATTTAGGTTTTTTGGAACTCATCCCTTCATCTTCTCTAACGCAATTCAAATTATTAATGAAGAGTTTTATTTAAAGTGGTTTTAATTGTGATTTGTGATAGAATACTTGACATTGACATAGAATCTACCAATTTGTATTCATATTAATATTAATTTATAATGTCGTTTTTACCTTTTAACTTTATAAGAGAATATAACTCATAAATTGATGTAAAACTAATCAATATTAGGTAATTTTTTTAGCCACTCTTTTCATGTTCCTCTTCATGTTCCTTAATGCAATGCAATATAAATTGAGAGTCTACAAAAGAAGGCTAACAAATTTAAGGTAAATTCTACATGGCAGCATCTAGCATCGAACTTTCATGAAATGCCTACACTTTTGTAGAATTTTTCCACATGGTAGCATCCAGTTTATGCCTTATCTAGCTGTTTATGAGATACTATAGACTCTAGTTAAGTTGATTGTAACTATAGTTAGTCTTATGTCATTAGTTTATATATATACGGTTTAGTCATTGTTGTAAGTGTATTATTCAATTTCATTTTCTGGTTTTAATAAATGGAGTTAGAGTCTTCTCTCTCTAACTACCTTTCTTCATCATCTTCTTAATTGCTGATTCAATATTTTCATGGTATCAGAGCATAACTCTAAGGCTGAGTTTCTGATCCATTTTTCCGCATAATTCTTGATTCTTTCTCTACAAATTTCATTTCCCCATACTTGATTGTTTGGCTATGGCGTCCGAAATCGAAGTCAATTCTGGAATTCCTAATACGGCTTCTCACATTGATGATCCGTATTTCTTGTCGAATTCAGACTCACCTACAGCTTCTTTGGTTGCTGTGTTGTTTTCTGGGGGCAATTTCTTGCGGTGGAAGAAGAATGTATTGCGTGCCCTAGGTGCGAAGAACAAGATTGGGTTTGTTGATGGGTCAATTCCTGAGCCAGATTCTTCAGATGCAAAGTTTGTAAAATGGAAACGCTGTGATTTAATGGTCTCCAGTTGGATTTATAGCTCAATGAAGAGCAACATTGCTGATGATTTCCAATATGCTGAAAATGCCGCCGAGTTATGGAGTGAATTAACTGAAAGATTTGGACAATCAAATGGGCCGTTAATCTATCAGTTAAGGAAAGAGATCGCCAATCTTAAGCAAGATAATCTTTCAATTTTGGCTTATTATGGCAAAATTAAAAGATTATGGGATGAAATGCAGAATTTACATTCTCTACCTACTTGTAATTGTGGGGCTTTGAAACAATGCAGTTGTGATTTCTTGAAGAAACTTCTTGACTTCGATAATGAAGAAAAATTAATGCAATTCCTTTTAGGGTTAAATAGTGGGTTTGATACTTCTACCACTCAAATCTTGACTCAAGATCCCTTGCCTACCATCAACAAAGCCTATTCAATGTTACAACAAATTGAAAAACAAAAGGAAATTTGTAGTACTATAGATACTGACATTGAGAGCAATGCAATGGCTTCCCAGAGGTTTTCTAAACCATCAGTCATTCCTCCTAAATTTGCTAATACTCAAGGTAAAACTGATTGGAAGCGTGAGAAAAATTCTAGGGTTTGTGATCACTGTAAGGCCAAAGGTCACACGATTGATCAATGTTTTAAGCTAATTGGTTACCCTGACTGGTTCACTGCTATACACGGGTCTACTAAACCATCTGGAAAGATTGGTAAATTTGGTCCGAAAATGGCTGCCCAAGTGGATTCCTCTGGTGATTTGCAGGAAACTCCTTTTGATAGTCCTAAAAACTCTGTTGATCCTGCTTTCTTGGCTTCTGTTTGTCAAGAAGTAATGAAGGTTATGAAAGGAAAACGGGTAACTAATGATTCATACGCCAACAGTGCAGGTACTTCCTTCCTTACTCCTTTGGCTTTGTCATGTGGCACTATTAAACAATTAAATAAGCATCTTTGGATAATTGATTCTGGTGCAACTGATCATATGATTTTTGCTGATTCTATTTTCCTTGATAAATCTGTGTTAGTTAAACCAACTAGAGTGGGATTACCTGATGGGTCTTCTAAATCTGTGAATGTTGTTGGAACAGTGGCTTTAACTGATAATATTAGGCTCCATGATGTCTTATGTGTTAAAGGTTTTAAACATAACCTTCTTTCTGTTGGACAATTGGCCTCAAAATCTGGCATTAAAGTAGTATTTGATGCCAATACTTGCCAATTTCAGGACCATTTGTCTAACCAAGTGCTGGCTATTGGGCATAGATTTGGAGGACTTTATTATTTTGATAAAAATGGTGAATGTGGAAAAGCTAATTTGGCTGCCAAGAAGGCTACTCATGTAGTGATTTCAGATTCTCTCAAGAATCCTCAATCTGAACATGTAGCTTTAGTCTCTGACAATACTTTAGTTGATGTCTGTAACAAGAACACTGATTTGCATTTAATACATACAAGATTAGGACATCCTTCTGTTTCAAAGATGCAACATCTTGATTTTTGTAATAATTCTAATATGCTAGATTTTAATTGTGAAATTTGTATTAAAGCGAAGTTTCATAAATTGCCCTTTCCTAGGAGTATTTCTAAGGCTTTGACTTGTTTTGATTTGGTACATATGGATTTATGGGGACCTTACAAGGTTAATTCTTTAAGTGGCGCAAAATATTTTCTTACCATTCTAGATGACTGTAGTAGAAGTACATGGACTTATTTGCTACACAATAAGATGCAAGTTCCTAAAAAGATTATTGATTATTTTGCTATGGTCAAAACTCAATTTGGTTCTACCATTAAGTGTGTTAGGACAGATAATGGAACTGAATTTCTCCAAGAACAATGCTCTAATTTTTTTAACACCCATGGTGTGATACACCAAACTAGTGTTGTCGGAACTCCCCAACAAAATGGGAGAGTTGAAAGAAAGCACAGACACTTGCTTGAGGTTGCTAGAACTTTTAGGATTCAAGCTAATTTACCTAAGAAATTTTGGGGGGACTGTGTTCTTGCTGCTACTCATGTCATAAATAAATTACCTACTTTGATACTAAAATGGAAATCTCCCTTTGAAGTCTTGTTTGGTTCTAAACCCTCTTATGATGAGTTGAAAGTTTTTGGGTGTTTAGCTTATGCCATGAATCCTATAAAAGGCAGAGATAAATTGGATTCAAGAGCTAGAAAGTGTATCTTCATAGGTTATCCTTTTGGACAGAAAGCTTATAAGCTTTATGATTTAGAGACCCATTCTACTTTTATTTCCAGGGACGTGATTTTTCATGAAACTATTTTCCCTTATCATGCCTCTACTGCATCCCTTGACTTTCCCCTTCCAAGTATGGTTTCCTTTTCTACTGACCCCGATATTGATTCTTCTCCTCTTCCATCCTCTTTGCATATTGATCCTTTTGACTCGCATGACTCGAGTCTTTCTCCTGACCAAATAGCTTCTCCTACTGTCTTGTCTTCCCCTCCACCTGTTGAGTCTACTGTTTTCCCCCTTAGAGTTTCCTCTAGGCCGGTCAAACCTCCTTCCAAATTTAAAGACTTTGACGTTTCTTACTTACCTCATAAAGATCATCCTCCATCTACTCCATCCCACTCTCTTTCCTTCAATGTCCTTTCTGGCACCTACTTAGAACCTGCTTCTTACAAACAAGCTAAGCACTCTCCTGCTTGGGTGCTAGCCATGCAACATGAAATTGATGCCCTAGAAGGTAATGAAACCTGGACTTTAACTACTTTACCCAAAGGGAAAAGGGCTATAGGATCTAAATGGGTTTACAAGACCAAATTAAATCCTGATGGTAGTCTAGACCGCTTGAAAGCTCGGCTTGTTGCTACTGGATATCAACAAGTGCAAGGCATAGATTACACTCAAACTTTTGCTCCTGTCACTAAGTTAGCTACTGTAAGGATTGTCATTGCCATTGCCACCATAAATAATTGGTCTTTATGTCAGCTCGATGTTAACAATGCCTTCCTTCATGGTTTCTTGGATGAAGAGGTCTATATGCACCCACCTCCTGGTTATGACAAAGCCACGGCTGGACAAGTTTGCAAATTACAAAAATCTTTATATGGTCTTAAACAAGCTTCACGACAATGGAATAAAGAATTAGTTGCTTTCTTGAAAACCTTAGGCTTTGTGCAATCCAAACAAGATTATTCTATGTTTACTAGGTCCAAACATGACAAGTTTTTAGTTGTTTTGGTTTATGTTGATGATATGCTTATTATTGGTTCTTGCATGATCCAAATTGCTGAGGTTAAGAAAGCCTTGGATAACGCTTTCACCATAAAAGACTTAGGTCCTTTACATTATTTTCTTGGCTTAGAGGTAGCCAGAAATGCGTCTGGCACTTTTCTATCTCAAAAGAAATATATACAGGACCTCATTTCTGATTTTAGCATTGATACTTGTGCTTCTACTGTTGTTCCTTTATCTATTGGACTTAAGCTTTCTCCTCTAGAAGGAGAACTCTTGTCTCAACCTAACGTGTACAGGAAGCTTGTTGGGAGACTTCTTTATCTTAATCTTACCAGGCCTGATTTATCATATGCGGTTCAACACTTAAGTCAATTCCTTAGTGCTCCCCGAGTGCCTCATCTCAAGGCTGCTATCCATGTGCTGAAATACTTGAAGGGTACAGTGGACATGGGATTATTCTACTCTGCTGCTCCTCCTATACATCTTAGAGCCTACTCTGATGCAGATTGGAGTGCTTGCTCTTTCACCAGTCGGTTTCTAAGTTCCTATGCTATATTCCTTGGACGCAATCTAGTTTCTTGGAAAACTAAGAAACAACCCACTGTCAGTAAATCCTCAGCTGAAGCAGAGTACCGGAGCATGTCCTTTACTGCTAGTGAGCTTGTTTGGATTGAAGGCTTATTGCAAGACTTATTGGTGGCCATTCCTCTACCCATCACCCTTTACTGTGATAACATATCAGCTGAACTATTGGCATATAATCCTAAGTTCCATGAGAAAACCAAGCATCTAAAGCGCGACATGCACTACATCAGAGAGCAGGTTGAAGAAGGATTCATCAGCACAGAGCATGTTCCCAGCGCTGACCAGATTGCAGATGTGCTTACCAAGCCTTTACCCGGTTCTCAACATAAACTGTTGTGTTCCAAGCTTGGACTGACTTCTCCGTCTCAGCTTGTGGGGGGTGTATGAGATACTATAGACTCTAGTTAAGTTGATTGTAACTATAGTTAGTCTTATGTCATTAGTTTATATATATACGGTTTAGTCATTGTTGTAAGTGTATTATTCAATTTCATTTTCTGGTTTTAATAAATGGAGTTAGAGTCTTCTCTCTCTAACTACCTTTCTTCATCATCTTCTTAATTGCTGATTCAATATTTTCACTGTTGTATCATTGTCCGTTAAATTCTTGTCAATTTTTGTTTAATTTACCATTTTGACATTTCTACTATTATTATGTGTTGGTTCTAGTCTTTATAACTTGCCCTAAGCCTTTTTTATGCTCTTAAATGTTTAATTCATCATTTTGACGGTTAATTTACCGTTTAATTCATCACGCTCTCAAATGTTTAAGACAAATTACAAAGACAAGAACCAACACTTAACAAGGGTAGAAATGTCAAAATGGTAAATTAAACAGGAATTGACAAAAATTCAACGAAAAATGCTATGGCAGCTATATAAGACATAAAGTGGATGCTAGCTACCATATGGAAAAATCTTACAAAAGCGATATCACTAGAGTTCATTAAAGTTCGATGCTACCAGATGGAATTTCCCTAAATTTAAAGTAGTATACATCGAAAATAACTCATGCAATCTAATTTTAATTTATAAATTCACAACAAAAGAGTTATCATATATGGTACAAAATTGTAGATTCTTCAACTTCTACTACTTTTAATGGTCATCAAAAGCATATATTCACTAATTTATGTATTTCTTTTCAAGACATAGTTCTAGCATCTAATTTAAGAGGTAAAATATCCAATCATACTACTATTTAACTATATATCACTATACAATATAATGAGGATTTTGTTGAATTTTGTAAAAGGTCATACATGTTCTTAATTAAAACAATTTATAAAAAAAGAAAAAGTGAACATATACCATGCATGGCACGGGTGTATTCTTTGTTAACAATAAATAAGAAAAAAAGTTACCATAATTTATTTATTGTTACTAACAACGAATAAAAGAGTAATAATAATAATGTTATTAGTTTCACAGATATAATAAAAAATAAAATAAAAGTTTTTATTGGAGTTGTTCTTGCTCTATCTAAGGTGTAGTAGGCTAAAGTCCTATCATTAGTATATTTCAGGTCAACAATTGATTTTCCTTATATTAATTGTCTTCATGTCAACAATAGAAAGAAGGAAAAAAGTTTAATGAAAATAACACGTATCTAAGTCGTTTCTTCATTAATATAATAAAATATTATTTTATTGATTTCCTTTCATTAATTGTCTTCATGATTCCTTTAATCTCTTTTGTATTGTCATCCAATTATTTTTTTTAATGTGATTCGTACAATTCAAATTTGTTTGAATGGTTCTCTTTTAAGTCTTAACAATTTAAGCAAACTAAATTCATTTTGTTAAAAAAGAACTATTCCTTGTTGACTCGTACTCCTTTCTTGTTACAAATTCGACTATATTTTTTATTTTAGTTCATCTTATAGGAGTTACCGGCTTATCGCATTAATATAAGCTAACTTATTATTATTGGTTTTTACCTAAAAATAATCAATTATAATCTTAAAGTGATCAATTTCAACTTAAAGTATATAGCGTTAATTAAATTAGTTATGACCTTTCTAAAGTGATTAATTCAGACCTTAAAATAAATAATTTAAAGCATTAGAGCGAATTACTTTAGCTTGATAACTAATATGTTTAAAAAATGATTAATCACAACCTTAAACTAATCAATTTAAAGCTTATAATGTTAAATAATAAGTCATAACTTGTATAGTGATCAATTAAAGCTTAGAATCTTAAACGAGTTCATTATAATTCTAAAGAGATCAATTATAATTTTAAAGTGATCAATTCTGACCTTCAAGTAATAAATTATAAATGATTAGTTATACCTTTTTAATGCATTAATTTGGATCTTAAGTGTATGAATTATGACATTAAATTCAAATATTCTTACTTGAGACAATCTTTACAAAAAACACATCTCAAATATGCCGGCCTATTACTACTAAAAAAACAACTACTGCCTCCGTTAAATGTTATGTGCAACCGCAGTACACTTTGCGGTTGCCAATGCATTTTTTTGGTAAGTCTTAATTAGAGGAAGTAGAGATAGGTAATTAAGGGAAAGAAGGAGAGAAAAAATGATGAAAGTAGGGATAGATAAGTAATGAAAAGAAGGAGAGAGAAAGTAGGGATATGTAATTAAAGGAAAGAATGAGAGAGAAAATGACGAGATAAGTAATTAAAGGAGAGAGAAAATGATGGGATAGGTAATTAGATTGATTATTTTTTACTAAAAAAAGAAAGAAAAAAGTGAGTTGCAGATAACCTTGAGCGGACAAAAATGGCAAAAGTTGCAGATAACATTTAACGGAGGTAGTATAAAAAAAGTTCATTGTATAACCCTATTTTATTCTAAACATTTAATTTATATTTTTATCACATTTAATTTATACTTCATGTCTTTCACTTTTCAATGAAATATTACACTTCTTTTTTCCATCTTTTTTTTTTGAAAGGACTTCTTTTTTCCACTTTATTCTTTTTATTTATTAAATTTTATCTTGTAGCAATATTAAAAAATTAAAATGATTGAATTGACTTTGAATTCTATTCTTGGTTGACTTTTATAGACAATGAGTGCTATATTTGGAAGCTTTTGATAAATGCCTACTTACCTAGTGACCTTGTGATGTAACCAACGCGTAAAATGAAGAGTAAAGCGTGTACAAGTAAAAGTCCAATATTTGTGATGTGAGCCTCGTAAATTTACCTTTTCAAACACTCTTGACTTCTTTAAACAAGCCAAATTAGTTGCTCACTAATTTAATAAATTAATGCTAGTGTTTGGTAAATGGTTGATAGATAATATTTATGTGTGGTGATTAATTTAATTAATTGATATTATCATTATATGGGCGGATCCAGTGCTCAAAATCATGGGTAGCATCAACGTGTTGAAGTAAATTAACAAAACAATTTCGTAGAGTCTTATTTGTAAAATGAACTACCCATAACATTTACATTACTCCAAATTGACTTGTAAGTAATACATCACAATAATAATCTCATGTTACTATCACTATAAAATAAAAAATGGCGAAATATGTTATCCATAAATGCATAGTACAAAGTCATAAGTTACAAGTTACAACAAATTAACTACTCAAAAAAAAAAGTTACAACAAATTAAAGATTAATTTAATGAAATACTTCGTTAGTTCTGAAATATTTGTTGCATTACGATTACTGACACTATCTATCATTCAAGACTAGTTTTTGTTCCTTTAGATGTCTTTCTTGCAATGACGCCTAGCTGTTATATTTCCTACCCCTTTTATGTTCTTTTTGCTCTTCGGGTCTTTCATACTTTCTCAATCTTTGTTTTAGCTATTGTTTTTCTTCTACAGGTAGTTTTTGACCTTCAAGCAATAGTGATAACCTTTTCCTCTCTATGCAGGGCTCTCTTTTTCTGGGGTAAACCGTGAAATTGACTGCTTTTCTCTAGTATATCTTCCCAAGGGAGTACGGGTATAAATTGTCCGTCACATTCCCTCACCCAGACCCTGTTTTCAAGCGGGATATTGGGTTGTTAATGATGATGATGATAGCTTATATGTAAGAAAAAATATATGCAAGTGGAATATTTTAAGGGTATTTGCCTTGAGTAAATTTGGGTAACTCGATGACATGTTATGATAACCATTCACCAAAAAAATAAACTAAAAATTAATTAAATATTAGAGAAAAATTTATTAAATTTACATAAAACATTCTAAATAATAAAAAAATACATAAATGTTTTTTGAACATTTTTTAGAGATTTTATTTTGATTTATCCTTTTTTTTTTTTGAAAAAATAAAATTTGCTATAGCAAGTCATCATGTTACAGGGTTCACTCCAGAAAAATACCCTTCAAAGTTGGAATCATTCATAATTAATCAATATGTGGGATTATTGTAGGAAAATCATGAATAGATTGAATTATTTTGGATAATTTTTCCTAATAATAATAATATAAAAACTTAAAATCCATTCACCTCCTTATTAAAAACCCTAAAAGACCTTAAATTGAAAACAAACTTTAACTTTTATTTATAGAAAAATATAAAACCAAAACCAGAATATTATAGCATCTCATTTGGAATGAGATCATTTTACTATAAAACGGATCCATATAATAATTAATATATTGTTCTATAACATTCATAAAACCGTCTCTTTTAAAAGTTTAAGTCAGCTAGATCATCCTTTTGGACGATTGTTTGAAATTAAATAGCACTCCATTAGTTTTCAAAATAACGTCAATTCTCTAAATTAGGTCCACCAACTATACCAAATTGGCTTTATTAATTCTACATTATCAATATATATATTTTATCATAAAACTACAATTTGCGGTCAAAACTACAACCTACTTTTATTATATATTTTATTATATTTGCTATATTTGACTTTTATAATCGGTAAAAATTATAAAAGTTAATATTATAAAACTATGTGATTAAACGATTCAAACAAAATCTCACTTGACCATATTTTTCCTTACCCATTAGCCGTAATATAAAATGAGTAGGTCTTGTATAAACGTAGCGCACACGAAAATAGTGTGTACCAAATTAAATTTAAAGATTGTGAGTTTGAAAGTGTGACTAAGTGGAATAGAGAATGAGGAGTATGAGCTTGTTCAAAAATAATTGTAACGTAGCATCATCACAAGTATTTCAGAAAGGGGAAGCATAAGATTATAGGGGGTGTTTGGCAATTGGCTGTTGGCTTAACTTTTTTAGTTAGTTGGTTTGACCAGCTGGAAATATATGCTTTTTTGTGGGCTTTTTAGCTACTTGAAAAAAACCAGTTGTTTATGGAGATGCTTGGTAAATTTAAATGTTGACTGTTGGTTGTTTATTAAAGAAAAAAAGCCAAAAGTCAACAAAAAAAGCTAACTGGAGTTGTTTTTTTATTTTAACTTAAAAGTCATTTACCAAACACTTTTTTAACTGTTAGGCCAACCAACAATTCAAAAGTTAAAAAACCAACCAAAAAGCAATGTAAAAACCAACATCCAATAACATTACCTAACATCTTGTTTATTTATACAAATAACGGCGACAACAATGCGACCAAAAACCTCTCGCCAATTTCAAATTCAAATTCAAAAACAACGGTTATAAATGGCGTCCACTCAGCTACCACATATATCGTCGCCAATTTCAAATTCAAATATGGCGTCCACCTGCTACAAGTTGCATCGTCGCCAACTCTCAACATAAAAGTAGCGTCTACACAGCGTCCACCGTTCTGGTCTCCTTCTGATTGGCGTCAAAACGGCGTCCGAAGTACTGGTAGCCATTTTCCAATAGTAAGACAGCGTCCACATTGCGTCTAAAAAGTGGTCGCCACTAACAGGCGACCAAATTTGCTGAAGCCGTGTGGTCGCCACTCGCGTCCAACTTCTCTGGACGCATTTTCCCGACGCTATTCGAATAGTTATTTGTAGTGTTAGGCTATTACTTCGATTCCTTTGAGTTTATTGTGCCATATCATACAAAGTCAAAGGGACCTACTTCTCTGTTCTAAAATACTCGCTATATTTTCGTTTTCGACACTATTCATCGTTTAAGCTTATTTTATATATTGCGGCTAATGTGTAATAAAAAATATAGTCAAGTGAAATCTTGTTTGAATCGTCTAATCGCCTACTTTCATGATATTAAATTTTTATAATTTTTAGACGTGTATAATTCAATATATAAATGATCAAAATAATGCATTGGAAAGGAAAGGACCTTCTCGGTATCCCGCACAAAGCAGGGTCCGAGTGGGGGTTTTCTTTTCCTTGAAAGATGCGGACAAATTATACCCGTACCCCCAAGGAGGGAGTAAAGAGAGATGCGCGCAGTCAAGAAACCCCCAATTGATATCTGCGCCCAGTAGGGGTCGAACCCCAAACCTTCTGCTCCACATGCAGATGCTCAATCCATTGATCCACAAGCGCTTTTGGTAATGCATTGGACTGCATAAAAGTCAAATGCAGCAAGTATTATGGAACGGAGGAAGTAAATAGTATTATATATGTATATATATACCTTAAAAGGGGTAATTTGGATACATAACTCACATTAAACAAAGAAAGTAAAAGTAGGTATGCAACTAGCAAGCCATGAAAAATTGTGATGAGTTAGATGCAAAGCTTTACCACTTACTAGCCAATGGAAATTCCAATGGGTTTAAAGAAACCATAACAAAAATAGAAAACAATAAGAATAATGCTCTTCATATTGTTTCTATTTTGGGACAACTAGATGTTATGAACGACATACTTAACCAATGGCCTCAACTAATGGTTCAACCTAATTGGCTAGGAGATCTACCAATACACTCCGCTCTTAAAGCGGGTAAACTAACCATAGTTAAAGCCATGGTCAACTGGCTTCAAGGAAGTACTGATCAAAGAATGGTTAACAAAGTCTTGTCGTGGAATAATAATAGGAAAAGGAATACTCCACTTCATATAGCGTTGGAAATGTATGAATATGAATATGAATATGTCGATGTGAAAATGATTGTAAGGGATGTTGTTAAGTTGTGTCCCGGTTCGTCGTATGCTATGAACAAAGATGGGATTTGTCCATTGTATGTTGGTGTTAAGAAGGAGTTTGTTGAGCTTGTTCATTACATGCTTGATGAGCTTACACCCTTTAAAGATGATGTTGTT
Source organism: Amaranthus palmeri (assembly GCA_019776075.1). Taxonomy (NCBI): domain Eukaryota; kingdom Viridiplantae; phylum Streptophyta; class Magnoliopsida; order Caryophyllales; family Amaranthaceae; genus Amaranthus; species Amaranthus palmeri. The sequence goes on along the minus strand of JAAKBH010000288.1, from coordinate 1,512,056 downwards.
GCTTGTTTAAAGAAAGGCAAATCTTTATTGCATCTTGCTGTTTCTGCTAATAACAAAGGTAACCAACTAATTAATTAACCATATCGTTATTAATTTAATTGCTAAGTCATCAAACGATAAACATATCATTATATGTTATATACTTTATCACAATACCTTCTTAGATTCAAATATGGAATTTCGGTACCATGTAATTGTTAATGAATCCCAATTTAAATAAAAATTTAAACTGGTAATTGAGGCTTGTATATATAACAATAATAATTAATATGTAATATATTATAAGGTTACACCTATTAGTTTAAGCGTTTATTGTTAGAATATACTCCCTCCATCCCTTTTATTGTGTCCACTTTAGTTTTTGGTTACTATTCACTAATCACTCTTAATTTGTATTTTGTTCTTAATCTATAAGTTAAAATATAGTCATGTGGGATCTTATTTTGTTCGTCTCAATGCAAAGATTATTAATATCAAATTTTTATAATTTTTAATTATACACAATTAAAGATATTAAAGATTAAAATGTTGCCTCAGCATGTGTGCAAAAGGTAAAGTGGACAAAACTAATGGGACGGAGGGAGTATAATATATCCTGAGCCTTAACCATTAGCTTAATCTTTTGGTTAAATTCATTTCTTGACATGCCTGTATCAGAAGCCAACAAGACAAAAAGTTACGGGTTTGCATTTCAACCACCCCTTAAATTGAAGTGGGATATTTCGCATTAGGTAAATGGAGGGTTTGCATCCACACTTTTAACCCTAAAAACTCTCGTGTAAGAGAACATTTTATAACATAATATAATATATCTTAGGGCCTCAGTCATCAGCTTAAGTCAGGTGCTGTTGACTTGTCCTTTGCTTATTAAACACTAAACATTCAATACAAATAGATGCAACTATAGATTATTTGTAAACATATCCAAGTTGAGAGTCACCTCATATTATTTGTTGTTGATTAATAATCTCAAATTTGATATAAAACAAACTAAAAATTGCAGAAATGTTGGAGTACTTGCTTAAATTTGATGGTAAGAAGCTAATCAAATCACTAGACAAACAAGGCCGGACATGCCTATCTTACGCAGCATATATGGGTTATCATGAGCAAGTTCAAATTTTACTGACTACACTTCCACACTGTGCATATATCAGCAATAAAGATAAATCCTTTCCGATTCACCACGCCGCGTTAGGCGGCCATCTTAGTGTCATCGATCTGTTGAGTACCTCTAGTTTCCTCCTCGATTTGAAAAGCCAAAATATTCTTCATCTCGCTGTGATTACTTTTAACTTTGAACTCGTAACACATCTGCTTAACTCTTTTGATGTTTCGTCTTTAATCTACCAAAAAGACGATGACGGTAATACTCCTTTGGATTTGTCTATGAAATTAAAAGCCAATGATCATGACGAAAAAGTTATTAGAAGACTAGTTTTGACGTTAGAAAGAGGTGCAAGAGGCCTTAGATCTTGTCCTATTGATGGTAATTTGTATCGACTTCTGAGTCGTGGGGAGATTGTTCGAATTTCCCAAATTGTATCTGATAAAGGGTTTGATTTGTCCGATCTTATATGCATAGAAAACGGGTGTTCTATTCTTCATATCGCAGCCAGTATGAACCAACCCTTTTCGGTTATGGAACTGCTTAGGAACGATTGTAGCACATCGCTCATGTATCAAGCTAACAACAACGGTGACCTTCCCATTCATTCGGCTGCTAAGGCAGGCGTTTTAGGGTCGCTCAAAGCTCTTCTTGAACGGCCTAATATTTCGACGGATGTGTGCAAAAGCTTGAATGCTAAAGGAAACACAGCATTACATATAGCTGTGTCAAATAATCAGCAAAAGATGGCAGATTACTTGTATAAACAATGTCCAGAAACAGCATATTATTTGAATGAGGACCATATCTGTCCCTTGTTTTTGGCTATCAAAATTTGGGGTGCAAGTGATATTGTCCATGATATGATTATTGGACTAGAAGGAAATATACATACTCAAAGCAGCTTGATGGGTGCAAAATCAGTTGTACATATGGCAATTTTTACTAGGAAAACAGGTCAGTTCTAGCTTGTACTAGGTAACTGTAGGTATGATAAAGTGGACGGGTGGATGCAGTATGCTCTCTCTCATATCCATACCCGTTTAAAATTTGCATATCCATCATCTACCCACCACCCATGGCGGGTCAAATTTTGATACTCACGCGTGCGCACCTAGGCATGCATTCAAACTCATCCCCACTTATTATGGCCAACTGGGTATACCCATCAAGTTATACCCACCTTATACAGTTACCTCACATTCACTTCAAGTCTGCGTTATATATGTCATAAATCCTTATAATATTTTTTGTACATCTATTTTGTTTAAACCATACAATTTAATAAAATAAAAGTTGATATAATTTAGTATATTGGAGGTATAGGGTGGACGGCTATGGGGTGAGGCGGTGGGTATTGAGTGGGGTGAGTGGGTATGGGACCCGCTCCATACCCACCACCTATCCACTAACCATGGCGTGTAGACTTTTCATACCTATATCCAATCCACCTACTACCCCACCAAAATCATACACATATCCGTTTTAACTGGGCGAATGCGGTGGGAAATCTATGTTGGCTTCTAATACCAACATCATACACGCTTTCCTACCCTAGATATCTGATTACTCCTAATATCAATTAACAAATATATTATATACTCTATCACGCCCGTCACATGAAAACACAAACCCTCTTCATAAAACCGGTAGTCTCTCATCACGCTGGCTTCTAATACCATATCAATTCAATGTAATCGCACATTATTCTTTATTAGCAGTTAACACTAAAAAGGTTCTAAATGCAATTGAATCTATGCAGCCATCTTGAAGAGCATAATTTTGAAAGCTCCAAGCCTAATCAACACATTAGACAGTAAAGGGCGTAACCCCCTTTCGTACGCTGCATACATTGGATACGTACAAGGAGTTCGTGTATTTCTTAAACGATTTCCAGAACTAGAATTTACTCGCGATCAGGATGGATCATTTCCGATTCACCAGGCAGCGAAAGGAGGGAATGTTGAGGTAATCAAAATTCTACACCCGAAACTACGTTTGTTGAATAATAAACGTCAGAGTATTCTGCACGTAGCAGCAGAGTCAGGAAGAACAAATGTCATCGAGTTTTTACTAAAAATGGAAGAGTACGAGGAGCTACTCGATACTGGTGACGATAATGGTGATACTCCCCTGCATTTGGCTGTCAAAGGTGTACATTACAAAACTGTGAATCGATTAACAAAGGCAAAGCGGACTTGTGGTAACTCGACGAACAACGAGTTGTTGACGCCTAGAGATATTTTTGATGATTATTTGCTGTATCCTGCGCAAAAGGTACCCTCCAGGAAACAGGTATGTGTTCCTTTAAAAAGTTTTGGGCAGTCTTTTGAGAGACGTCTCTCAGGAGTCAGGCCCAATCCATTAAAGCTTATTACCTACATTTACTCTATATTTTCCCTAATGGGTCAATCAATTAGAGATGGTCTTTTAAAGAGACCGTCTCTCACAAGAATTTGTGAAGAAGTTTTAGGGTTTGACAATTTGTTAATAACTCCCTTTGGTTGGAAATTAGTTGCTAGTTTTGTTAAATGAAAGGTCCTTAATCAAGAATTTTTTTGTAAAAGCATGGATGCAGCGCATGCCCTTTTCATGTCTGATGTTGAATATCTCACTTTAAATGAAGGTAGTTGAGATTTAAACTCATGACCTTATCATGCTGGCTCTAATACCATATTAAGGAACCAACTCAACCGATAGCTTAAGCTAATGATTGAGACTGATGATTAAGGCCCTTGATATACTTATATACTCTAATACCCTTTGTTATCGTTCGATGTAGTATTTTGATTCTTAATATTTTTAGTTGTGCATGACTAAAATTAAAAAAGATAGTATTATGAATTTGTTGTGACGTATTAGACAAGATCTCATTTGACTATAAGTTTGTTTGGCGAATGATTGTTACTTGTTAGTGAAGTTATTGGCTGATTTGACTAGTATGAAGTTTTAGCTGATAAATCAGTTGTTTAAGCTAGTTGTTAATAAAAATGATTTATTAGCTGTTTCTCAGGGAAAAGTTAGTCAAAAAGCCAAAAACCAATAAAAAAACAACTATATATAACTAGCTTTTTGGTTTTGTTGAAAGTTATCTTTTCAACTAACTTAAAAGGCGTTAACCAAATACTTTTTTAATATTATTTGACCGACCAAAACCCGGAAAACACCCATCAATGCTAACCAAATGCCAAATTATGCAGATCAATGCTATGAATTTGATGCTAAAAAGAGTTCAAGGAGAAAGCAGGAGTTTGAGACCCAGAAGACATAACCAAGAGAATGACATTTACATAGGAGAAAAAGATCTCAAACATGTGAAGGACAATAACATAAATTTAAGGTTTACGAACAGGGAGCGAGCGAACACCTTACTAGTCGTAGCGACACTGATCATCACTGTAAGCTTTGCCGCGGCATTTACTCCTCCCGGAGGTTACAGAGAAAACATCGGTATTCCAGCATTGATACAAACTCCAGCATTCAGACTGTTTCTCCTTTGCAATGGTTTTGCCTTTATTTTCTCAATAATATCAGCTTTAACTCTCATTTTGGGCATGAATGTGGAAAGCTTAACAGATATTACACTGTTTATTGGAGGGTTTCACATATCTGTAGGTATTCTGTGGATGTCTGTCGGGTTTTTAGCTGGTTCAGTCGATGTTCAGATGCTTTCGCTGATGAACCCGAAAGATACAAAGTGGGTGTGGATCATTATAAGACGTTTGATTGAAATCGTGATGGCGCCTGTTGTTCCTTTCGTGGTTTATTTATGTAGAGATTATCACGGGATTTTAGAAGTTCGTATTTGGTATTTGCTTCGTTTTTTCTCCGAAGAAACTTCTTACGTCGATGTTTCATTCTAAATAGTATGTGGATTTGTAAATAGATAATGCAAGTGTACTACATATTTGAACAAATAAAAGTGAAATTGACGTTCGTGAAATGTTTTCCGCCAAACTAAACACTTCTACGGGCAGACGACAGAATTCTCAACGAATGACATTATATGGTGGCACACACAAAACTTTCTAGGTTAGTCGTCCTATAATCACTAACTACCGACTACTAGACAGTAAGCTCACTAGCTTTCTGTTTCCTTCGACAAGTAGATACACCTTTTTCCCTTCAACTTGAGACACGATATCGATTTCTCGTCTGATGTTTCAATGGAAACTAATTCGATTAATATACGAAGGACAGTGTGCTTACAAGTAAAAGTATATAGCATAAATTAGCTGATATTAAATGTTGGAAATATATGTTACAAGCCGTTACTGGAAAGCATTATTCTTATGATGATACATCCTCCATTCTGAAATACTCGCACTCCCATGTTGTATAGGAAAATGTCACTATCAGTAGCAAGTATAATGGAACGGAGGTAGTATAAGTTTAAAGGATATACCAACAGTTGGAATAGACAAACAGCAAACGAAAGATGGATTTACAACATAACTGCACATTAATCAAACAACATCGGTACTTCGGTATCATACTTACGAAAATCATCAAACTCCATGTAATATCTTCAATCAGGAGCGAAAGGTTGTCACGAGTGTCGTCAGGTAACGTTAGAAGATGTCAATATGAGATACAAATAATCTCATTCAGAGGTGGTCGGAATGCTATCAGCCGTCTTTGCACACTGTTTCTGCTCCTGTTCTGTGTTGGAAAATAACATAAGATAAGAACAAATAGTAACGGACTTTATTGTGATCAAATTACGTTCTACGTATAGAGTTTATGCAAATTGCAAAGTATAGTTACTTAGGAAAAGAACTAACGAGTAGGGATAGAGGAACTTCACCTTCTAATTGCTCATAGCGAGAAACAATGTGCTTTGCATACGCGACTTTTTTCAAAGCGGGAAGATGTAAACGTATATAATTCCGCAATGTGTGCTTGTGCGTATCAGAGCCGATCTCGAAAATTTTCTGGACTACATAATTTGCAAATTGATCCTTCATCATCATCTGAATAACAAAGTTGAAAGAAAACGAAATAGGTAAGGACTAGGATCCATAACGATGTACTAAAGCAGAAAATCGACATTATACAATCAGACGAAAGCACATGATGGACAATTTGAGAAATTATACGATAAATTTGTTACTGGACTTGTACGCTATAAGACCCACACATGAGGAGAGTCGATTGTACACAAACCTAATGAGGTTCCATCCTAAACCAATTGGTATTAGGAGGAGTATATTTAGTTAGTTTCTCTCTAATTCTTCGATGTGGGATCACATGTGTATTACTTTTCCAACAAATACATTTTCAGTTTTCACAAATATATATAGGTTTCTCTTGATTCAAGACTAACTTACCAAAAGTGATTCATTGTTGCCAGACTGTGCTATGATTTCCTCAATTATAACATCTCGTTCTGGATCATCGCCATATTTTATACATTTTTCAACAACATTGGATGCAAATTTGTGCTGACTCAACTGTACGAATTGACCAGTCAGCTTGTGGATTATTTGGCTTCTGTGATGGGGCATTCCTGTCTCCAAAATATGCTGCAAGGAGATAATGTTGATTAAAACTATACAATATACTTTCAGGAATTGAAGAAAATTGAAGAATCTGATATAGCATGAAGTTGAGTCCTATTACTTACGACGACATGGAAGCACATCCAAGAAAAGTAACAAAACTTGCAATAAATTTTGAACATCAAGGATAGCAACCATTTCCTTGTGAATAAATAGCATATAACATGATAATATCCAGTGGCGGAAAATTAGGGCGGGATAGGGCAGAAAACAAATTTGTTATTGGGTTTATGCACAACAAGTCCCACATAAGAAGAGAGTTGATTGTACACAAACCCGATAAGGCTTTATCCTAAAACCAATTGTTAATGAGAGGAGAAGCCCATCAAAGTTATATGTTAGTCAACCTCTCTCTAATTTTTCAATGTGGGATTAGATGTGGGTTATTTTTCCAACATCCTCAAACTTCTTTTCATATTATAATACTTCCATTTATATAACGACACCTTTACTAATCATATAATACGGGTTGTCACAAAATCACGATGGTGAAGTTTTTGATTTTATAACTAAAAGATTCAAAACCTTTACCTCGTTATTTTTCAACCCAAGTTTATGGTCTAAATTCCACCCCCACCCCCCCTCTCTCAATATTTCACCAAGTTTCGCCAATGGTTTCCATTTTAGACTTATACTCTTCTATATGTTTGTTCTTCTTGTTCTATAGGAAGAAGGGTGCTGAATTTTATATTTGTCGTAGTCCAATATGACAATAATAATGATATAGAGGATCCAAACGCAAATTTTGAGAAACATAAACATTTTACTAATAGTGATAAGTGTTAATACCTGAGTAACATAATTTCCATACGGGTCTTTAGCTAAAGTGGAAGTAGATTCGAGGATTTCATTAACTATACACCGACTTATTTGCTCATCTGAACAATGCTCTAGAACTCTCTACAAAAAGAATAAAAGAAGTATTTAGATAAAGGAGATAGAATTGTGAAACAAGGATCATGATATAATCAATCCATAAAGAAAAATTTGGAAGATACCTGAATGACACGGCAACCATAGGGGTGACAAGAAAGTGTAGCAACTTGCCCCGTAAATGAAGAAACAATAAATTTAATTTTCTCGGTTGGGACAGATTCAATACATTTTTGTATGACATGGTTTCCATTTTGGTCATGCACACATCTCATAACATGTCCATCAAGCTCCATTACAAGCTTCACCTTCTGATCGAGCTCAATTACCTCAAGTGCCTACAGCCATAAATGAAATCGTAATGCTAAAATGTCTTTCCACTGTGCTTTCAAATCAGCTTTTCATTACCAGGGGAATGAAATGGTACATTTCAAGAAAATTAGTGCTACAAATCATTCCTATTACCATCATTTAGTATTAATAACCAAAGGGACCGTTAGGGTTTTAATGACATAACACAGGCTTATTTCACCTCAAAAGGCTTTATTAGTCCTTGTTCAAATGTATTAGACTTACCTACACATATCTGAACTAACGAATCTTAGATTTATTAGAATTTATAATCTATACGTGAATTGAACTTGGGTGGCCATGATCTAAGCCTATGTGAACATCATAGACCTTTATCGAACTTATAGACATAATTGAAAATGCTTGAAACTTAAGTCTATAAAGCGACTTCAACAAAGCTTAAATCTATATGTCCCATATAACTATATAGCATAGCCATTTTCTATGTTTTGTTCCTTTTCATTCTATCTTTTGCATCTTATCAACTTAAACTTCTAAACTAGAAGGAAAAGAAAGAATGCAACTAAAACCATATATCAAATTACACAGGCTCCAAAGATCCACGTATACTCGAGACGAAACTACAAGAAATGTGTTTTAGTTTCCTTATTTAGAAAGAAATAGGCAAAATTTTAAACATTTTTCTGATTTGGATGCTTCATGAGTAAACACTACTTGGACTCGGGTACTGACGTTGGATACTGATACGTATCCAAGTGTCGAGTACGTCTAAATATTCAATTCTACACCTAAAACGAAGTGCCTAAGTGCCATATTAATGTCAGAGGATCAAGGATCGAACACAAGTACGTGAAGCAAAATGAAGAGTACGAGTAACATATATGAAAATAAGTAGAGATAATATACCTTTTGGATCACACGACAACCATACATTTGCAAACTTAGGGTCAAAACTTGTCCCGTAAGTTCCTGTGCAAGCTTTCTCCTCTGTTCAGCAGTGCCGTGCTCAAAGAACTGCAATAACAGATGAAACACACTTCAGAAGTTCGTGAAATCTAACCATAATCGATATAGGAAAGGACATGCTTTTTTCAAAACAAATATGTACAGAAAAAAGCACCTTTTGAACAACATAATTTCCGAATACATCAGTCATTAGTTTTGAAGCATGTGGAAGAACCTCATTGAAAACCGAATCCTTCTCATCACTCCCACAGTTCTCTAGTTTTTGCTGAATAAATCGGCTACCATGTTGATCAATACTACAAGTGAACAGCTAGTTTTATCAATGACATTTATATCTTAGGCTACCATGTGGAAGAAAAGTGGTTTAAAAAACAACCTGAGTTCAACAATCTGGCCTGAAATATCTGATAATCCGAGGTTCCTCGAACTGCAGGATTTAAGTAATTCAAGAAAGGTCTGCCTTTTAGGATTATCAGAACTCTCGGATACTCCTTGTCCTTTCCATCCGGAAAATGTAGATGCAGTTTTTGGTGAATTTAGTGAAGCGTTCGCGTCATTTCCTAGCCCTTGATGAATATTTTTGGTAAAGGACGATCCTGGTAACGCAGTAGAAGGAGCTGGAAATCGTGACTCCCCTAAACTAGGAGGATAGCCATAGTAGGGAACACCAATGTGGGTGCTACTTTCTGGAGAGGATAAGCTCGGCTTTTCCATTGCAGAACGATTAAGGTCTTTATCAGTTGTTAAAGAAGCTGCATCAGCGTCTTCTCGTGATGTACGTGCATTCCGTTGGAACTGAAGGGTACTTGTGTGAGCATTGTCAAAGGGTGGTTGAAAGCATTGACCTTGAAGCGGGCCACCAAAAGGAGGCCGTAGAGGTTGACTTGTATATGGGTTCATCTCACCGGATAAAGCCTCCATAGGTTGCTTGAAAAAAGCCACCTTGGAATAGGCGTCAATTGGCGGTGGAAATGCATTGCCCTGAAGGTATCCACCGCCAAACGGAGGATGCAACATGGAATTCACGCCGTACCCGCCCAACGCTAATCGTGGACTAGAGAAGCCAGGCTGCGGAACGCTTGGGTAAAAATGATTTCCTGAACTCATGTAGACGGCCGTTGATGCATATAATGGAGGTATCGGTACCAGCCCTGTGTTAGGAATGAACGACTGATGCACTGGAATAAACTTTTGGACGGCACTAGTTCCTTGGGGAATAACATAACCTTGAAATCCAGAAGGTGGGTATGTAGTGTCTTGTGAAGGGTGAGGAAGAAGCCTATTCTCATCATGCAAGTGTACATTGTCACGTTTTTTTCGATCATTCACTATCATTATTTCCCCTGACACATCCAATGATTTCATTCTTGACTCTACTACGGAGATATCTGACCCATTATTACTCTGAACCGATACATTATCCTCTAAGTCAACAGTTGTGCTATAAGAAGCAGTTGACACAGAGAAATTGGTTGAGGAATTCATGGTACGCACATTACCAGAAGTACTAGATGTAGATGATAAGTCCTGCATTTTAGGTCTATGATCAGCTGTTGAAACTGTGCCACTGTCATGATCATTTTCTCCTTTGACCGCTGTACTAGATGCCGAAGATAAATCCTGAATGTCTCCGTAACAACAAAAAGAGGGTACCCGTGAGCCAAGCATGAGAACAGATGATACCATGTCACGTAGGTTTCTGATACCATGTCAAGCAACCAACTCAACCAAAAGCTTAAGCTGATGGTTGCGGGCTCAGGATATGATATATACTCTAACAATATCGAACATAAATAATTTCTTTACAATTATTGATGGATAAGATGCAGAAGATGGGATGCAAGAGTAATACTTATTTTTGGTTAAATGATTCTAAACAAGAATTTCCAAGTAAATGAGTTACGAACCTCCATAAAATTGACACCACTTTCGTATTGGTCAACTAAAGATGTCATCTTTGTGGCATGCACAAAACTTCCATTCTGATCACCAGAAGGTCTGCTAGGAGACAAGGGTTCTTCAGGCTCCTCCTTATGAGTAGCCAACAAAGCTTCAGTACCCGAATTCGTTTTACCACCAAAAGATCCCATAAGACGCACCAAGTGCCGATTATCTCGTGAAATTAGAGGAGGAGGAAGCCTTGGATTCAAATTAACATTAGCATAGTAATATGCAATGTAAGCTGGATCAGTTCGCATTTGTTCTTCCGACTCAGAGTCTAATATCTCCTCAGTGCTAGCTATAGTTGAGTGTCTCTGATACATGAAAGCTCGAAAGGCAGCAAGGGAACCCTCAACGGTTGGTGGAGCACTACCACTTCTATTAGGTACCGTGCGTGTTTTTCCTTCAAGGAGGACACTCTCTTTTAGTACTTTGCTTACGGCTTCATGACCAGCAACATTGTTGAAAGGCGATGAGAATAATGCGGAATCTATCGTGGGCGGCCACTTTTTTGAGTCATCGTTCTCCAACATCCTGATAGGACTCTCAGTCGTCATCCCAACTAGACTTAGTGCAGCTTCCCAAGCTTCCCAACAGAAACTCCAATTTCAGCAATCTAATATTCCTATCACAAACGTGTTCAATCAAATCATGAAGCTTACATACTATAGAAAGATATGAATCAAACTATGACTAAAATGATTAAAATGTTCGTTTGACGGGTAAATTAGCAGAAACCTGTCACGGAGAGCTCAATGAGAATCCAAGAAACACTCCCAAACTTAAATCTACCACATTATTATGAGCTACCCTAATAACTTCGTCATCCACCCCCTTCTTCCAACAATCAATCCTATTGAATTAATAGTTACCTCATCCCATTTAAAATAATTGTCTACATTGTAAATACTCCTAAAGCATGTACAAACTTTTGACAAATAGCTTAGCCAATTCATCATTAGTATTCCTCCATCCAAAGAAAGGAACAAAATGAGTAATTTATGCCAATACTTTAGTCATAAAAGTAACAAATAACAAAAATCATAAGGGATCCATAAGAATTCACAAAAGACATTTGATTGGGAAGTGGGATAACTATTTGGTTCTCTTAGACCTTGGTAGACTAGCAAACATTACTCCTAGATAAATTTACAGCTACCAATGGGAGAAATATAGAGACAATACTATTGACATTTTTTCGACTCGAGGGTTTCTCTGGGTGCAACCTCCTTATACCCTTTGACAAGGGTATGGTTTGTCATCATCTAACCCTCAACAAACCCTGACCATAGCTTATATGAGCGAGATATATCGGGTATAATGATGTTGACAGATTATTGACATGTTCCTAGGTTCACCTAATTGAATCATTAATTTCAGGCATTGTAAATTTCAAACAGAAGTTTCAGGTTGTAAGACTGATCCCTCAACAAAATACAAGCTAGGTAGCTAAAAAACATTACCCAAGAACAATCCACCCCTTCCCCCCCCCCCCCCCCCCAAAAAAAAAGAAAAATAATTTGTTCTTCATAATCAAAAAGCAAGAGTTAAGTATAGTACATACAATCACAATAATCAACTAATGCTTGATAATATGATTAATAAATACTTAAAAAACCCAGAACAGAAAAGACCATAATGATTAAATAACTATAATTAGCAGGGTATTTTGTCAACCCATTTTCCTTCTAGAAAAAACCAGCAGAAAAACCCAAAAAAAGTTGACAAAAGAACAAAAGAAACTTACCACACCACCAAAAAGGGACAGATACAGAGAAAGTTAAAGTCTTTTTGAAAGAGCAGTCAAAATCCCAACTTTCTGGGGACTTATATGAAGATTGGGAATTGGGTTTATGATCAGAATTAGAAAAATGAACTCTTTCTCTTTATTTGCAATGGAAGAAAGAGAAGAACATGGAAATGAATGAATGAAGAATGAATTCTGATCAATACCCAAATGTCATTCAAGAGAATAATTTGAAGAAGTAGATTAATATTAACACTTTTGCTGGTTGGTGCAATTAAAAAATACATATTATTAGTGCTAACAAAAATAATTGAAATAGTAATACACTAATAGTATCATTCTATTCTACCGCTCTTATTTTTATATTCTTTTTTGTTGTTATTTAATGGTTTTTATCATTTTATTTCACCTTATTCCACTTTTTAATTTTTGTGTTTTGAATATACTATTTGAATCTTTGAAATTGGTGTTTTTAAGAAAAATATAGATATTTGTTAGGCTTTTCGTTTTCATGTTCTTATGATGTAATTTACGAATTTTAGTGTTAAACTTTCACTATGATTACTTATCGATTTATATGGAAATACATATTTATGTGGTATTTTGATGGATTTGTTTTAATATATATTGTTAAAATATGAACTTTTTATAATTTTAAAAATTACGATTAAAATTATTCGACTTTTAAGTTTGTGGTGGGATATGGACAAAAAGTATATGGTAAGAACAAATAAAAACAAAGAAAGTAATAAATAAGAAGTGATGTGTATGTATGTGAAAAATTCAAAGAAAGCTAAATAAATAGATGAAATTATGAAAAGTTGCGGATTATTGTCCAAAATAAAAATAATATAAGATAAAAATAACATACTTCCTCCGTCCCTTAAAAAATTCTCATTTGTCATGTTAGGGTGTTTCGTTTGTTGTTCTCATAGATAATTTTTTCATTTAAGTCATAAATTTAAAACAAAAACAACTTCATTCATACTCACTTCAATATTTTTATAATGCTCATGATGTACCCACATATCCTCCACTAACTTCAATTTAATATTTTAATATTCCTTATGATTACCACATGTTTCCCCTTTAACTTTATAAAACTAATTTTTATTAGTTGTAGTCCCCATATTTTTTCCACTAACTTTTTTTTTAATAGTGTTTTTTTAATATTTGTGGTCTATAATTTTTTCCAATCAAATTTATTATTCAATTAAATAATAGACTACAGAGTATATCCACTAAATTAGCAAATGAAGTAATATATTAGAAGAATAAAAGGGAAGAATAAGAATTATTAAAGTAATAAGAAAATATTCATAAAGTCTTACACGTCACGAAATTGGAAGATTGGCATTTAGAAGGAAAAGAAAAAAGGAAAGTGAAAGGAAAAGTGTCGAAAATGTCAACATAAAATGGCTTTCGACTTCGTCGTATCGTACTATCAAAGCTTGCTGATCATAGCCTATTGCCCTATTCCTTGTCTCTATTAGCTACATGCTCCAACATCTATTCCAATATTTAATTTTTTTAAGAGATGTTCAAACAAACCCGATGATCCGATAGAAACTCGATTTTATAACTGAATTCGATTTGACCCGACTTAAAAATGGATCTATAATTACGTAAAAATCAATGTGAACACAAAACCCCATTTCATTCTATTATTTAGTCTATTAGTCTCATTTATTTTTAATATTCATCAAGATAACATTTTAATTTCTTATTGTTAACAACCATCTACTTTTAGATGGTCTTTACAATACTCTTAATTTGCGTGCCCAAAAATAGTGGACAAGTATAGAGAATTGGAAGGAGTATTATTTATGATCACCTCATTTTTTCGCTAACTTTATATAAATATTATTTAATAGTCATGATTCTCATACTTATTAATGTTAATATTTTAAAATTTGTATGATTCGGAATTCCGGATCCCCACTTATCTTCTACAAAATATTCGGTAAAATAATAATTTCATCATTTAAAATATTATATTTTCCTTAATTCTCATAAACACTTTAAGAAAGGAGGGGGTTTAATTAATTGGAAAAACGAAGAAATACGCATATAACATGAACATATTGGATGGGAATATCGAAAGAGCCAATATCTTTAAGAGACCATCTATTTAGATCGGCCTAATAATAAAAAAAGAAAATAAAAAATGCAAGTAGAAAACCTTAAAAAAAACCAACTCTTCCTTCTTTATTCAGAGTTTCATACTTCCTAAACATTAACTTTCTTTAATCACTTTCATTTACATTTCGCTATTAATTTTCCTATCTTTTTCTCAATTGGCATTATTGTTTGATTTATCTCTGTTATAAGATGTACAAAAGGAAAGTGCTGTAAATTACAATTACACTACACTACTACAATATACTATGTATATAAGCCTTTGTGTTTATGGCAATGATCTTCTTCAAACAACGAACCACGAACAAGATGAACACCGTAGAGAAGATTAGTTGCAACACAATGGTCACCGGAAATCTTGATATAAGATTGAAGGCGTATGGAAACTTTCCTTTTGTGATATATCCCCCACAAAGGTACTTGGGTTATGATGATGGATATTCACAACGAGATACAATCAATCACATTAACCGATGAGTACGCACCGATTAATCTAAACAACAAAGAGTTTATAAAAGACTATGAAATCAGAAAAACAAAAGAGAAGTTAATTACTCTTCTCAATGAATCAAGAGAAATGAGAGAAAGAACAATAGAAATCAGAATTTCTATCAAATGTTAAGAGTGATTTGATATGCATGTGCCCACACCTATTTATAGAGTGTGAAGAGTCACATGTCTTCATCCAAACCATGCTTGGTGGTTACCAGGCAAAATAGAGTGTTTTAGTGAAGTAAAACACTCGTCCATAACAACACAAGTCTTCATGAAGCATAGCTTAGCTTCACGAAATAACACACTGTTTCAGAGGTGCTCGAACGAGCACATAAGGTGCTCGAACGAGCATGATGCAAAACAGTTTCCAGAGACTTTCTGACGCGAAATTCTCTAAGTGCTCGAACGAGCACTATAGGTGCTCGAACGAGCAAATGCCAAAAACAACAAACAGAAGCATTCTGACTTGATCTGGACCCAGTGCTCGAACGAGCAAAGCAGTGCTCGAACGAGCACCTTCCTGCTCGAACGAGCAGCAGGTCGAGCAGCCACGGTTTGCTTCGTTTGTGTTTCCGCTTTGTTCCGTTGTTACGTACTTGCTTAGTTTATGCCTTAAACACGTATCTAAGCCTTGGATAATGTCCTACCGCTCTAAATATCCAACAATCCTCCCCCATTTAGAGCCTTTAGGACATATCTTTCCCTTTCTCAATAACTGATCTCATAATCACATTCCGTGCATCAATGCTAATGTCCCTCCGGATTGAATTAACACCTAGTACGACATACTTGACAAATGATCGTGAAATAATGATGTCCCTCCGGATTGAATCACATAACACATCTGACCATTTGAAGATGAAGTACACACAGAATAAACGAACGCTTTGTCGTTTCTTGACACATTATAACGGCCGTGTCCATATCTATTCATAAGTTTATCATAGTCGATACGCTAATCTTGACTACTTGAAGCGGCCACACTTCAAACTTATATAGGTAGGTTCTCATTACGTAAAATATATCCCCGTGAATGGATATCACCAAGAGCTCTTCTACTCTTGGCCTTGAGAACTTTCAAGGGACGACTACCTCGCTCCTCACGGTCCAAAGCAACGATGGGTCATAAAACTTTGTTGCTTACAAAATCCATAAAGAATTACACCACATTGAATTCAGACACAATGTTACTTGTGTGTGAATTGGGCTTTCTAAATGAATTTTCTAGCGTAAACCGATTGCAATTGACGCTTGTTCAATTGAATCCCTACTCATGGCTTTCGTAAAGAAATCAGCCAAATTGAACTTAGTGTTCACATAATCAAGAGTGATGACCCCATTAACGATAAGCCCTTGCACTAGGCTGTGCCTAAGAGCAATATGACGGGATTTACCGTTATACACTTGACTATAAGCCTTTGCCAATGCCGTTCTGCAATCTGTATGAATTGCCACCGGTGCTATAGGCATTGGTAACATGGGTATCTCAAACATGAGATCCCTTAACCATTCCGCTTCCTTCCCTGCAGATGCTAACGCAATAAACTCGGAAGCCATAGTGGAATCAGCGATGCACGTTTGTTTCTTAGAAGACCATGAAATGGCTCCTCCCCCATAAACAAACACCCAACCACTCGTTGAAGAATTATCTTCTTCATTAGTGATCCAACTTGCATCGGAATAACCTTCCAAAACTGGAGGTTCTCCACTATAAATGATACCACGATCTAAGGTACCCTTCAAGTATCTTAATACTCTCCTAATCGCATTCCAATGATGCGGACCCGGATTGCTCGTAAATCTACTCAATTTTGCAACCGCAAACGCAATATCCGGTCTAGTACAAGTCATCGCATACATAAGCGATCCAATTATCTTTGAATATGATAATTGCGAAACTGGTTCTTTCTCATGTCTAAATAACTTGACATGTGGATCCATAGGGGTCGAGATAGGAGTTGACTCGAACATATTGAACCTTTTAAGTATTTTCTCAATGTAATGAGATTGACTTAATTTGATTCCATTGCTGTCTCTAATGATCTTTATACCTAAGATCACATCGGCCTCCCCCATATCCTTCATTTGGAAGGATCTTGACAAAAAATCCTTTGTCTCTTGAACCCGTACTAAATCAGTACCAAAGATGAGCATATCATCAACGTAGAGACATATAATGACTCCGTCGCCTTGCTCATCAAATTTGCTATAAACGCATTTATCCGCTTGATTCAATTTGAATCCAAAGGACAATATTGTTTCATCAAATTTCTGATGCCATTGTTTCGGTGCTTGTTTTAGTCCGTACAACGACTTAACAAGTTTACACACCTTGTTTTCATGTCCTTTCAAAACAAACCCTTCGGGTTGTTTCATATACACTTCTTCATCTAGTTCACCATATAAAAACGCAGTTTTTACGTCCATTTGGTGAATCACTAGATTGTGTATCGAAGCCAAAGCTATCAACAACCGAATGGTGGTTGTCCTTGCAACAGGTGCATATGTATCGAAATGATCGATACCCGGTTTTTGTCTAAAACCTTGTGCCACTAAACGGGCCTTGAACTTATCAATAGTTCCATCTATTTTCATCTTCTTACGAAAGATCCACTTGCAACCAATCGGTTTGCAAGTCGGTGGTAAATCTACCAAAACCCACGTATTATTTCCCATGATTGAGTTCATCTCATCGTCAATCGCTTCCTTCCAAAACGCACTGTCTTGAGAAGCCATAGCATCGCTATATGTCAATGGGTCTCCTTCCACATTAAATAAATATGGAAAACTTGATTGAATATCGGTACGAGTACCTTCAACCAAATATACATGAAAATCCGAACCAAAAGATTTTGGTCTCCGTTGTCTTTTACTCCTCCTAGGAATTTCTTCCACATCATCGGGAGTTTCTTGTTCGATGTTTTGTTGATTGTCATCAACACCATCGTTTTCATTCGGGTTTTCATGTTGAATATCTTCGATTTCAACATCATTGTCATTGGTACTAATCCGTAGATCTCGTTGTCTACTAATCGATGAAAAACGATTCTCATCGAAAATCGCATCCCTTGACTCTATTATCGAGTGAATCGCAATATAGTCATTTTGTTCTATTACATAGAACCTATAAGTCTTGCTTTGATTAGCATAACCTACAAAGATGCATTCAATGCCTCGTTCACCGAGTTTCTTTCTTTTCGGTCCGGGTACTCTAACAATAGCCCGACACCCCCAAACTTTAAGATAACTTAAGTTCGGTTTTCTTTTGTACCATAACTCATAAGGAGATTCCTTATTGGTTCTACTTGGAACCCGGTTGAGGATGTGACACGCGGTCAACATAGCCTCTCCCCAAAACCCGTCACTCAAATTAGAGTATGACAACATGGAATTAACCATTTCTTGAAGAGTTCTATTCTTCCTTTCCGCCACACCATTTGATTGTGGTGCATAACCGGCGGTAGTTTCATGTATAATTCCCATTGATTGGAAATATTGAGGATCATAATATTCTCCTCCCTTATCGGTCCTTAATCTCTTAAGTTTACCATTAATCTGAAGTTCAACTTCATTCTTGTAAACTTTAAAGAAATCAAGTGCCTCATCTTTTGTATGCAAAAGATAAACATAGCAAAACCTAGAATAATCATCAATAAAAGTAACAACATATCTTTTATTGCCTAAAGATGGTGTGCTATGGAAATCACATAAATCACTATGTACAAGATCTAAAATATTAGATTTTCTTTCTACACTTTTGAAAGGTGACTTAGTGATCTTATTAAGCATGCATGTTTTGCAATTTACCGATTTTCGTTCACACATTGGAATCAAATCATGCTTAGCCATAAAAGATACTTTACCAAAATTAACATGCGCTAATCTAAGATGCCATAAATAATGTAAATCATCATCATGCGAATTAACATTGCAAATAACATTAGAATATTTACATGACAACGAGAGTTTAAACAAGTTACAACATAAATAGGCACGTCCTACATACATATTACCCTTACTTATAATACATCTATCGGCCTCGAATACAAGTTTATATCCTAATCGGTTTAGGATTGGACCGGAGACGAGATTCCTACTAATGTCGGGAACATAATACACATCCCTAAGGATCAAAGTATTCCCCGAAGTACACAAAAGCTCCACTTGTCCTTTGCCAAGGACTTTGATAGGCGAGTTGTCCCCCATGTAGAGACTTTCTCCATCCACAACTTCATGTAGCGTTGTGAACCAGTGTTTGCTTTTGCACACATGTCTAGCGGCTCCCGAATCGATCCACCACGACATGTCTTCATCCTGCACAACATTCACATTAGAATTCATGGAAGAAACATTCAATTTAGAATTTTCATCCAAAATTACAGGATTACCTTTAGTAGGAGGAGGGTTGTTGCTTGAAGAAGCACCACCCTTCATTTTCTTAAGTTTATTCTTAAGCACAAAGCAGTTTTTCTTGCGATGTCCAGGCCTACCACACTCCCAACAAACATTGTCATTGACTTTGTTCTTGCCTTTACCCTTTGGGTGTTGTGGTTTCCTCTTCTTGTCTCCACTTGTAGTGGCCTTAGAATCATCAATCACCATGTTCACAGATGAAAGATTGGGATTGTCTCCCTTGGAACTTTCAAGTTCCCTTAAACTTGACTCAATTTGAAGATGTTGAGCAAGTCCCACAAGAGAAATCTCTTCCTTCTTGTGTTTGAGGGCATGTTTCACATCCCTCCAAGTATTGGGTAGTTTATCTATGATACTTGAAACAATAAATATTTCATCCATAGATATATCATGCATCTTCATGTTATTGTACATGCGTTGCAACTCATGGAATTGATCCATAACAGGACGGTTGTCCAACATTTTGTAATTATTAAAATTAGTGATCAAGAACTTTTTAGAACTAGCGTCTTCCGCCATATACTTATCTTCCAAACTATCCCACAATAGTTTGGCGGACTCATGAAATTGATAAATATCAAACAAAGAATCACACATACCGTTTAGAATATGCCCACGACAAATAAAGTCGTCATTCTCCCATTTGTTCCTCTTTCTAGCCTCCTCTAGAGTTTCATCCTCCTTCTCTTCCGGCTTTGGAGTGGAAATGACATAGTAAACGTTGAGGGAAGTTAACAAGATTTGCATCTTCTTTTGCCACCTCCGAAACTCCACACCAAGAAACTTGTCTAACTTCATAAAGTTTGAAGTAAGATCTTTCACACTTGCCATTTTTCAGAAATATCACAAAAGATTGTTATAAGATGTACAAAAGGAAAGTGCTGTAAATTACAATTACACTACACTACTACAATATACTATGTATATAAGCCTTTGTGTTTATGGCAATGATCTTCTTCAAACAACGAACCACGAACAAGATGAACACCGTAGAGAAGATTAGTTGCAACACAATGGTCACCGGAAATCTTGATATAAGATTGAAGGCGTATGGAAACTTTCCTTTTGTGATATATCCCCCACAAAGGTACTTGGGTTATGATGATGGATATTCACAACGAGATACAATCAATCACATTAACCGATGAGTACGCACCGATTAATCTAAACAACAAAGAGTTTATAAAAGACTATGAAATCAGAAAAACAAAAGAGAAGTTAATTACTCTTCTCAATGAATCAAGAGAAATGAGAGAAAGAACAATAGAAATCAGAATTTCTATCAAATGTTAAGAGTGATTTGATATGCATGTGCCCACACCTATTTATAGAGTGTGAAGAGTCACATGTCTTCATCCAAACCATGCTTGGTGGTTACCAGGCAAAATAGAGTGTTTTAGTGAAGTAAAACACTCGTCCATAACAACACAAGTCTTCATGAAGCATAGCTTAGCTTCACGAAATAACACACTGTTTCAGAGGTGCTCGAACGAGCACATAAGGTGCTCGAACGAGCATGATGCAAAACAGTTTCCAGAGACTTTCTGACGCGAAATTCTCTAAGTGCTCGAACGAGCACTATAGGTGCTCGAACGAGCAAATGCCAAAAACAACAAACAGAAGCATTCTGACTTGATCTGGACCCAGTGCTCGAACGAGCAAAGCAGTGCTCGAACGAGCACCTTCCTGCTCGAACGAGCAGCAGGTCGAGCAGCCACGGTTTGCTTCGTTTGTGTTTCCGCTTTGTTCCGTTGTTACGTACTTGCTTAGTTTATGCCTTAAACACGTATCTAAGCCTTGGATAATGTCCTACCGCTCTAAATATCCAACAATCTCAACCTAAATTGAGTAGAAAAATAAAAAAATTAATAACGAAAAGTAAAAGAAAGTAAATAAAACACTAAATATAGGAAAGATACGCATGTTGGTTATTCAAAGTTTACTTATTATGTTTTAAATTGTTCCCTGTCCAAATAGGCGATCTCTCTAAAAGACTATCTATATTCGAAAAATTGTACTTTGTTGTAGCCGCTGTAAACTTTCTTTAAACTAAAGTTGTTCATGGGCGGGCTACCCGCTAAACTCGACCCACCAGGCTCAAAAAAACAGGCGTACATGGACATTGTTTTTAAAAAAAAATTTAAAGTTTGGAAGGGTAATACCCGCCCGCCAAGATAAATGGGCGGGTGGTAGCGAAAGAAAAAAATATCCACGGGTATACCCATCCGCCCGCTTAGTTTAATATATTATTTATTAAATAATTAATTCTATTAATTATTAAACTAGTATTACTATATGACTCATACCCAACTTTAGTCATTAGTACCCATACCCAACTTGAGTTTATTATGCTTGTACTAGCCACAGGGTTTGCTGCTTTTAGACTTTAAAGTTTCTAATTCTACCGTCTACATTAATATTTTTAAACCTCAAAGCACTTAAGCAGTCGTCTATCAAAGTTCAAACAAGAATCCGACTACATCGTCTATATTCAATATTCATGTGATTTGAGTATTTTGAGACTTTATATACATTTATGGCCCGTTTGGTTAGTGGTACTAAATGGTGGTAATGGGAAATATTTATAGTGAAAAATTTCATCAAAAGTTCCATATTATTCCCATGGTAATGAAACTTTGATCAAAAAAAATTTTTTCACTTACAAATTTTCATTACCATCTAATACTACATTTCCCAATGGTAATGCATTGGAATAAATTTTATGAAGAAAATAAGATGATTTAAGTTGGAGAAGCATGACCATCAAAGTAACTAAGAGATTTTTCAACCAAAATTACCTTAGTTTTTCATTACCACTACCACAGTTTATTACCACCTATCAAACGGGTCGTTAAAGTATTTTAGACAATGTATTGTATTTTAATTGTTATTAAAACTTAACTTTATAATATGATTTATATTTTTAATTTTTATATAAGAAATACCCGCCTACCTGCATGTCCTGTCCGCTTTAAAAATGAACAGGTAGCGACAAAAAATTAAGCCTGCAAATGCATGTGGGCTTGTAGATATTTAAGCCCGCAGATAGAATTTTAAGGTACTACCCAATCCACTACCTGCCCATTAAGAACTTTACAATTTAAACTTAAGTGTATTATCTATTCTCCTCATTTCTATAACAAAAAGAAAGTGGCACTCATTAAATTGGTTTTAGCCTTTTAGGTCTACTTTGACACAAATTCTTATGAGAGACGATCTATTTGAAGGACCATCTCTAGTTAAACTGACTCATAAAGGAAAATGTAGAGTAAAGTAGATATTAAGCTTTAGTGGGTTGAGCCTGAAAAATGTATTTCAGAAAGACGATATCTCAAAAGACTAGTTGCTGCTTTGATAACTAATGCTCCCTATTCTCGATCAGAAACGGATTCAAACTCAACTGAAGCACAACATATGAATAAAGTATAAAATTTCAGCAGCAATTCATTTGTGAAATGAACAACTAAATGAAAAGGAATGTGAAAGATTTAGACGAGCAAATTGAGATAGCAAAAAATTAAATTTATTGAAGTACATATACAGTTTCTATATGTAATATAAGCAACACAACACTTCCTATTGTAAAGCCAGTTAATGGCACAGAATGCAGTAGTTGCAATCACATCTACATATATATTATACACTTCTAACCAGAGACTAGGAAGGCTACCTTGACTCCGAGCGTACAGGTGCACCGTCACACTTCTTCCCCTCACATAATCGAGCATGCGAGGGGGAGAACAAGGGAGCGTGCAAGTCTAAGCCTTGCGGAAGAGTGATTTTGTACGATGAAACAGGGATTAGTAACCTAACCAAGTAGATGGTATCGGCTGAAATCTGGACTTAGCACTCGCCAAGAGGTCAGAGTAGTTGACATGATTCAAGCAATCACGAAAATCTGTGAAAAGCTTATCGAATATCCTCCACGACACTTTGTTTGATCTTGAATACGGGAATGGAAGAAATACCTGCAATATAGAATGCATAAACAATGGCATTCATCATTCAGTAGCTACAACTTGGCAAAAGAAATATGTAAAAACAATGACTCGAAAGATATTCAAAAAATTTCATCTAATCACGTCAACTCAAATCGGTCGCTCAAATCATGTTAAATTCTTACATTTCCCTCTAGAGCCAAGCGCTTCAGTAAATGAAATGTTCTCTCGTTTTCCTCTAGATTGTCGATAACAGCGAGCCAGATCAAAGAAGCAAGTTCATGAGCCCGTTCTCTTGATTTCCCACATGCTATGAACTGATCTGCGGAAATAGAGTGTCAGCAGATGAGACATCGACATATTTCCATGCGGGTTAGCACATAAACATAAGTCTTATTCAACAATATTTTCGAGCATAAAAGGCGTAGCACCATGAATCTACCAACACCATGTATCTATGAAGTGGACAGTATTGACATTACAAATGAGTGAAAATGACAGTTAACTAGGACAAAAAATAATGTTTAGATGTGCACCTATAATTGTCCCATGTAGTATTGTAGAAGGGGCTGGCATGATTGAAATTTCAAGTTGTTCTTTCAGAAAGAGATATGTATGACCCACAATCTCATCCATCTCATCTTCTAAGGAGAAGATGTGTGTACTGATATACAAAGCTGTGAATCTCCTGTATGCAAAACTTGAATCATTAAGAACTAAAATCTGCCATTATTTCGATACTTGCAAGTTCGCAACATACTAATATGATAGAAATATGATAACAAGTCAAGAACAACAACATGCTATAGCCTTAATCCCAAAAGATTGAAATTGGCAACATGAAACAATATATCAGTTTCAATCCATATTACTTGGACTCATATACTGAGGTTGGATACTGGATACTGGTACATGTCTGAGTGTCGGATACGTCTGAATATTCAATTTTATGCCTAAAATGAAGTGTCTAAGTGTCATACCAATGTCCCAGCATCAAGGATCGGACACGGTCACACGAGTACGTGAAGCAAAATGAAGAGTTCGAGTAACATGGGTTCCAATTATCGTACAGATGGATTCTCCATTCATCCGGTTTCTACCATCCCACCCACTCCTACACTCCAGATCACCTTCGATCTTCCTCGTCCTAATTGTATATCTCACAAGTTTTAACTTTTTATTTTCCTTACCGGTTCTCCAATACTCCGCCATTGCACATGCCCAGGCCATATTGTTCTCTTCCATCTTATCCTCAATAGTTGCTAAAAGTATGATACAGTTTATTAATGCGAAAGGGAAATTGCTCGTTATGGCCATTCCCCAACAAGTTTATTCAATTCACTCTGAAAAGACTCGGGAGCAAAGCTATTTCTTGTTTACAAGGTCTCTGTTTGAGCTACAACAGTGACGATTGACGAAGCACCCTCAAGTCAATGATTCGGAAAATGCAACACATTACAAGTTCACCAGTTATAGGTTAGACTTTCTAAGATAAGAAAGAAGCAATTATGCTTTTAAACGCTCAT
Source organism: Amaranthus palmeri (assembly GCA_019776075.1). NCBI lineage: Eukaryota > Viridiplantae > Streptophyta > Magnoliopsida > Caryophyllales > Amaranthaceae > Amaranthus > Amaranthus palmeri. Next base: position 1,487,037 of record JAAKBH010000288.1, on the reverse strand, counting down.
GTAGTCATGTCACCAACATACATTATGTGCACGAAGATGCATGAAAACTAATTCCATAGTTAAGGGGTACCTTTTACTCAGACCTTGAGGGATTGGTCCTGGCCACTTTTTAGCAAGACTCGCATAAGGATACGTCTTAGCAAGAGCAGCTTGCCACATATACTCTCCTTCAAACAAATGTGCCCATTGTTTCATCACGCATGATATGTTTGTCCAGTCAGTCACAGGGACTCGAATAAATATCTCAACTAGCAAATGATCGGGAAGCTTCCCAAGTGGATTGTTGTATGAGATTGCAGTTTCAGTGGCATTAGTCATTAGCTATCCTCAGTACAGCTGATAACTTTTCTATTAAAAGGCCGATGCAATGCAAGGAGAACAGAACACATGTAAGTTGAAATAACAAGGCGAAAGAATGAAGAGGAACTACATCAAAGAAAACTCATTGCTTTACAATGGACAGGATGTTGCAACCAAAACTATAGATATAAAGAGTCAATATTTTTGTTATTTATTAAAAAAAAAACAGTTAATTGACAGAAATGGTGATGAAAATTTAACTAAATTAGCTAGAAAAACTACTTGAGAGGGTTTATGATCATTCTCGTACGAGTGTAATTAGTTCTTTTTTTAAGTAATTCATTTCTCGTCCATTAACAACTGTCATTACATATTAGGTGATAATGAAAGTTATAAAAATGAAAAAATATACTTAAAGATGAGAGTTTCATCACCATCTGAATGGCATATACTAAATTCATTTTCACTACCATCATTAAATAGCAATCGAAGTGTCAAAATCAAAGAGTACTGCCAAGAAAACTACCTAGCTACTGAAGATTTAAATTCTTTTATAAAGATTAAATCTTGTAGCTTATTAGACCACACAGTAGAGTTATAGATTCTCTATGAGCATCTGATTCTAAGATTTCAAGATTCCCACTAGCTTATCTCTACCAAACAAGAGGTTCAGAGGAACTTCATCTTATCTTACCATCCAAAAGGTTTGTTGGAATGGTATGTCTCACGGTGAATTAAAGATGGTGCGCACACTTACAAACCCACACTTACAAACCCAAACGAGGTTCGCTACTAAAACCAATTAGTAGTAGTAGAAGTTATTCTTCGAGTGTATTAAGTGATATATCATCCCCTTCTATAGGAAGAGTCACACCTCACACGTGAGTAATAATGGGCACTTTAACCTGAAGTGTGCACCTTGTGTTTTCCCGATAAAGATTGGCATTGACGATAAGTTCAGCCAAACTAGGTTAGCATACTAACTCTTGGTTATCCAACACAAGAATTCAGCAAGAACATTGTAAAAACAACAGTAACAAAACTCCATAAGATATTCATTTCAAGACACTAATTTGAGCAGGAAATTTAAAATTTTGCTTCACAAATTAAGCTATAATTCATTGAACATATTATTCATCATCATAAGCAAAATTCTGCTTTCAATTATACTATGATTAAATATACCTTTAATTACTCCTCTCTTCACTTCACTCCCATTAAATACACAGTAGGAATCAACCAAAAAAACACTATTTTATAGATTAAATTATTTGATAATAACAGCCATCACAAATCACCCATCAATGAATACAAACAAATACAGAAATTCTTCAAAAACCCATTAAAATCAACTGAAAAAAAACACAAAAACAAAGTTTCCAACATATAATAAACAAAATTGGAACAGAAAAAACACAAGTTGGAGCAGTTTTACCTAATGGGTGAAAGGAGAAAGAGATAAGAAATTGATGGTTAAATTGCAGATTGCTACAAGTTGTTGTACATGAAATTGGATAGGAATTCTGGTGTTATTCTACAAATATAAAGAGAAGGAGGGAAAATAAAAGAAGAAGACGTCAACCGCAACAAAAAGGTAGCTTTGCTCATCCAAGTTTATCCCCAATCGGCAATTTGTATTACGCCCGAGTAATGTTTTTGGGTTCGTGAAAGGTAACCAACGCCTGATTTCAAAGTGTATGCTTTGGGTTTTGTTTTAAACCGACCTTTTGTGGGACGACACAACGTCACCGCTAGAAAGCAAAATACTTTCGCTTCATCTTGTATGAGACTGTTTCATCGTTAGTAGTTGTCTCAATTGCTTTTAACTAAGAAAGTACGTCCTCTGTTTCATAATACTTTCTACATTTTGTTTTTGGACACTATTTATCGTTTAAGCTTATTTTATATATTGCGGCTAATATGTAAGTAATAATATAGTCAAGTGATATTCAAAAAAAAAAATATAGTCAAGTGGAATCTTGTTTGAATTGTCTAATCGCATACTTTCATAATATAAACTTTTTATAATTTTTAAATGAGTATATTTCGACATATAAATGAACAAAATAGTATATTAGATTGCGTAAAAAAGTTGAATGTAGCAAATATTATGGAACGGAGGAGATAAGTAGTTAGATAAATTGTTAAATTTAAGAGATAATATAGAGAGTACAAAGAGTGGAATCAGATGGGCCGAATTATATTGGACAGACTAAAATAAAAATTAGCAAAAATTATCGGGAATAATCTCATCTATTGACGAACTGTTGTGAATGATCCGATCTATTGATTATTTATATATATTCCCACCTTTTCACATTTTTTTGCTCGTGGAACCCCCTAATGAAAAATACTAGTTGCTGCAAGTCACCTTTTAGCCATTCCAGGTTGTCTTCTCCATTCTTTTTTTATATCTTCATTCTCCTTTCTTTCCACGTTTTCTCCTTCATTAATCCTAAATTTCCTCATTATTATTCTTCTTGTTCTTCACCTAATTTCTTTCATGTCCTTATGTATATACTAATACAACAGAAAATATAATTAATTTTAAGGGGTGTTTGGTAAATGACTTTTGGCTTGACTTAGCTTTTAGGTTAACTTTTGACTTTTGGTTATTTTTTTTTGAATATCACCTGCTGCAGCATTATTATTGCAAATCGAGAGCCACCAAGGTTTGGAGGCTTGGTGGGAAAGGTTACATATATATTTTCTCCATAGCATCCTCGGTATCCCAACGGGCGACCATATGGGCTACATTATTTCCATGTCTACGTACAAAACTACACTTAAACTCTAAGAAGCGAGAGCTAAGCTCAATAATACGATCAATTTGACTTTTGGTAAAAAAAGTGTTTGATTAATGAAGTAGCTTTTAAGCCAAAATGAAAAAGTTATTTCAGCTAGTTTTTTTTTGTTAGCTTTTGGCTTGTTGGCCCGCTTTTTTTTAATAAACAGCCAACAGCTAATACTCAAATTTACTAAACAACTGGCTTTTTCAGTTAGCTTTAGTCAACAAATACAGCCAATATTTCCAGTTAATCGAACAAGTCAACTAAAAAACCCAACCACCAACCCTCAATAGACAATTAGCAAACACTCCTACATATACCAATATGAAGTACCATTTAACTAATACTTCATATGAATATTTTTTTTTTTACCAAATACAGTTAGTACTAGTAGAACTATTAATTAAGAACAAATTTTAAGCTAGGAATATAATTACAATAATTTTTTGTCGTTGTTCTATCCAATCATCGGATTGATTCTACTCAAATATTGGATTTTGATCTCTCTCTTCGCGAGAGATTGGAGTTATGAAATTTAATTTGTAATTGATTTGTTAATAGAGATTAATGCGATAATGCAGCAAACACCAAAATTGCAATTACCATCAAGTACATCAAATTCAATTCTATCTCAAGACTATACCAGATCGAAAGACCCCTCATAGAAGGCTATGTCAAACAGCGATATGAAAGACGATATTCAAAATTGTCAGATCTCATATACCACGATCGTAATTTTGTTAATTTTTGAATCATCTTTTATTAAAGTCGTTATATACTTGCTAATTTTTACATTTGATATTAATATCGTATGACTCTTTATTATTATTAAAAAAAATTATGAGTAAAATTTAAAAAAAACAAAAGGAATCTCTGAACCGAAAGAGAGAATGCACATCAGCGGCAACAGACACGACTAGTGGCGACGGAGGCTGATAATGGAAGATCAAAATTTATGCTTAAACATTAACAATGGTGGAATAATCATGGATATGTCGATTGAAAACCTAGATCAATCATAAAATTGGGTATTTTCCTAATTAGGGTTTCTGCTTGCAATTCTTAGATATCTAATTTGATTCCTCTCCGATTGATAACCTTTCGTAATAGCATTTCTCTTCCAGGAAATGGATTATAAACATCTTTATTCGATTCAAATTTCTCTTTACTCTTTAAATTCTTATTCCTTTCATCTTTACTCTCAATTTCAACCTCATTCTTAACCCTAATTTTATTTTTTTCACTATCAATCGATCTCTTCGATCGCAGCCGATCTCTTCTCGCATCTCTTTTCTCCCTAAATTCAACATTTCTATCTTCATCGATCTTCAATTTCATTAATTTATCATCTTTTTTAACTTTCAATCTCGGAATTCTCCCTCCTTTAGATGTTCCAAGCATTTCGAAATCAATCTTTTTCCACGCAATCTTATCCTCATTATCCCACCCAAATCGCTCACTAATTTCAAGCAAATCAGTAACAATACCTTCAGATTTCGAGTTAGTATTCAATACGTCGCCGTTCAGGAGTTTTTGAGCATACTCCCACTCTACTCGGTCGTTGTAAATCGGGTCTTGGAGGACTTGATCAGCAAGGTTAGCCCATTCCTCAAAATCTCTTGCTCTAAGATTATTTGATACCCATTTCAGGTAAGTTGAAGGTAGAGTCCCTAGCATTCTTCCCTTGTATTTCCCAAAATCTATGATTCTGTCTCTTGCTGGGAGTGATGCATAAGTGATTGTGAATCTTAAGGGTTTTGGGTTTTGTGAGAATTGGAGTTTAGGACAGTTGAGGAATGAGTGCAATGAAGGGTGACCAAGAAAAGAAGCCATGCTTATTGCTTAGGTACAAAAATGGAGGAAGTTTGTGTTTGGGTGTGGATAGAGTAGAGTAGTTAATTGAAAATCTTATCTCTTTAAGTCACTAGTATTTTGTATTTGTTCCCGGGGCAATATATGAAAATAAAGCATAATAAGATTAATTTCAACTTATTTTTAGAAGTAAGCGCTTAAAATTCTAAAGCATATGTTTAGTGTCGTTCGCACTTAGTAACTGCGAACAGAAGCAAACTATTCAGAAAAAAGTCAACTAAGTTATTCCCACTTACTAAGTGCTAACAGGTCAAACAAGGTCAACATGTTGTTCGCCTAAAATCCCAGTAAGCGCGAATAGCTCTGACTTTTTTTGACTTTGGGGAAAAAGGAGAAGAAGGAAACAACAGCAAGGTCAAAAAGTCAACATTACCTATTCATTGGCTTTTTTAAAAAAAACAATGTTGTTCGCAGTTAATAATTGCGAACAACCCCGTTTCTCAGATTTGGAAATTAGACGCTTCTATTTGAAATAAACTTGATTTTGATCTTATTTGATAATTTTTTTTTATAAATAATCTTTACTTATTTCAAGTTTTCTTGGAGGCATGGACCCCTTCAACTTCAAGCATCATATATTCATTTAATGGTCCCATTCTCAAAATGGGTATTTGGCAAAATAATTTATTGTACAATATAACTTATTTTGTACAAATAAAGGATTGGGTTGTCAAGCTATCTAGAGCTAGTGTTTGATAATAGTTTACTCAAACAACTCATTTAATAAATAAGCTACTTTAGAATAAGCTGTTAGACGCATCAAGTTCAAAATCAATTGGTCAAACTAGTTGTTTATCAACAAGTCAAATCAATCATTCCAATCAATTATAAGTCACTTGTCACACACCCCAAAATCAAAGTTCAAAATCTATAATATGTGTGGATGACATATTATGCGAAATCGAAAGAAACCTGTTGTTGAAACTGAGTGAAAATTCAGACAAGGTTACTGTACAGTGCAGCAAGCTTTAGTTACAACTTACAAGAGGATTGTGATTTGTGAGTAAAAGCTTGAAATAAACACATAAAAATTCGACAGCATTGAACGTGCTGAAAGCCTGAAAACATTAGCCAGGGCCAACTTTAGGAATGTCATAATGCTCACTCAAGTTGGCTAGATACTGATTGAAGTCATCTAAACGGTCACGGTGAGAATTCTTGGACATTTTCGAATACTTGTGGACATCAAGCTGCTCTCTCTGCTCAATATATCGTTTCTCAGCTGGCGTTAGATGATCAGCAAAGTTTGGGGCCTTACCTTTCCCAGTTGATTTATTTGATTCATTGTTGTCGTCTTCATTGATATCAATTGATAATTCTGCGTTTCCACCTAAGCCAAAGCCAAAATATGAAAGTAAAATCAACGAATAGATTTTTTTGATTGCACAAAAACATAGAATTGAGTCATACGTCAATATACAAGGGAAGAGGGGAAATCCAACAAGCAGATCGATTGTCAAATGGAGTAAGCGATAATCTCAAGTGTCACTCTTGTTTACCTTGTAGGCTTGTACTCCATAAAATCATACAGATGCACTGCAACAAGCTGATACCTTGTCAAATGTGGATATACTCAACACAAAAAGGAAAGGACACTTCCACTGTCCGTAAAAGTTTTAAGGCTTAACTGATGGTGAACCAAATTGTTTTCCATGTTTCTTTTCGGGAAATTCTACATAGTAGCCCTTAACTAAGTTCTCAGTGATGGACACAATATTTTGCAAATTTAAGTAACCCTCAACTCTTGTTTATAAATGTTAACAAGACAATTACACATGCGTTTATCCTGGAAGTAAGGCTTTGGCAGTTTTTGGTCAGTCATCTCCAAGAGTATTTTCTCTTTTTTTCTTTATGAATACCAAGTACCCTACAATCTACTTTCGTATTCGAAAAAAACTGCTCGTCATATGCTATGCTCACAATTCCAACTTATATTCTAATATATATTTGCGCCAAACCCTTTTGTGAAAAGCAATATGGAATAAGGGAATATAAGAATGGCGTCTAACTGCAATAGGACACTGCCAAGACGACACTGCAGAAAGCAAATCAAAAATAAACCACCTTATCGTACTAACTTTTTCTATATCAGATCAACAACAGATATGACGGTTATCTGAAAGGAAACTCTTAGGCAATGAACTAGACAGATGAGTCAGTTTTCTCTGACTCGCACAAGAATACAGTCGTGCAGCAATTTGCAAGTTTCATGAAACAGAGATTAGACAAGGTTAATGACGAGAAAGTCAATGCTAAATACCAATTTTTGAAGTTTAACTATGAAACCAAACAAACAAAAAGATGAGCAGTTGCTGCTTCTATTTTATTACGAGTCATACACCCTAAGTCAATTTCGACCAAGTACTTTTGCGAGGAGCTCAGGGAAAGGCCTAAAAGTTACTCAATTACACCATAAATATGACATTTTTGCAAAAGTATGAGGCTAAATACAGCACATGAACCCATATAATCAAGTGTGACAGAGAAAGAAATCATACAGCTCTTGACGGTAGAAACTGTAATGACAACGACAATGGTATTTTTATTATACAGACATGAACAACGTAATTTGAAAATCAGAAACATAAGCATTTCGTAGTAAAAAATAGTGTGTATTAACTAACCATCTATCTTCTCATCTTTTATTTCTGAAACTTCTTCATGCGATTTCTTTTGTTTCTTCTTCTTCTTTATGCCACCGGTCTTCACATCCAATGCTTTTCCTTTTAGTTTCAGTTTACCACCAACCACATTGTCATATGCAGACATCTTATCTATAAATATAAAAGCCATATACACATTATGAAATAAATTCGGTAATAATTTTGCTGGAAACATTCATTATAAGGACGTAATGCAGAAACACTTCCATATGCCGATATCTAAGAAAGCATTTCACAAACACATAATGCCACAAAGCCATATTTTGCATGAAACTATTAAATTATTCAAACATAATAATTATAATTCATTCACTTAGGATCACATTCATTAGACACCTAACTTCACATAACATAAGAGAATAATTTCTTGACATGTACACTTCAAGATGTAAAAGAGCTGCAAGTTGGAGTGAGAACTGAGAACCATAAGACAGAAATTAGATAACAGAGAAACTACAAAAGTTATATGGCGTCTTCTTGGTTTTTTGTTTCTTTCTCCAACCGAGGGAGCTGCAATCTTCTCATCTCCTTGATAAGGGTAAGATCAGTCGTCTTCCTTTCTTCCCCATACCCAATCATTGCTTCTAGTTCTATGAGTTGTATATAAACTATGTAGGTATTTGACGGAATATATGTTCACAAAATGACACAAATATACAAATAAATTTTAATAAATTATAAATTACGAACACTTTCTAGTCAACCAAGTCCAAGCTTACTGCACTAGCAATCTAGCATAGTGCAAAAATGCACTTTCAGGCACGATCACACTACAATGATGCGGGCAGTATTTTGCACTATGGCTTACGGAGCTCGGGCTAGATATAACTATAGTGCCTGGGAAGACTAATAACAAAGAGCTCAGTATCATTTTTACTCTATCTTCTTCCATCTATTCTTTGATTCAGAACAACAGAAAATTGGAAATCCTAATCAGAAAATGAAGCATAACAAAAGGCATCAAATTTCACCGGCTCAATAACCAAATTTTACTTCGACTAAACTCTAAAGATAAATTACCTAAATCAAAAGTGCAAACCGTGGATTATACGTATCTTCAAAATTCAGGCAAAACTATTCTTCTTACTGATAATTAAGCAGTACCAATGATATTCCTAGAAAAGCATTCTAAAGCATAAATTAAAATGTGCAATTAAAACATCAAGTAAATTCAAATCTCAACAAGCATTTACATCATTCATTAATAAAACAAACGAACAAAGGAAAGTAAATCAAAAAAAGGAAAAGAAAACCACAAATAAGTTTTCAACGACGAAAAAAGGGATAGATATTGGTCAAATTTGGATTCAATAAGAAGAAAACTCGCATATTCAAACGAACAGTAAATCTAAACAAAATTAATATTATCACTATTCAGAATGGGGCAAAACTTATCGTGCTTTGTTGATTAGGGTTGCAAGTCTTAGCTAATCAAACATGTAAAGTGTAAGATTTGTATCATCGAGTTCAAACAAGGAAATTAAATCAAATTGATAAAATAGAGTAGTAATTTGCAGACCTGCAAATAGAAATTGGGAAGAAAATTACGAACCTTAAGAAAATTGCAAGTGTGTAGTACAGACACAGAGTAAAGACAAGGATCTTCAGTTGGGTTTATCGAGCGGTTACTGATGGAAATTGTGAGAATTTTATTATAAGAAACTAATATAAAACCTCGGCACGAATTTTTTAATATAAAAAAACATAAAAAATATAAATTTTAAAAGAAATATCCAATCATATAAAATGTAAATGTAATAATCACTATTAAAATTTTATGATAACCTCACAACCATTAATTAAAATTTTTTTTTATTCATTAAAAAAGGTTTTTTATTCATTAAAATGTCATGAATTAAAAGGAAGCTCTAATAAGCTGACACTTGGAATTTTTTAAGTCTTTTATTATATTGTATTTGAATCAATATTATTTCCTAAATTAAAATGTCATGAATCAAAAGGAAGCTCTAATAAACTGACACTTGGAATTTTCCAAGTCTTTTATTATATTGTATAATGATTAATACTGCATGCAATTTACCGTTCTGAAATATTTGTTACTCCCTCCGTTCCTTTTTATTTGTCCACTTTACCTTTTGCACGTATTTTTTAGCAAATTTTAAGCCTTAATATCGCTAAGTACGCATCATAAAAAATTATAAAAATTACATATTAAAAAACTTTACATCAAGACAAATCTAACAAGATCTCATTTGAATATATTTTATCATCAATATATACTTCAAAAATCTAATTTAAATTTCTCTCCCTAAAAGTGGACAAACTTAAAGTGGACAAACAAAAAGGAACGGAGGGAGTATATTATTATTATTGATACTAATAATTTAAACTTATTTTATATATTTTGACTAATATATTTTAGAACAAATTAATAATTATATATGTATATAAGATGTTAAGGATCAAAATAGTGCATATTTCATGAACAAACTTGTATGATGGTTAATGGTTGATTATGATTGTGAAGTGCTAAACCCTAGCTAGCCCTCTTATTTGATCTACTTTCATCTTTTTTGATTTTATTTCATCAAGACCCGATTGTTGATTGTTTTACTGATCCTTAATTCCAAACATTAATTCCAAACATCATTTACAAATTCACATAAATCAAAAATACATAGAACTCGATAAGTAAAATTAACGATCATTTATACACCTTTCAGTTCACTAAACCAACCATGATATTAAGGATAAATGTCATATACAACATATTTATACAAATGACTAATAGAGTTTACAACTAATAAGATAAGAAATACAATAATACATTGCTTAATTAGCCTCCATCATAGTAAATTACATAAATGACTTGGATGATACTCAATACATTCCAGGTACAATCCTATAGGGAACCTTCTCACAGTAAAGTTTCCAGTACTTGCCGTACCTGCAAACATTTACGACCTTCAAATCAATTTCATAACTACATTTTCATGAATTTGAAACATCCTTATAGATCGCAGCTAGAGGTGTTCATTCCGGTTATCAGGTTGATTTAGAGTTAGGTGTTTTGAATCGGTTTGAAATCGGGTTTTGTGTCCATATTTTTTATATAATTGTAAATCAAATTTCAATTCGAGTCAAATTAGGTTAAACAAGGTCGGGTAAACTTCAGCTCATCGGGTCTGTCTTGACTACCTCTAATCGCAACCGAGGGTTTTAGTGGCCGCAAACTCCTTTGATACGGGGGAGGAAAGGAAGGGAGGGGAAGAGAGGGAAGGGGGATTTGAAGTGTTTTCCTTCCGAATCTTTCTACGTTGGAAAGATTTATTTTGTCGAAAATGGAAAAGAGCTCCTCTTTTCAATTCTCTTCCGTCCATTTTCCTCTCTTCTCCAATTGGTTATCCCTCTATTTATCTTATCTTCCCTTGCTTTTCCTCCGTTTCCTCTTATTTGAAAGTAGTGTAAATAAAATATAACTGAGTATATAGTAGGCACATAGTTGAACGGATCTTACTTGGATCGGCATCTATCATCATCCCTTTTAGCGCGATCCACAAGAAGGACGGTAAGGAATATGACGTAGAAGTAAGGAAGAAACTGTAGAAAGCAAGAACAAAAATACACTTGAATTGTGACTTGGGAGAACAACAAACAACTAAAGTTTAACATAAACAAGCACAGATCTTATCAAACAAGTTGATTGAAACTATTGCTTACATGACTAAAAAGTGCAGGAAGAGTCCAGAAGAAAGCCGCTAATATCTCTGGAACGTAATGGAAATGTCGAGATAAACCCCACCTGTGATTTGGAAATATATATACGATGAGCTTTAGATGATGCATTTATTCGAAGTGAAAGAATAGCTTTTCAATACCAAATTTTCATATTGCTTAAACGCTCGTACAATCATGATAATATAATTACCATGGCTTTGCAAAATGGCTTTACAGAGCAATGGTCATCATCATCATCAACCTAATATCTCGCTCGAAAACAGGGTCTGTGACTCTGGGTGAGGGAAGGTATTGGACAATCCATACCCATACCCCCTTCAAGAAGAGTGCTAGACTAAACCATTTTCTCTCTTTCACTCCATTTAAGTGGAGTATATTAGGAATCCCACAAGCAATCTAATTTTTTAGGATAAGTCCCTATTTTTAGGGACATCCTAAAATACTATACATGAGGTGTTCTTAGATAAAGGCAGTACAAACTAAGAAATAGATAGAGAAAACCCACCATCCAGAGGTTAAGAGAAGGCTAGTCTTGGTTTCTCCTGATGTTGTAGAATAAGACGCAAGAATCTGCAAACGCAATTAATCGTTCGAGCATCAAAGATAACATGGAGATGAAGAATTATATTAGAAAGGAAAATTTAAAGAGATAAAATGGTTATAGCAAGGCTAGATGCACCTTTGATGGAGCTTTCCCCCAAACCAAGCATTTGCCGTTAGTTCTGCGAAATTCCTGTCTCTGCCTATCGCAATCGTAATTGATAAAGATGCAAGAAATACCCGCCACTAGAATATAAACCGATAGCTGGTGCGAATGTAAGAAAGATGTTTAGGAACAGATATATTACTGGTTTACACTGAATCTAAAATACTTCTATTTCTCGATGAGGGAGTTACCTGAAGTCCAAGATTCACGGGGTGGTTGACAAGATACATGCCGGGAGAAGTATAGATTGATGGAACCCATACCAAGCATCCCCAACAAATGTAGAATCCAGCTGCCGGAGTAATATTTGCAGCAAGGAAAGACAGGTTAAGCATCACAAAAACGAAAGGTACAATACAACGAGTCGACAATAACAACAAACCTCGATCATGGGCAATGTCCATGGTATTCCAATACCCAGCTTCCCACCAGAAGAATTTTGTGACATACACAAGCATTAGAATTGTATTTACTAGCATGGAATCGGCAACTTTTCCATATAGCTCATACTGTTGAAAGTAAGATCCGAAGAGGAAAAGTAACTTTTCAGTTTCAGAAAAATCGATAGTTAAAAAAACAAAATGAGCATTACAATCCACATTTTAGCTCCATAAGATAGTGAATTAGTGATACAACACTCCATTGCATTACCCCAGCGTCATTAACTACCCGTTTGGTTGACCGTATGTCTGTATCTAATCGTTGTGGCATGTAGTTTTGGATGGAAAATCTCTTGTCAAGTTTAATAGTCATGCTTGTTCTACTTCAATATTTTTCAGAAAATTCATTCTCACATATTACTATCTGAGAGGTAGTATTAGGTGGTAATAGAAAATTGTGAGCAAATAAACTTTTTTATGATTAAATTTTCATCACCATGGGAGTGACGCTCTACATTTCATGAAAATTATCAAAACAAATCATTCTCATGACCACCATTTGATACCAAGTAATAACAACCAAAAGAGCCATAAGTGTCTCTAATCTAGGTTCAGACATAGGTGGGGTTTGTGGTCAAATGTACAACCTGACCTTTATAATAATAAAGGGATTGTTTCCGACCATTGATGGCAAAACATAATCTCAAACTTCGCATAAATAAAAAAAAGTACACATGATTTAATGAATCATTTTTACTATAGTTCCTAATGATCCATAACCAATCTTTGGCCCCTGCGAGAATAGACAAAATAATGAATTAGTGATGCATTCGATGCTTTAAAGTACTTCTACTCTGAGATATTACCTGCTTAATACAATATGTCAAGGCAAGAACTGCCCAAGACATCATCCCAAATCTGCAGTTTGTGAAAACCTTTATGTCAAAGTTCTTTCCAATTCGTGGATATAGCTCCATACCCTATTAAACACAGCACGCACGCACAATATCAGTGAGAAATTCATCTTCGTAAACATGATATACTTTCAATACTATCTTCCCAACATAAAATATGACCACAATATGTTCAACACACATGGATTAGAGACACTCAAGCAACAAAAAGTAGAGTAGAGTAAGGTATTTTATCAAGTGTAGCAAAATCATAGTACAATATAAGGAGATGGGAGCAAAAGAAAAAGGACGTCAATACGTCATTATGGTTCAGTTTCACATATGCTCACCCAATAAAAATCAATAATGAAGTTTCCACAAGAACCAGCATCAGATGAAGATGGCGCGACATGTCCCTACAAGTAAAACGCACTTCGTCATGAAGATCTTACAGAAACAGGAAACAAAGATATGTTAATAATCTTTTTTTAGAGCATCTCACTTTTATGTACAAGAAGATGCAAAAGATGAAGCTTCCAAATATCAGAGTAGAATATATCTCTCCCAAATGATCATACACCGTCGCCGGATTAAAGATATTAAACCTGAGAGCAGATAGAGAAAGTTTACCGTGAGACGTGTCCCATACTTGGGTTAAATAACCCAATAATAGAAACGTTTAGCATAGTGGACATTTTTTATGGACTCGTCTCACGGTGAAACGGTCCCATACAAGAGGGACTGATATTTATAATATAGTCATAAAAAGGATTTAAATAAAAGTCAACATGAGGTTTATTAAGAATTGCAATGAAAACTCAACTCTAAACCGAGCGACTGAAAAGGAAGATTAGAACTTACCACCAAAGCCCGAGATAGGTGATCAAAGTGATAAAATATGCTTGCATACCATTTGCCTGCAGTCAAAGGCAAATCATGATTAGTCCAATAGTCATTCAGCAAGTAGCATTCTCGTAAAATCAATCGGTAAACAAGATTGATGTATGTCAATGGAACATCGATAGTACACCTTATAGACAGGACGATTCCCGGTGGGAGATATAGGGCCCTCTACCCTTTTCCCGGGTAGCAGTAATTGAAGTGCAGCCTCAAATACTCCATAACAAAAGATAATTTTACATGCAATGAATGAAGGTCTAGGCCATAAGTTGATGAAACCTTGTAACCCAGTCTCCCTCAAGAATTGCCATGTTTGAAATATCGAACCATCAGCATGTACCATAGTGTACCATCTGCATTAGGGGAAAACGTAACACTTAAAAGAAACTTCAACGGAACTCCTTTAAGTAATAACTTTCTAAGCTGAATGATAGACCGTCTAACCATCATACAGATGCAAGAAAAACAGGACTTGATCAAAAGAAAGAAGGGCACAAAGGGATCACTGTATTATAAATGCTATATACACTCTTAAATGCTTACTCAAAACACATAAAAAGCATTGCTCTTGAAATACAGAAAATGAAGCAAGCTTTTTCAATGAAACAGTTCATTGAGACGAATGATATGTAATATCGTCTTTGTGGGAAAATTATCAGCGCACACGATGGAGCAATTGTAAACGTTGGTCAGTCTTAAAGGAAGCTTGAATGCAGATGAAATTTGTCTTATGCAGCACAGTGCAAAATATTGGTCGTATTACCGCATCACGATCACATTGTCAAGGTTGTTAAGGTTAAAGAGGAAGTAATAAAGGCCGCGATAACCACAAAAGTGGTTTTGCAACCCTTACGGGCTTACGGAAACCGTAGACCACAAGTCACTTAGCCCTCAAAAATGATCATGCTAATTGCTAAGCGGATTTTAAAAGGAAATGAATCAACAACTTGTATGTTTACCCTTGTTTTTGTTGCAAAATTAGTTCCGCCAAAAGGTTGCTCAATCAGTTTGAATAACGAAAAGAGATATGAATCAGCCAGCGTTGTCGCATTAAAGGTCTCATATGTCAATAATGCAACAAGACATCGAGAATATGCACCATGCATCAAACTGTATAGAAGTCACAATAGCAGAGAATGCTTGTAGCACCAGTTACTGGATCACAGGAACAGAGTGTGGAGAAGGTTTAAAAACCTTGTTCAGGTGTCAGAAGAGAATTTCTAGTTCCTAGTTTAAACTACAAATCAAAATTGGATAAACTAAAACACATTCTCAATGACTGAGGAGTCTGAATTTCTAGATCAACAGCCTCAGCGCATGCGATTAAACGATATAATCAATTAAGAGGCCAAATCAACAATATACCTATTCCCAACACTCTGTTGAAAGCGTGAGCCAGTACCGTCTCAAGCAGGTGTTATTCTACATGTTTTTGGCACTATTATGGAACATGTTACTTAATACTTACACCATCCAGATTAAACATTGTTTCAAAGGTCAAGTCAATAATGAATTGAAACCTAAAGAACTTTTAGGGAAAGACTTCCTTGAAAAACAGGATCTAAAATCTAATCAAGCCAGACTGTAAATTAAGCAAATTTGTAAGAAAAGATCTTTTAGGTAAAACAAACACATCAAAGTTCGATAGAGTACTACATCTGACTGACAATGTTCATAAAATATAAAGATCTAACAAAACAGATGTATGCTTCAATGTTAAAAGACATATTTCCTCGGTCCTATGTATTCTGGTCCACCAAATCTTAGATTACGAACTTAGTGCAAAAATACAGTAACGGTAGTGGTTGTGGTAACGAAACAATGATACGGTTACAGGAGTCATGCGATCACCTAACGCCTAAATATCGGTCAAAAGCATGACATATCCCATGATACTGCCAAAAACATGATTTATTTACACCTTTCCAACACGGAGAATATGATTCGTTTTTTTAAAACTTTACAACATGGCCGATGCTGCTTTGTTTTTGCACTATGGTCCAAACGTCCGTTAAAGGATATTCTCCAAAGAAAATTTCAGCGCGGCAAATTGGACAAAAGTGTAGATTTAGTCCCATAGAAGATGTGTGCATGGGAAACAATAGGTTCGAAAACTCACTTAAGTGACAATGAAATGCCGGTTGAAAGGGTTACATTTGGGTTTCCATCATGCCATTAGTGTCAAAAAAAATATACAAGACCTTAATAAGTCACAAAGCTAGAACACTACAAACTTAGACTCCCTAACTCACATTCAAACCCTTAATTCCAAAACATTGAGGCCGGCTACTCAAACTTGCTACATATCATCAACCCACCATCTACCCTGTATATCTCGTTTATAGAAACTATGATCACAGTCTAGAAAGGTTTAAACCCGCTATATATACAAGTACTAAATCGCGGCCGTCATCACTAGTTAATATCAATAATGCAACTTCTTTGTTGCCACATAGTTCATCTTGAAGAATTCCTAATTTTTTAATACATAAGATAAGATTTTTTCTGCCTCTTATACTAAAACAATCACCCATCCCAACATGTAGGCCATTTATTATAGAAAAATATAAAAATTCATATCAAAGATCAGAAGCAATAACTTCCAGTTCCAACTGAATCAAAAATCACCTGAAAGAAAGCCAACAACAGACATAGATACAAACAAGACACCAATAATTTAATTTTATCATATAATATTGAAGTTTCCTATTGTCCAACATTGACAAATTCCTCAACCTTATTAAACAAATTTAAAAAGAAGACTAATATGTACTATTAGAACTAAATCTTTGTAAATTATACTAATTCCTCACTTTTAATAAAAAATACTATTATAAACAATAATAAAAGTTTTAGTAAAACTAAACCCATGTAATCCAACTCAATCACAATGTCTTTTCAAATCCCTAGACCCAAATCAGAAAACTTATATAATCAAACCATAATTCATCAAATAAAGCATAATTGTAGATCTAAACCCAAAAATAACTCTAAACACCAAAATTCTAAAAATTCTCAATTTTAACTAATCAAACCCATATAATAAAAAACAGTAAAAATCAAAGAGAAAACATCAAAATATCAAAATAAAATTAAAAGAGGAAAAGGGTTTGCTTACAATAGAATAACAAAAGGAGGGCAAAGAGTAAGAAGTGATAACATTGAAACATATGTCACCATTGGAGAGTGAACTGTTTTTGATTCAGCCATTGATTTTCTTCTTTTTTCCCCTTTTTTTCTCTTCAAACTTTAAAAAAATGTGGGTATCCTTAAAATCCCAAGTAGTATGATCTTTAAAAAGAGTAAAAGAAAGCAAGAATCAAACCCAAAAATCCAAAAAGATGGTTACTTTGAATGACTTAAGTGCCCCTTTTATCTGGATTCAAACAGCAGGTCACATTCAGAAAATGCAGAAAGTTAGTAGTTCCTTTATCCGTCTTATTTATTTTGCATCACTTAAAATGAAAAAGTCGTATTTTAAAATGAAAAAGTCGTATTAAAAATGATGTAAAATGAGTGAAACAGATTAGTAAGCGTGTGATTAACTAAGGATTATGATTGTGATCATAGCTTTAATACTGACTTTTGTAAAGTGTTAGTGTGGTTTATGATGAGTTAAGGAGTATAAATAAATACAATACTAAATTCAAAACTTTTAAGGAAAAAAAAAGATAAATTTTGGACGTCATTCTTTTTAGCAAAAAAAAAAAAAAAAAAAAAGGCTAACGTAAGCATGAAAAGTTCCAATGTTGGAACAGCATGAAAAATTGAACTAAGTCTTTCTTCTTTGGAACCTTCCTTGACTAATACAAGGTGAAATGGACTGTTAGGCGTGGGGCTTTATCTCTATACCCATCTCGGTTTTTATTAGTCCGTGAATTTTTTGGATTATAGGGTAGGCTGAAAGGAAGAGTAGATTATATGAGTGTTGAATAGTAAATTTAACTGAAAGATTAGATTGATGGTTGAGGGTCAGCTCTTTGAGGTAGAAGTGTGGATGCAACACAGATCATTCTTAAATCTAACACTAAATATTTCACTTTAAATGAGGAGTGGTTGAGATTCGAATGGGTAATCTCTTGTCATAGTAGCTTCTGATGCTATGTGAATGAACTAACTGAACGAAAAATTTAAGCTGAGAATTGAGGCTGTAGAATATGATATATATTTCTATTAGAGAGATTTAATATCAAAATTTTGTATAAAAAGATAATATTTATTTCAATAGAAACAAAATTCAACAATCAATTTTATTTCTTGTCCCAATTAACTATGTATTATTATTTTCTTTTGTTTTAATTTGTTCGTCACGCTTGAATAAAAATTATAAGAGCTTTAAACATAATATGATTAAAAATCATACAATGGAAAGAGTGAAATTTGTAGTAAAAATTACCTAAAATAATTCAATATTTTCATGCTTTTTCTAAAATAATCCCACATATCGATTAACCATGAATACTCCAACTTTAAGGAGTATTTGCCTAGAGTAAACTTATGTAACCCGATGACTTGCTATAGTACATAGTAGATAATTCACCAAATAAATAAATTGAAAATTAATTTAAAATAAGAAATTTTTTTTGAAAATTTACATAAAAAAAATTCTAAATAATAAAAAAAATCATAAATTATTTTTGAATATTTTTTTAATATTTTTTTCGATGTTTTATTATTAATCTTTTTCTTTTTAAAAAAAATTGTTATAATAAGTCATCAAGTTACCGGGTTTACTCTAGGAAAATACCCCTCAAAGTTAGGATCATTCATGATTAATCAATAAATAGAATTAAATAGGTTGAATTATTCTAGATAATTTTTTCAATTTTATATTTCATGCTACTTCTCCATCCATATTGATTTGCGTGGTCCAACTCAATATACTTATCCAGTCATACATGCCCCATATTCATCTCAACGACAAAGTCGATAGCAGTGGCAGATCTAGAAAAAATAATCATAGGTAGCACCAACGTGTTAGAATAAATTAAAAGTTCGATTGCGTTTTGTTTGTAAAATAAACAACTCAATAATTTTCGTTACTCCAAATTGACTTTTACAAGTAAAATATCACAACAACAATCCCATGGCACTATCACTATAAAATAAAAAATAAAAAAAAAAGCGGTAAATTTCATTTACATTGGCCACCACATCTACAAAGTTACAAGTTACAAGAGATCAAGTTAAAATATCACAACATATTTCACTTTAATACAAAGCGTGGATTAGATTTAAAATTGTGATATACTCCTAATTAAATACTTCCTCCGGTCTATAATACTTACTATTGAGTGTGATATATTGTGTGGAAAAATGTCACAATCAGTTGCAAGTGCCAAGTATTGTGGAACGGACGAAGCATTACGTGACGTTGTGCAAGTCTGCAACAAATGTAGTCATACTCTCCTGGAACACAATTAGTCCAGACTCCAGATATTATTAATTATGTTGGAATTTCAAGGCTTTGCCTTTACGCTCACCCTTCAATATTAGTAGACTTTATAAGCTCAGAAAAAAAGACTGTAGACTTTCAAATAAAAGCTAGTTTGGTGGGACCATATTCATCAAGTTCATGTAGCATAAAGAAAATGGGTGAGAATTAAGAGAGTGATAATAAATTAAAAGAGAAAATGAATTGTGTGGATGAAATTAAAAGTGAATTAAAATGTATGGATGAGATTAAAAGAAAGTGATGGGCCGTAGTCCAAAACTAAAAATGCTGCAATTTTAGCGAGACGAACGAAAATGGAAAATGCTACAAATTATAAGGGACGTATTGAAAGACCAATAAAAAAATCTTCAGAGCGGACCCCACTATAATACCTTTGTGTGGCGGAAATTTCTATGCTTCTAGACTTGTAGTACGAGACTAGTTAAGGATACGGTTGATCATATTAAATTGCTTTAAATTACTCTTTAATGCTAGGATTTAGGTTTAATTGTTTCACATCAAATATAATATTGAATTTAGCTTTTGATTTTTAAAAAATAATGAGTTGTCGTATTAGGAATGTCAACTAGATTAGGTCGGGTAAGATTTGAGTTTAGGTCGTATATAAATAGATTAGAAACCCCTCGACTAAACCTAACCCGTCGCTTAGTTAATTAGATCGAATATCACAACCTTTATCTGATTAGTAATATATCAGTCAACCTGATTTCGACCAACTTAGCCCATTGAAAAGAGTCGTCTCTTATAAAGACGGTTTCTCAGGATTGACATTTATTTTTCTTGTTATTCATCATAATCACTTTAATACTAATTCTTATATTTGAAAATGATAGTATTATCTTAATTTTCAATCTTGTGTTATTATTTTTTAGTCTGACTTTTATTTCTATTGTAAATATTTAATTATTGCATCTGAGCCTAAAGACAAGCTTTGTTCACTATTATTAACAACGAATAAATACTAACCTCAACTTTAGAATAAAGGAAAAATTACCTAAAATAATCCAACCTTTTCATGATTTTCCTACAATATTCCACATGTTGATTAACCATGAATAATTCCAACTTTAAGGGGTATTTGCCTAGGGTAAACTTAGGTAACCCGATGACCTACTATAGTAGGTAATTCACAAAAAAAGTAAACTAAAAATTAATTTAAAATTAGGAAAAATTTTTAAAAATTTACATTAAAAATTCTAATTGATAAGAAAAATCATTAATTTTTTTTAACATTTTTTAAATATTTTTTCCGATATTTTATTTTAATTTACCTTTTTTAAAAAAATAACAAAAATAGTTATATCAAGTCATTCGGTCACTGGGTTTACTCTAGGAAAATACCCCTTCAAAATTGGGATTACTCATGATTAATCAATAGATGAAATTATTGTAGGAAAATCACAAATATATTAGATTATTCTAGACAATTTTTCATAAAAACACTTATTTTAGAGATTAAAATTTCTCAATCCTTATTTTGCATTTTTTTTAATAAGTCTATTTTATTCGGTTTTTCATGGTCCTCCCATTCAAAGTCTGATTTTTAAAGGGTTGACCCAAACGTCGGCATATTGAAGTCCAAGTTGTCCACTTGTCATCCTCAGGAATGGCAACGTGGATTTGGACTGGTGTCGACTTAATTTATGCTTATCAGCCCATAAGCCCAACCTCTATTTTTAGAGCCCTCTTGTATGAGACCGTCTCATCGGGAGACGAGTCCATACAAAAAGTCAATTATGCTAAAAGTTTTTATTATTGAGCTATTTAATCCAAGTACAAGACACGTTTCACGGTGAGATGGTCTCATACAAGAATTTGTGCTATTTTTAAGCCACAAAGCGTAAAACTAATTTATGTAGTATTCAAGTACTTCCTTTGTTACATAATATTTGCTACCGAATGTAACATATTGTGTTGGAAAATGTCACTATATCAATAGCAAGTATTATGGACGAAGGAAGTAGTATTTTCATCCATCTCTTTCAATTTGGACAAATTATTATGTGGGGGTGATTTCATTATAGGATGCGATTTATATATTTAAATGTCAAATTAATTAATATAAATTATAAAAATATATATAATTTTTTGTTTTGAAGTCGTCTCTTTGAGAAATTATTTCTTACAAGGATAAGTAATCAATTTATATTATTTACGAATATTTTTAATCAATTAAGCTATTTATATTTCTCATTTTAAGTCAGACTCATATTTATTTGTCTTTTTCTTCCACTATTTCGAAATAATTATTAATAAAATAGACAAATTAAAAAGTGTGAGACACAAATAATTAACCTTTTTTAGTGTGAATTTATATAGGAGTTTCATTCAAATTGACAAATATTGTACCTAGTATTTCCAGATTATTAGAACTATGATCAGAGTCTAGGAAGGAAAGATAAACGCAACTTATATTCATAAAAAGAATGCGGTCAAAGAATCTCTCGACTCGAAAAAGAACCTAGAAAAAGAGACTCTTGCAACGAAACAGACCAAGTGAAGTTGAATCCACAAACTTGGGTGCTATTATTATAATAACTTATATAACTAATATTTAAATAATTTTATTATTTAGTTTGAGCTACTCTTGTGAGAGATCGTATCTCAGTGAGACGACATCAAAACAAGAAGCTGATATACTAATAATTATAGTAGTTAGATTTTCAGTCCATTTATAAAAACATCTCACCGTGTAACCATCTCTCACGAGAATTTGTGAGTTAGTTTCTTCATTCATTTGATTGTATTTTTAGTGAGGTCATCATCACCTATGCATCCAATTGACCAATTCCATGAAAACTAGATGGGCTATATGATTATCCAGTTATAACTATACACTTAAAAAAATCTCTTATACGACCATTCCCTTTAGTGTAGAAAATTTATTTGAGGGGAGTTTTTTTTATAGGTTTTTACTCCTATTAGTAAAAATCCAGTAAAAATCTATTAAAAAAAAATTGCAAATGTTTTCAAAAAAATTCTAGGTGAGTAGGAATTTTTAGGATTTTCTTACAAGGGTCCCACCATTCAAAATATATTTTAAAATAAAAACTAAGAGAGTAAAAAGAAGGGATAAAGTAAACAAAATAGGAGGGAGAGAGTAGTGAGAAATTATTTTGTTTTTTCATTGATGGGATAAATTATATTAGTAAATATTTCCACACAAAATTAAACATGGTAGAAAGGAAAAGTGTAGAGAGAGATTGGTGAGGAAAAATTTTTTTATTCACCAATGAGAGCGCTCTTACAAAAACAAGGAATTTTAAAATTAAATGCAAATTTGATTATTGAGTTTAGAGATTTCACCTTCATATGAAAAGAAAAATTACATTTAATACGTCGAATTCTAATCAAAAATAGTTTATCCGGTAGAATTATTTTGGTCAAAAACATGATAAAGTGGCTTAAGGATCTAGTTGGTGAGATGTATAGTAAGAGAGTTTTGTGAATGTTCATTGTGATAGTGAAAAAGAAATTCACTTGGTTGAATCCAAAACACATCCATGGAAGAACCAAGCACATTGACATTAAATTCAATTTCATCCGGAATGAAATGGAGAACAAAAGACTGGATTTTGTGAAGATAAGTACCAATGACAACTCCGCTGATATGATAACCAACCATTTGCTCACCAACAAGTTCACATTGTGTATGGATTTGGTTGGTTTAGCTCCTTGTTTGATGTGAAGTCCTTTTGGGGCATCATGTGGTATGTTAGTTGTTTGATTGATTAGTAGTCTAATGGATGGAGTGTTTATCAGGATGTGTAATTTGGTTGAACTTAAGTGAAGGTGAAGATGTTGAAGTTTGGTGACTTATGCGCACCTAGATAATGTATGTTGGATAGTTGGAGCACGGGTGCATTTGGAGATGTATAATGAGGTGATGCAATGTAAAGAGCAAGAGTGTGTTGTTCTTGTATGTCCTCGAACAAGGCAATTGTAGGAAGGTTCGTGCCTTGAACGAGGTACTTAGACAGTAAATGGCCTGATGATGTGCTCGAACGAGCGACCACGATACTAAATGATCACTTCATCAGGTGGTACGACTACTCTATTTGCAACTTTTTGTTACGAGCTTTATAAGTTTCTGTGCCATGGGCTTTATTGCCTCTCATACGATATAAAAGAGTGATACACTCATTCTAGGATGATTCCAACTCTAAGACCAAATACATCATCTCCCATTACTCACTTCTATACTAGCTTAATTCCTTCATTATAAGTCCGCTGATTTTCTGTAATACAATAAAGCTAATCAACGCGAGGAAGTAGCTCACATTAAGTGAACCTCGTAAACGTTATGTATCTTGTTTATTGCTATATTTCTTATTGCATTTACATTATAATTTTCTCAAACAATAATATCCTTACCTATTTGGGTTTTTTGATCTGGGTTTATTCTTCATCCTTAAAAACCAGTTTTCGCTTTCTTTCTCTCTCTCTTTTATCTGTCTTTGTAGGTTTGGGTTTGTACGATTGTGGAGTCACCAATTACTTCTCTTTATATTTCTCGATCCGAGGGACTCCTTTGGCTGCGCTCTTCTTTATGGATATGAGTTTCCGCCATCCTTCCCTCCCCAAACCCCATTCATAGTTTTCTATGAGCGGGATGCACTGAGTAAGATGATGACGACGACGACTAATATCCTCTCCATTGTTCTTGGATGTGGCTTTATACCCTAACTTAATTGTTATATTTCACAATATTTCCTCTTAAAATAGTCACATATTTAAATTTTGCAAATGTGGTTATATTTCTAGCACCAAGTTGAGGCATAGAACAAGCTCGCACGTGTCATAGAAATGGTGGTTGATATTTTAAAGACATAAAATAATATTCGGTTCTTTAAGTCTAACTAATCCGGTCTTTTCTCAAATTAGAAATTTCTCTATAATGTGTGGTTATTCCCTGGGTAGCTTTTTCAACTGAAATGTGATTGGATGTCCATAACGGTCCGCTATCATATTGCCACGTCATGATGTGATTTTTTTAGGTTTAGTTGTGGGGGCCCAATAAAGGCCCAATTAAGTGTGATTACTAATTATGTTTTGAGTAAGTCACTATCTTGTTTAGTATGGAGAGCAAGTAAAAGCAATGTGCTACCAAAATGCAAGGAACCTATTAATCACAACACAAATTCTTGCTATAGGCAGTCGAGAACATAGACGGGTAAATATAGGTCAGCTCATTTTGCAAAATAAGTAACTGATTAGTCATTAACCTCATTTGTATATTTAAAATCATTGGGTTGAGCTATTAGGAGACTCGTCTATGGCAATCTTTGCCATAGACGGTCTCTCAGGAGACCATCTGTAATCATAATTATTTTATGGGGCAAACTTATTGTAAGATGTGCTTTATTAAGAAATTTTGAATAAAATAAGTAAAAATGCATAAAAATCTAAATATATATGAGGGAAACTTTATTTATAAAATATGCACGTAAATCTCAAAATTTACGTTAGGTATCGCCAATTGTTAGTAACAGCGAACCATTACACATGCAAAAGTTAACAGTAAAAAAAGTCAACGCAATTGCCCCTGTTAGAGGTGCTTACTTTTTGACCAACTTTTTTAACTCAGTTTTAGTAATTGCTCGTTGTTATATATTAACTACAAACAAACTCCATAGTCCCTACCATAGGAATGAGTTGGAGGTGCTTATTTTGAAAAATATGTTTTATCCATACATGGTTTAGGAATATTTTTACCTCAAAAAAAAAAATTAGGAATATTTTTAGAATAAATGCTTATTTTATTCAAATTTGCCTTTATTTATAAACTAAATAGTCTAATTAATACAACTTTAAAAGACAAATTAAATAAACTCTTTATTTTAAAGTTCTCTCACTATAAACAATTTTTTCAAATAAAATCTGTAAAATTTTACATGCTTGACATATCTAATCATAAAATTAAGATACGTAATAAATATAAAATCTTAGCGACACTGCTATATATCATCTGTCGAGATATGAGAAGTAAGAGTGAAACTTACAAACTCTTGGGTTGTTTGTGTGTGTCCAAAATAGTTGACGCGTTGCCAATTCAATGACCATGACATTCCCATGTACGGCTACGTTTTAGTCTTAGGGATGATATATTAAGTCATTATTCAACATCACATATTAGAAGACTAGCTAGGGCCTAGGAGTACATGTTTTAGAGATTTTTTGTATGGCTAGGCATTTCTTACTTTAATAGTGAACTTGTAGTTATGGTGATCATTAATTCAATGATACATTTTATATGGTCATATTCCATCACAAATTCCACACTACAAATTATACTTCAATATCTTTGGGTGGTTGAATTTCTCCCCCCAAAGTTAGCTATACATGTTCATGCATGCACTATCATCACACACTTGGATCCAGCAAGTCTTCTGAGAAATCGTCTTTTTTAGAGACACATTTCACGTCCATTCTATTAGAGTTTAATTTTTACTCTTATTTTATATTTTCCTTTATGGGCCACCCAATTAGAGACCGTCTCTCACAAGAATTTGTGGTTTCTTATACACCTTTTCTTAACACAAATTCTTGTGAGAGACGGTCTCTTTGAGAGATCATCTCTAATTGGGCCTTCATTATATGCTTTTAAAAAAATTGTAAGTAAACATTAAGAATGATGTAAGTAGACATTTAAGATAATACTTAAAGTAGACATAAAAATACGATAAGTAAACATTAAGGATAATATATGTAGACATTTAAAATACGATAAGTATGTATTAATCTTTAATGGATTGGATTTGAAATATGTCTCAAAGAGACGGTCTCTTTAGAGATTAGTTGCTTTCTTAAATTACTTGCATTCTTAAATTTATGTCCTTTTTTCTAAAATAAACATAAATTTCTACCTTTCTTGACTTCATCACTGCAAATTCATTTACTCCCGTATACCTTTTTCGTTTCAGTTTAATTATAATAAAAAAAAACTTGGTTACATTAAGTATACTTTAGTAAAAAATATAGAGCAAATAAGAGAAAATAAATAAAAGTGATCAATAGCTTAAAACCAACAATTTAAGAATAACAATGATAAATATATTTTATCCGTTTTATTATACTTGTTACATTTAACTTTTTACGTAATCTAATGCGCTATTTTAATCGTTTATATGATGAATTATGCATGATTAAAAATTAAAAAATTGTTAATATCATGAAAATATATACTAGCTAGATGATCCAAACATAATCTTAACAATATTCTTTTTTACACATTATCAGCATTATACTTCCTCCATTAGTTTTCATATATCATTTTAGGTGTTTTATTTTCCATTTTAGTCCGTCCCACTTAATTTGCATCATTTTTATATTTCACAATGACCCACCATTTTTTTTAATCTTATCCATACATTTTAACACTCCTTTATTTGCATCCATTTAATCCTTTCTCCCTCTTCATTTATTACTATTTTCCTAAAAATAGATAACATCTTAATACTAAATAACGGTTATTTGTAAAGTTAATAAATCACCCTTATGTGGTAGGATTTAATAGGGAGAGAGTTTTATTATTTTCATTTATCTTTTTTGGTTTTGTTTATTTTATTAATATCATTTTTGTCTTTTATGGTAATTTACAAATCACGGTTATTAATTAAAAAAATTTTCTAAAAATAACTACATTTCTCTTTGATACAATTTAAAAAGGACGAAGTAGTAGAAATTTACGTTACATGCCAAGTGGCAGGGCATTAACCAGGACGTAGAATGGCCGTAAAACCCATAAAAGTAGCCAACAAACCAAAAATTTCCATCTTTTAATAAAATTTCCCACAACTCAATTGAGTATTTTAAGGGAAACCAAATTTCTAATTCAAAAAAAAAAGGGAAACCAAATTTCTGTGGCCATAATTTCCAAAAAAAACAAAAAAAACATAAAATTATTCTTGTGGTTACAAAGAAAGACTACCAGTACTTCACACCTCTCTTCCTTTCCTTTTATCATTCCTTCATTCAAAATTTACTTTGATTCTTTCTCTTTTATTTTTTTTTTTTAATTTTCCGGCCCCTTCTCCTTCATTTAATTTTCCACCACTCATTCCTTAAAACCCTCAGCCTCGTGTCCTTTTTTTAAAGATTCTTTCTTTCTCTCTCTCCATATCAAAACCTCCCCCTATATTGCTCCATTCCCCTCTTACCATATATTCCTCCCACATTTCTCCCTTCTCTAACAATATTTTTCAAACTTTGATTTGATTCCATTTTAATTGCTTTCAGAAATCGGCTTTAATGGAGGAAATCTACAGAAATTGTGAGCTTTGTAATCTACAAGCTTCTCTTTATTGTCATTCTGATAATGCTTTTCTTTGTTATAGTTGTGATTCCAAAGTTCACTGCGCTAATTTCCTCGTTGCGCGTCATCTTCGCTCGGTGATTTGTCCTACGTGTCATAAAATCGACGGTAATCATGTCTCCGGCGCTGTAATCTCTACATCCACGTCTTTCTTCTGCCGTAACTGCTTTCCTGATAACGGCGGTGATGTTGTTGATGTCGATGATGATTATGATGATGATAGATCTTCGTCTTGTTCTTCTTGCGTTTCAAGCACCGGTGAAGCGGCTGTTGAGGAGATCGAATCTACGTCCTCACGGAAGAGGAAGGTTACCGGAGAGACTGTACGGAAGAGAGAGAAAGGAACTGTGATGGTAGATTTGAAAGTTGAGGGTATTCTGGTAAACTGGTGCAGGAGAATCGGTTTCACGGAAGAGAGAGAGATCGGAAATGTCGTGAGCATTGCGGTTGAGATAATGAGTGGTTGTTTACATAAAATTACGATTTTACCCTTTCGTGTATTGTTAGCAGCATCTTTTTGGATTTGTTGTCAAAACTGTAGGGCCCATAGTTTGTCTACGTGTGAAGATCTGAAGAAGGTGGAGAAGATATCTGGAGTGCCAGCTAAGCTGATTTTAGCCACGGAGGCTAAACTATCGCGTGTGATTAAACGTAGGTGTTCACGTGAAGATCACGAGGAAGGATGGGCTGAGTCACTGAGTGATGAAATTGCTGAATCGTAAGTTCAAATGTAAAAAAAAAAAAAAAGAAAAAAACTATATAGTGCTATTCCACTAGTGTGAACTTAGAAATGATGACTAGGACAGGAATTTGTAACTATGTGGTTCATAAAAATTGTGGCACGTTAGATTTAGAGGCTAAAAATGCTTTCCTTTATTTTTTTTATTTGGAAATGTACTTAATGAACTAAATAGAGAATTATGGTGTTTTCGAGATTATCTTACATGAGTCACTTCCTCAAATTTGTGCTACTATATTATTGTGGACTTTTTTTTTCAAATTTAAGAAGTTAAAAAAAAATTTTAAAATTATCTAAACATGTACGTCCTCCGTTTTATTAGTTGCATCATTTCCACTTTTTACATTATTCATCATTTGATATTGTTTTGCATAGTGCTGCTATTAAACGAGAAAAAAACCTAGTCATGACGTCGAATACTTTCATTATATCAAATTTAAATAAATTTTAATTGAGTATAATTGTAGATATAAGCAACCCGACAAACGCATTAGACTGTGTAAAAAGGTATTTAGGTGCAAGTAAAACTAAATCAGAGGAAGTATGAAATATTGAAAACGATAAGTACTATATTAGCCTAATGGGTCGCTTAGATTAAGGATAATATTAATGAAGAATAGTTGAACTAGAAAAACAAAGTTCATTAGATAGTTGATTAAAGAGATTTAATCGTTAAAGAGGTAGAAAAATCAATTATAAAGTAATGAAAAATTGGAGAAAATAGCAATTAGTTTTCTTTATTTTGCGGTATAAATTTACTTATGAGAGGTGAGGAAATTCTTTACCTTAAAAACTCTTTTATTTACTTTTATTCTACATCTGTTATAATCATTTAATTCATCAATATTAATTTGATTATTTTTTATCCTTAAATATTTAATGTCATTCAAAGGATTTTTAAAGGTTATGTTTGTATCATCTGAACTTCTGAAGTTGGGGCACATAACTAAAACTTTATTCAGAAACTTAAAATTTATGTGAAGTAGAAGATTTGGATTAAATAATTGAAGCATTAGGTTCTTTAAACTTGAATAGATTTTTGAAATTATATTGACATGAAATCATTTGAGAAATCTTTCTAAATACACCTATTGAAGTACTCATCATCTTTGATACAACTAGGACTAGTACAAAAAAACACACATCATTGTTAATTTGTTATGATATTAGTTAAAAAGACAAAAGCTAAGAATGCTCAAAAGAATAATACTCCCTCCGTCCCTTTTTGGGTCATCTCATTTTAATTGTTCACTTTTCTTTTTTGGTAAAATTTTTTACCTAAATATTCTTAACTACCCCAACTTATATTATTTAATAATACCTCACTTACCACCTTTTCAATTATAATAATCACTTAAAATACCCCACTATCACCTTTTTAATTATTATATTCACTTAAAATACCCCACTACCACCTTTTCGATTATTATAATCACTTAAAATACCCCACTCCCACCACTTCCTTATTTTGCGTGCCCACATCAAAGTGGACAACTAAAGTGGGACGGAGGGAGTACTTTGTTACTTGTTGTACGATTTTCAAAGCAAATTTCAAACCTCGATATCTTTAAGTACACATAATAAAAATTATAAAAAATACATCATTAAAATGTATACATTGAGATAAAATTAACAATATCTCACATAGATATATTTTATCTTCTAAATATGTGTCAAAAATATAAATCAAATTTATCTCTCCTTTAGGTGGAATATTGTCAAATTTGAAAAACATTAGAGATCAGAGTGGGTAATGTATTTTAAAAATTAACTGAGATAAGATTGATAAATACTCTAATATAGTATATTTTTATGTGTCAATTTATAGTTTTTTTTACACAAATATTTAAATACAAAAAAAAGGCGAGAATGAAATATTCACCTAATTGAAGAGTCGAAACATAATTAAAAAATTCTAATTTTCATTTACAATCATAGTTAATTTTTGTTGACTTTACAAATAAGAAATTAAATAAATACATGAAATAATCCAAAATGTCTCTTTCTTTTTCCTAAAGTGGGGTAGTTGATGTAATTGACATAAGTAACATACTAACTTGATCCTCACAACTCACAACTCACAACTCACTAATATAATTGAAATTAGAGAGTTTAATATTTGTTATTTGAGATATATTTCACCTTTATTTTGCAAGCAAATTCATATGTGATTTTTTATACTAACTAATCAGAATCATACCTTATCTCATTTAAATTATGTACGTAGTGTTTTTTTCTAAAGCAATTTGAATTTAATTAACATAAGTTTCTTCGCTTTTCTCAACCTATTCTATAAAGCTATAAGCTTATTAGTTATAACCCGTGAAAAAAATAAATTTTGACAAAATCTAAAATAATAAATAAATAAATAAATTCATGAGATTCTTATATGTATATAATATTAACAAAAATACAAATGCAATATATTTACATCTTTAATTGGTGAATAATTAAAAGATTTTATTAAAGCTAGCTAGAAAGTCAATAAAGCTTTGGGAGAAGTGTTATATAATCTGTATTCTTCCATCCAGTATTGTATCATATCATATCATACTAAATTTCAAACATTAAGGTATATCAAGAATTCAAGAGTAGGTTAATTTCTTTTCCTAAGTTCCTTGGAAAAATAGCATAATTTTAATAAGGAAAAATTATATAAAACCACCTAATCTATACACTATTTTTTAAAAAACCACCTTAGATAAATTTTTTTGCAAAAAACCACCTTACATAATGCATTTCTTTGTAAAAGACAACCTGTTACTATATTTCGTCAGTTGACCGACATTTTTAACAGTTGACCAGCATGTGTTTGTCACGTGCCCTTCTTTAAACACCATCTCCTTCATCATCTCCTTCAGCTCACGTGACAAACACATGTTGGTCAACCGTTAAAAATGCCGATCAACTGACGAAATATTGTAACATGTTGTCTTTTGCAAAGAAATGCATTATGTAAGGTGGTTTTTTGCAAAAAAATTTATATAAGGTGGTTTTTTAAAAAATAGTGTATAGATTAGGTGATTTTATATAATTTTTCCTTTTAATAAATTGTTAAACAAATTTAAAGTTAATTAAAGAAGAAGACAATATATATTAGTATATGAAATAAATATGTAGACGCACTCAAAGAACGAATTAATAAACTTATAAATAAAATTAATATGTTTTTATTAAATGTGCCTCATTTTAATCATGATGTATATTATTTTTTAAATTATCATCCATATATAAATTTACATTTTTATCTCAACCACATAGTTTAGTAAATTATAGTTTTACTTCTGTCTCATTTTACTATATTTTTTTTATGAACAATTTGTGAATTATCAATTATATTCTTAAAATTTATCACTTTTGCAAACTACAGGCGCAACCTCAGTGTTTATTTTCTATGAATTACAGCCACCTAAGTATTAAAGTTTACATGTTCAGGCCAGAAACACATAACTTCAACCACTTTAATACTTGCAAATTTTGATACTTTGGTGAATGTAATTCGTAAAAATTACGATTAAGATTATAATTCCCAAAAATGCTAAAATTCAAGATTGTAATTTACAAATTATTTTATTTTATTAAATACATGAGTAGTACTTGTATTATTACAAATAGCCGCTTCCAAAGGTGATGTAAAGCATTAGATTCCCAAGATTGACGATCATTATTATGAGCCACATGAAATCATGAATGTTGCACCCTAAGAACAAAAGGAAAGGACATTATTTATTCATACTTTTTTTAAACTTAAAATAAAATATAATTTTAAGGGGACATAAAATTTCAATCAAACCATGCTAACTTGATTGAAAAAATAATGGTTTAGTTGATAATTAATTAGTAGTAACCACTTCAATAATGACCAATTACTTTGTTAGAGAGATGGATTATATTAATGGATATGGAAAAATGAAGGGTCCTAATTAATTGAAAATAAATTAATTTGGATCAATGTATGGTTAAGAATGGTTCATACTTCATACCCTTAAGTCAAGATTACTAAACTTTTTAGTTTTCAAACCCCACTTTAAATAAATTGTTCCAATCCACATGTTGGATGAGATATTTGATGCAACCTAAAGAATCTCATCTTTTTTTTAATTGTGAGAAGGTAATTCAAGGAAGGTTTGGTAATAATACAGCCCGTCTTATATGAGATCGTCTTATATGAAACGAATTCATATAAGTAGCTAGGCTTATTTTTCAAAGTGATTATTTCTCTGAGTGATCACTTTGAAATTATAAATCATCACTTTAAGATTATAAGTATAGCTTTAAGACTATAAAAAGTCATTACTTTAAGGATGGAAATTTGTGTTACAAATATTTATATTTGTAGTTGTACATCTAATTTTTTTTTAAATGGAAATTTCACAATTTTTTAATTATGAGTTTTTATGTTGAGATATCACTTAATTTATTAGCTCAACACATTTTACCAAAATATATTCATCATCATAATCATTCTATCCAGTATATCTCGTTCAAAGAAAACTATAGATAGGATATGGGGAGGGAAGGACGACAATAACTCATACCTATAATGGAGAGCGTGACCAAATTAGGAGTCCCTCGGCTCGAGAAAGATCAAGAGTAGTTTCTACAACGAGGAAGAAACATAAAATGCATAGAGATAAAAATAAGTAAGAAATGATTGAAAATAAAGATAAAAGTGAGAAAAATAATTCTACTGCTAAAAGTAATTTTCATCATGAGACCATCTCATATGAAAATTTATGTTACAAATATTGATATTTGTTCATCTCATTTTACCAAAATAGTATTTCATATATTTTTTGCGCACTGTATTTATATACAACTGTGTAATTGAGAATAATTGTGATTATTGTATCCATTATGTATAAGTTTTTCCCATAATATAAAGTTGTAAATATGGTAAGTATAAAAAATTCAAATTAGCTAAATTCTATTAATACTAATTCAAATTTCATATTTAGCATTATACATTAATAAAATGTACTCCCTCCGTTCTTTTTTTATTGTCCTATTTGAAGATTTCGCACAAATTAAGAAAGGTGGAATCTTTGTAGATAGCGGGTATTATTTTATTAAGAAAGGTGGAATCTTTACAGACAGTGGGTATTATTTTATTAAAATAGTAGTGTAAAATAATAATTGTATTGGTATTATGAGAGAGAAATGAGTGTTAAATGAGGGAGAAAGAGAGTATTAATAGGAAAGTATTCTAAATACAACAAACTTATGAAACTGCTCGTTATAATAATGTGGACAAACTTAAAAGAACAGAGGATGTATGATTTTACCCAAACTTTCCACTAGTTGGTGAATAAAACAATAGCAAATCACCAATTCGAATCTGGTTTAACTTGAAACAAGTATCATACTCCTATTTTTTTTCTATAATGCATATATTCAATTGTTATCCAAGTGTATTCATTTGCAGTCTACCCCATTTAAAAAAATATCAAATGATTTTAATTAATTATTTGGTATATGTAGCGTGTCATTTACTGGTCCACCAATGGTTATGGAACCAATTTATTAATTATAAGGTCGTTGGTCTACTGCTCACATCACTCAACTTATCATAATTCATACGTTTCATTGTGATCCTATGTCCAACTGTTCATAGATATTTTTCAATGGGTATATCATTCCTTTTAAACTCAAAATATCGTACCAGTAATTCTAATTTATAGGGGTGTTTGAAAAAAATAATAGAGACAAACTTTATATATTATACTCCCTCCAATTCACCATAAAGTTCTCATTTGTTTTATCAATCTATCCAATGCATTTATTCAATCATTAATATTTTTAATTGTGCATAATTAAAAATTATAAAAAGTTGATATAAATAATCCTTGCATTGAGACGAATCAAACAAGATCTCACTTGACTATGTTTTAACTTATAGATTAATAATAAATTACAAAGTAAAAGTAAGATATGAATAGTGTCAAAAAACAAATGGGAACTTAGTGGTGAATTGGAGGAAATACTAGTACTTATCATTATAAATGTATAGGCGATGCGTTGTAATCTTATAATTGTTGAATGAACTAATTATATATGTTTACCATATCTATGGTTAGGACTCGGGAACGACCTTGTATATCATACTAGTATATAAACATTAGTTACTATTGTAATATACTTCGTGTTTAATAAGGAAGGAGAGAAATTCAACATCATTCACTTAGTGGATACATAA
Organism: Amaranthus palmeri; assembly: GCA_019776075.1. Classification (NCBI taxonomy): domain Eukaryota; kingdom Viridiplantae; phylum Streptophyta; class Magnoliopsida; order Caryophyllales; family Amaranthaceae; genus Amaranthus; species Amaranthus palmeri. The sequence goes on along the minus strand of JAAKBH010000288.1, from coordinate 1,452,131 downwards.
AAGTTAAAATATACTCCTATCTATTTGAGGTTTTATTAGAATTCTCTTTAGGTATAATTTTTGAATTTTTTTATGAAATATATATATGGCCATTGGCCTTATTATCAATTGTTTCAAATGTGTAACTTCTAGAAATTGTAGTCGTATAAGATTTCAAGAGGCAAATTTTTTATTACATTATAGACCGAGAAAAGAGAACGTTTAGATGATATTTGACTTTGAGATTTTATTTTAAAAAAGTAATAGACGTGTGAACCCTTTTATTTTGTATAATTTACAATATATTTATCGCTTACAAGTTTATATGATCAGTTGTGAACCCAAAATTTTAAAACGAATACTCAAATTTCAAAAACAACTAAGTAGTTGTTTATCCCTTTTCCCCAATCTAGATAAACTTCATAAATTTCATTTTTCTCCCTCCTCTATTAACAATTTTTTTTATTCTTAAAGCACTCTCAAATATAGAATATAAAATTAAAATCTTCATTTATAAATTTAAGATTAAAATCTATAAATCAAAAAGAATCATATATTCTCAAATAACTTGTGAAAGTCTATGTGGAAGTACTAGATATAGATGTGATGAGACATGATGTACACCTAAAAATCCCCTCATGTTTAAAGTAGTTAATACAAGTATGTTAACATGTTAAATTGTGGTTAATATTGCATTATTTGTAGCTTTGTAGGGTCTAACAATTAGTCAAATATTAACCATAGCTTTTTCCTCCAATTATAATCATCTTAATCAGTCCTATTAGAAAATGCAATTAGCTTTCTTAAATCTTATGGCGCCTCTTCTGAGAGACCGTCTCTATAAGAGATGACTCTTCAGCCCAGGTCCAGGACCATCTCTTTAAAAATTTATATGTGAGCTTAAATATTTAAAATGCAATCATATTTTTTTGTCGCTATCCGTCCATTTTCTTAGCGGATGGGACCCGCGAGTAAGCAAGTATTTCTTATATAACTTTAAAATGCAATAGAACTTATAAAGTTAAGTCTTAATAACACTTATAATAATACAATACATTGTCCAAGATACTCCAATTACATAACATAAAAAAAATCTCAAAATACTCGAATTACATTAATGTAAAAGTAGGGGATTGAAAAATGGGAAATAGTTGGTGGGAATAGGGAGTTGTAGAGAATATATGAGAATTGCAAATAAAGAATTATTGAAAAATTGGAGTATTAAAGTAAGTTGTATAATATAGAGCTAACATAAAAATAATATAATTATTATTTGATAATTAATAGATTAAACTAAGCTGGTAGGCGGGTATACCCGGGAGTATTTTTTGCGTCGCTACGCGCCCATTTTGTAACACCCCGGGCCCAACAAACCACCGGTGACTACTCATGGAGACTGTAGACTAGCCCTACAAACCAAAAGTCTTTCCAGCGCACTTTGGCCTCACTCGTACGCATCCAGGAAAACTTCCCAGGAGGTCACCCATCCTAAGATTAGTCCCCCCCAAGCACGCTTAACTGTGAAGTTCTTAACAAATGGGCTCCCTAGAAAAGAAGGTGCACCTTGTTGATATGAGTAGTCTATCAATCTCTTTTCAAGCTAAATCTGGGGTATCACACATTTATCTTAGCGGACGGGTATTATCCATCCAAATTTCACTATTTTTCAAATATATTGTCCGTACCCGCCCATTTTTTTAGCCGAATAGGTCAAACCTGATAGGTAGCCCGCCCATGACAGCTCTAATATCGTACCACAAAGATCTGCCAAGAAAAGAAGTATAACACAAATTCTTACTTGAGACCGTCTTTTGTAAAGACGGCTCTTAAAAGCCCAGTCCAAATTCTAAATATATATTGTTACAACTCTAACGGCCCGTTTGGTAGGTGGTATTAAATTGTAGCAATGGGAATGAAAAATTAGTGTAATTTTAGTTAAAAAATCCTTTGGCTATCTTGATAGCCATGCTTGACAACCTTCAATCATCTCATTTTATTCATAAAATTCATTCCAATGCATTACTAATGGGAGAGGTGGTATTAGGAGGTAATGGCAAGGTTTCATTACCATGGGAATAACATGAAAGTTTTGATGAAAATTTACACTATAAATCATTCTCAAAATCACCATTTAATACCACTAACCAAACGGGCCGTAAATATAATTTGGGCTGGACTTTTGAGAGTCGTCTTTATAAAAGACGGTCTCTCAAGAGAGCATCTACAAGTATAATGGTAGTGGGCTAGTTGCACAACACACTTGCATATAGAAGCCCAAAATAATTTGGCTTAATTACCAAGTTTTTTGATAAAAACCTCATCAATCGGATCCATCCATAACGACATACCCTTTTCCTAAACTCCTTTTTTCCAGTTTCCACCAAGCTGTGATTCTCTTATACTGTTCATAGTCTTCATTCCTCCTTTGTTCTTCATATTTAAAAGCATTATTCAGCGTAGAAGAAGTACAAGAAATTTGTTCAAATTTCTATCTAAAAGCGGATCAATTTTTACTTTTTTCCCTTTCCCAGTTTTTGATATCTTGTTTGTTAGATAGGGATAAAGTTTCTGCCATGGAAACCCTTTCAAGCTCTGTCTTCTCCTCAAAAATTCCAGAAACAAACATGTGTACAGATTCTCACCTGCCCCAATATATGATCAAACCATGGAATAATCGAACTGGGTCTTTGAAAATCAATAAAAGTTTGAATCTTTCTTCATGGGTAAGAAATTCTGATAGGGCTGGGATTTCTGGGTCATCAATGATTATGGCTATTTCTAAAGAAGCTTCAGGTGAAAGTGATAAGAACCCAGAATCTGATGATGGGAATGGTTTAGTCTTTGAAGATATTCTTGATGTTGCTCAGGTAATTCATAATCTCCTGGGTTTATGCCTTCATTTTTTGTTTTAATAAGGATTTTTCATGGTAAGTTTAGAATGTGGTTGACATAAATTTCACTCTTGGATTGTTGTGCTATAATGTTTGTATTAGTTCAAGGTGAGATTTATGTAGGGTTTTGAAGGAATTGATGATTGGTTCAAAGTAGAGAGCTTTTTATGTAGGGTTTTGAAGAGGGATCATGATTTAGGTTAAAAGTTGTGAACTTTTTGGGGTAATTTTAATTTATGATGTTTGATTTTCCATTCTTGATTGATTGTACAGTTTTTGTACAAAAGGGAAATTTATAACGACGAAAATTGAAATTTAGGGTTTCTGTAATTGTATGATTTAGGTTTGTGACTTTTCATCATGTCACTAATTATTATAATAGGGTAGGATTTCTATTACTCTTAAACTAGCTGTGTAGGAGATTTGATGTGTTGCACCATAGCAAGAGGTTGGTTAGAAATTTTTTATGTTTAACATGTACTATGTAGTAATACACCCATAGTCTAAAACAGTCACTTTCATGATAACCGAACGGTTATGCGGTTATCGTAATGACTAAATATCGGTTAAATACTTAAATCATAAGATATCCCTTGACACAGCCAAGACGCCGTTTTTTCTACACCTTTACAACATGAAAAATATTTGTTATTTTGTTTTGAAAACTTTTACAACACGGCCGATGTGATGCACCTTGATTTAACACTATGAGTGTACCCATAGTGAATAGTGTGCTCCCAAATGTAGGAAGTGGGGAAAGTTTGATCAGTTTCTGCTCTCTGTCTATTGCACTTCAAACTTAGATGATGGTGGAATCTGAGTCAATGAAGGGTTAGAACCTTGGATGTGTATACAAGGATACTATTTGCACTATATGTTCTTTTGTTCCAAATTTTTGTTTGAAATGCTGTTAATCATTAATGAGTGAAGGTGATGCTTACACCAACTATGTACGCCAGAGACTGATATGTCTTCTAACGAGGACAACTATACTCTCTAAAAGTTGGATATTTTGGATTTTTGGACGTTTATCTTGTCAAGGTTTTCCTGTCCCGAAGTTAAATTTTCTTCTGAAACATTCTTCCAAGTACTTATTGTTTCTTTTCTGGCCAAGGGTATGGCTGATTAGAAGTAGAACATTTGTTTTACTTTTTAGTCTGTGCACGAGTATTAGAAATAGCTGCTTCCGCTTTGTTGTGATGGCTTGTTTAACATTCTGAAGGCTAATATCAATTCAACGCCAAGTCCTAAGAAGAGTTTTGATGATTCTTTGAAGAATGTGTCAACATCTTCCCCATCAGGAAACGGAACTGGAGGCACCAGGGCAGGGCTGTTCAGAACACCAATCTCTGGTGGAGTTCAAAGTGCAACGTCCGCCCATGGTTTACCAAGACCAGCATTGGCTGTTCGCAATTTGATGGAACAGGTAAGTCCTTATCATATCATTTCCAAGAATTATAATAGGTATCCCCAAACTAATAATTCTGTGTTCTTGATTTAGGCTCGCTTTGCTCATTTGTGTACTGTCATGTCTCGTATGCATCACCGGAGAGAAGGATATCCATTTGGTTCTTTGGTGGATTTTGCGCCTGATTCTATAGGACGTATGTGACATGTGTACTTTACTCTCGAGTTTCATTTAAATTATTTCTCGGCAGACATTATAATTCTAATCCTATTGCAAAATGATGTGTTGGCCACAATTTTCTAGTGATCATGCTACCTGCTGGAATATAAGAATAAGTGTTTCCTTCATCTATTATGCTAATGTCACATGATTCATGATCTCTTGTTTGTGAATGCAGATCCAATTTTCTCTTTTTCTCCATTGGCTATCCACACGAGAAATTTGTCGGCCGATCCGCGATGTACACTTGTAGTACAGGTTTATCCATTTTCATTCTTAGTTTTACAAAATGTGCCCCAGGTGCTCCTAGGTACTATGCGCATTGAAGCACAAATCTTTGCTTTGTTTAGTCCAGGGCTCCAGGCAGATAAAACACGAAAAGGTGCAAAAAAGCGCGCTTTTTCGCTCTTTTGGATTAGGCGTAGAAGGTGCGCTTTGGTCTTGAGAGAGATTAGATCTTAATTTAACTTGATAAATATTCTTTCATCTATCTTCTTTTGCTTTCTTTTCTACTCTTTCCCAATCTTCTCTTTTATCACTCTCTTTACCTTTTCCTTTTTTCAATTATAAGTTTTTTGAAAATTAAAATGATCTTTCAAATTTTGTATATCCCGTGTTTTTCTTTTTCCATTTTTCCCCAGGTTTTATTCCTTCCTGGTGTTGGTACTCTGGTTTTTAGTTTCTACCTTCTTCTATATCTATGAATTTTTTACAACTATGAATAACTTGTTTTTTTCCTTTTTTTTTTACTTTCAATTTATGTAATTAAAAATTTACTTAATTATTTTTCCTATGTAAAAAGTAATTAATTAATTTTCTTTATTTAAGAGAAAATACTTCTATTTAACTTTCATTCAATAACTGATTCCATATCGAAAATATTCCATTAAATCTAGAATATATTTAGGTTGTGTTTGGGAACTAGCATTTCATTTCAAATTAATGATTTCAATTATGAAATCATGAATGTAGAATTTGAGAATGACAAGGTTTGGGATGTCATTCTCAAATCCTCATCTTTAAACCATTTTGATAACAATTGTGGATTTGACTCAAATCCAAATTTGAAATTTTAGTATTTGCCAAACACTAATTTTGAGTCAAATCCATATTTTCAAATGAAATCCGTATTTTCAAACATAACATTAGGTAATTCAGGATTTAAAATGTGCACGTCCTATAACAGTGCTTGCCTTCTCCTTGCGGTTCGTGCCATGCCTCCAAGGCTTTTTGTGCTTCTGTGCGCCTAGTGCCTTGGAAAACTAATTTTCCACCACCTTTTTTTATGTCTATTACTGCAAGTTTTCTATTTATCTGTTTTATTGACGGTTAGGCATCATAGATACCGGGATGGAGTGGCTTATCCAATGCAAGAGTGACAATTTTTGGTGATGTCGTCCCGCTTCCTGAAGATCAACAGGTCCTTGCTTTGCTTTTAGCTTGCTTGAATATGTCTAATAATTGCTGTATGAGTTCTGTTGCACCATTAACCCAATTAACTTTCATTTGATAACCGATTCCATATTGAAAATTTTCCAATTAAATCTAGAATATAATATACATAATTTAATAATTAAAAATCTTCCTGTGTTGTTATCTTCTTTTTCTTTGATATACTGATGGAATTTTGGGAAAATAATGATCAATGGCTGTTCACATCGTCTGTCAATAGGAATGGGCGCATAAACAATACATAAAAAAGCATCAACAAGGGCCTTCACAACAGTGGGGAAACTTCTATTACTTCAGGATGCAAAACATAAGGTAATCCCCTCTTTTCCTTTTTTCCTCCCTTCTACAGTTTTCCTCGCTGAAATGAATTTCTCACATGCAATGCAAAGTTCTACGGAAATAGGTTCCATTTCACCCTTTTGTATATGATTTTAAGAATCTCATGAGACAATTTTGTTGCCTAGATATCCGAAGCTGAAGCTGGACCATATCCAATTGTTCCTTTCATTAATACTCAGAGTCTAGAATATTCTATCACTTCTGTCGAGTTTCTTTTTGATCATTGTCTGTAGTACCTTTACTATGTAGTTATGTTGTTAGTCTGAGTAATTGACTTTTCATTATGGTTGGTTTCGAGGAAGACAATATGAATCGATTCGACGCTGGAGTTGTATTTTGTTGATGGGCTGCTGGTCACTAAATATCAATAGATTTGCTATACATTAGCTGACGGATAATCTAAGACAAGCGTATTAATACCGGCTAGACAAGCAATAATTGATTTCTGACGTTCGAGACCTAAAATTGCTTATATGTCTTCGTTGAACAAACCCACCTTTCCCGGCTTCCTGCCTGCATCCTCTTTTACGCGTTCCTTCTCATTGACTTCTTTTATGTGTTTGTAGTTGAGCAGGATGTCTGGTTAAGTCGGGAGTTTTATCTTATATTGTTGTTTTACGTGGCTAATTCTTTTCGGTTGTGATTTTGATTGTGGTTTTTCTTGCCTTCGAGATTATACCTCATTTATATGTTGTTGCTGGTTAGCGTATTGCGCACTGCTTTGTGACTCGTTATTTTTATGTCTCATAGAAGTATTGTATAACTGATTTTTTCCGCGTGATATAATGTTCCAGTGATATCTATTTCATTGGTGGCTTCGGTACAGTTGCTTGGGTTGATGTTGAAGAATACGAAAATCTGAATCCTGACAAGATTGCTATTGAAGGAGGCGAACATTATTTGAAGGTATAATGCAAAGGGTCTTGCTTTTCATTCATTGTTATTTATGTTACTCGGACTTTTTATTTTGCTTCACGCACCTGTGTGCGGTCCTTAATCTTTGACATTGAACATTTAGACGTATCCGACACTTGGGGGCATGTACCACTATCCAACATCAATACCCGAGTCCAAGTAACATAGATTGTCATGTAATTGTTGATACGTTGCATCTCATATAAACAATATTCTAATGTAATCTACAGGAACTCAATGCCATCTTCTCGAAGCCTTTGAAAAAGATTTTATCGACTGAAATTGAGGTAGATGATGCCGCTCTCATTTCCTTAGACAGCAGAGGAACTGATGTTCGAGTTCGTCATGGGGCACAGGTATATTATCTTACTCAAACCTTGGTTCAAGGCCAATCTGTAATCTTATCGTTCTTTTGGGTTTTTGTTTGCTGAATTCCCTGTGTTCGTGTACAGACCACTGTATTTCGTTTGATGCATAGTGTAAAAATACGGTAATGGTCACGATCGCGATAACGCAACGGTGATGTGGTAACGTGAGTGATACGGTTATCATAACGCTCAAATATCGGTTGAAACCATAAGATATCCCATAATACGACCCAAAACACAATTTTTTTTACACGTTTATAGCGCGGGAAATATCGATTCGTTTATTTTGAAAACATTTACAATGCGGTCAATGCGATGCATTGCGGCCTTGTTTTTACACTATGGTTTGATGTTAACACTGTCTTTCTCGGCTGCAGTTCAACATACAAAGGATATCGTTTGAAGAAGGACATTCTGTCGAGACTCTGGAGCAAGCTAAATCTGCTCTCCAGAATTTAATAAACAATGGCAAGGTGCGAAATATTCAGATATGAAGGTACGTAACATGACTGCTGCGAGATTGAAAGATTAGTATGTGCAGCGAAACCACCATAACCATGTATATTGAAGGAGTTAGGATCTTGTTGCGTTTAACTAGAAATGCGGGCATAAAACCTTCACCCGTTGATAACATAAGGCGTTCTGTAACGCTTTTTTCGCTGTACCTTTTTCATAGAGTAGTTCCATTTAATAAGTTAGAATTGAGGGAAATCTAAGCTTTTCTTCTTCAAAATAATGTCCATTTTGTTTACAATAATTGAACATGATTTTTTTTTTCTTCACTATATGCCTATATAGGCTGGGCTTAGTTGAAGCTGGGTTTTGATTAACAAAGTAGACCCGTGGGGCCTGTTGGGCTCTAAATGGGCTAGAATCTAAACAGGGCCTCTATCAAATGAATCGGGCTATAAATGGGTTTTTATTTATTTTTATCACTTGAATATCTATCATATTTGGGATCGTATTCCTTTTTCTGTTATTATAAACCTGGTCTTGGCTATACGATACGAAGGCTTTACCACTGCATCTGATCGGGAATATTGAATCTACGTATGAAACAAAGTGATGTTTACAGCAGTTTAACATCGCTTGTGTTATACAGTAGTACGGTCTTGTTCGTAGGATGAGATTCAACACATTTCAAGTGACAAGCATCGAACAAACTTGGATTATTTTGTACGAGTTTTTCAATAAGAATCGCATTCAACTTTCCTTTGTAACAATAACTTCTCTTATGATCACGAATATCACTTTCACTTATAGGTCTTGTTCGTACCGTTGCCATCTTCAACACACAATTTGATCTCCTTTCAATAGCCAACTCACTTTTGGGGCTAAAGGATTCAATTAGATTTTTCTTCCTCCTTTGTTCAAAATTTTTGTATGAGACAGTCTCACCGAGAGATGCGTTTTAGGAGCTTATAACATACCTTTATGATTATGGGTAGAACTTTACACCATTTTTCATGACAATAATTACCAATAACAAATGAAATCAAAGCTTTTATATTGACATTCATGTTTGTGCCATTATTTAGTCAATTAAACCTATATGCTAACTTTGGTAATCTCTTGTACAAAGGTTTACTTTTTTGACAAGCTCTACATGAATCTATCAACGATACGAGAATAAGTTTTTTTTTTAATACCTTGAAACCTTTGTTGTGATCTTCTTCCGACTCGGTCTGTATCCAGCCCAGTGCACCGGCCTAGGTAGAACTAAGGTTTGTGTTTAGGCTTTTTGTGGGTATGTCATCAATACATGCTCTCAATTAAAACCCTTATTTTGATTCCAATAGATGCAAAGTGGGTGTGACAAAGTCTTTAGCTTTAAAAGGATAAAAGATGATATAAAGAATAATAATGGATAGAATGAAAGCAATAAACTCATGACTTCTTTGGACACACCTAGGATGTCATGGATCTTTAAGCAACTAAAAACACACAATTAACTAGAGTTCCTAAAGCACCTAAGTTATCACAAAGAACCCTTGATGATGGTTTGAGTTATAAAGAGTCCACTTAAAAGTTTTTTACTGAGAAAATATTTCATTTCAACTTAACATGCTTACAAATGAAACTTACATGATCTATTTATGGAGAAGATGGATTACTAATTGTCAAGGAATCAACTCAATGAAAAGTTTAAGCTGATGGTTGAGCAATTAGGATATATTATATACTTAATATTTTCCCTCACACAAGAGTTGTTTGAGCTAGAAGTGTGTATATAGCGCAACCCTCTTCATACCCAGTGTTAGATATTCCACTTTAAATGAGAAATTCGAACCATGAAGTCATGTCACACTGGATCCTAATATCATGTCAAGGAATTAATTCAATCGAAAGCTTAAACTGATGATTGAGGCCCTAGGTAACAAGGTTTATACGTCCACATCTTTGACTCCATTGCTCCTAACTTATGACCATTATAAGTTTCACTATTTAACTACCTAAGCGAAACGCCAACACTCATGATGGAGTGAACTTTTAGTGGCTAATGTTTAATTAACTACTATTAATTCAATCATTTTAGATGTTCCATTTGGATTTTCACGGTTATTAAGAGTAGTGTGAGACCCATTAAAAATGTGGTAGTTGGATATTTTAATTGATTAAATTAATTGTAAAGGTGGTAGTTAGGGTATTGAGAATTGAAAAAGTGGGGTAAAGGTGGTAGTTGGGTATTGAGAGTAGTAAAAGTGGGGTTATTTAGGTAAAAATAGATAGGCAAAAAAGGAAATAAGAAAATTGATATGAATTTACCAAATAAGGAAATAAGACATCTAAAATGATTCGGAGGGAGTATAAATTAACAACCTCAAGTCGGAGGCCCCTTTTGGCCGCGCTCTCTTTTATGGGTATGAGTTGTCGCCGTTCTTTTCTTCTTAGATCCTATTCATAGTTTTCTATGCGCATGATACACTGGGTAGGATGATAATGATGATGCTATAAATTAACAACCAAGCAGATATACCTAAATTATAAAAGTTATGATCAAAATTTAAGAAAATCATTAGATTACGGCTGACCATGCCCTTATCATAAAAAATAAGTAGGTAGCAACCATCAAAACCCTTAGCTCTAATATGACTTGCAAATGAAAATAGATGACCTAATACACGCCATAAGCAAGACAAATAGAAACATGTCATTGTTAATTTGAGGTTTGGTTAAGGGATTGCACAATTAATTTCCCAAAGGAAGGATTGGTATTTGGTAAGGTTTAAGGAGGTTACTTTCAAAGGTACTCAAATATTGATGTATACTCCTTCTTTCTTATTTAAATTGCAGCATTTTTCATTTTAATCCGTTCTACTTGATTTGCATCATTTCTATTTTTGGATAATGACCCATCACTTTCTATTAATCTCATCTATATATTTTACCTCTCTTTTAATTTCATCCACACAATTCATTCTGTCTCTTCATTTATCACCACTTTTTTGAACATTTACCTACTTTCTCTTTGATGCAAATCAAAAAGGACGGAGGTTGTAGTTGTCTTTGTTAAGATAATGCATTATTTATGGCTTAGTTGGGAGTGACAAATGACAATATGTGTGAACCAATGGACACAAGAAGAAATGGTGATAATGATATCATAGACAATGAAACTATCACCATAATGTGTGCTCTACAATCTACTCATCCTTCTATGGTCCCCTTCTTATGCAATGTAATTTTCTAATTTACTATCTCAATTTTAAATGTAGAAATTACAAATTATGGCCTTTTCCATTACAATTGTGGCAATGAATTAATTTAAATTCACTTGTATAAAGTTTAATATGAATAAAATTGTTAAATTATCTATAAAAATTGACTTTTTTTGTAAAAAAAAAAAACTATCTATAATTTATGTTGTCAAAAATTACTTAATGATTTTTTTTTTTAAGAAATTACCTAGAGCATATTTTTTTTTTATTAAAAGTGACTTAAAAATCTATTTTCTTTGTCAAATGCTACCTATTGACGGAGTTTTTTTTTAAAAAATTAAAAAGGGAGGAATGAATTGGATAGGTTGAATCAAAAAATCAGTTTCTTACGGTGTTTCTTCATGCAAATCAAAAGCACGTGACTTGCATATGTCCATACTAATAGAAATTTGAATATCTTCTATTATAGTAGTGTTAGTTTGACAAAGAGCACACATTTTTAGATAGTTTTGGGTTAAAGAATTTAATTTTAGTTTCCATTAAAAAGTTAATTTTTATAGATAGTTTTTTGATAAAAAAAGTTTGCTCTAGGTAGTTTTTGATAATATAATTGTGTAGAATAATGTTTCAAAATTATTTATTAATTTGAATTGTAATTTTGTATTTAATTTTTCCTTATTTCACTATTTCAAAGTTGAGTACAATGAACAGACAAAAAAACTTGAGTACAAATAAGACTTTGAATTTTTAAAAAGCTGATTAACTAAGTAGTATTTTAAAATTAAATTTATTATAAGAAAAAAGCGAGAATTTTGTTATTCTCTAGTTCTAGAAAATCATGTTAATAGTTCTTTGGTTTTGTATTATAATAGACTATATTAAATTAGTTCGTTAAATCCTATACACTTATTATTAACGTAAAATTACAATCTTGCAGAAGATATTTGCATCGCGACCAACGATGAAGAGTCCATCAAAAAAAAATTTATTATTATTGACAAAGATAAAATTGGCACATTCAACTTCCGAACTTCACTTACATGAGAGCTTTTTTGGAGTATCATGCTATCAAGTTGAAATATATAGTTGATGTAGAAGAGGCTTATCATACCCGAGCCGTCTTGTCTATTTATGGACCCCAAAGCAAAAAAAAAAGACCCTTAAAAAATTAGCGTAATGCATAATATAATACATTTTTATTTTTTCATTGTTGATATTTAAACTACTTTATAAAAAACATAAATCACTCATTATCACTTACAAAAATTATAAGTTATATCTAAATATAATTCAAATTAATAACACTCATATACATAAAAATAAGTTTTTTAAGACCTTAAAAAATTTAAGACCCTAAACAATAGTCCGCTTTACCCTTGCTAATTGATTGCGCTGTCAATACCTTTTAACATATTGGCAACATTACATGCTCCAAAGTCCAAAGGTTTTATGGACACAAGTAAATCTGTCAAGGTTAATTGAAGGAAAGTGGGGTATAAAAATGCAATCTTTGGGACACTGTCTTATCAAATTAATACTATAATGGAAAGTGTATAACGGCTAACAAATTTTTAAAAATAAGGAAATTAAACCTAATAAATTTGGTATATGAATTTGTTCAACATGGCAAGACATATGATAAAAAAATATTTATCTATATATTTATGAATCGTGAATAAGACTTATAAAATTCAAATTTATGTTTTAAATATATAAAATTTATAAAGAAGATATAACGTTAGATGATAGGAGAAAATAAAAAAATAGTTATATAGTGCGTATGAGTACAAGTTAATGCAGGTAAATTTGTTGAATCGTTGATACATGTACAGATCGAACAAGTCTATACAATCAACACATTTACGTATAAAAATTATCTTCTATGCTTGTATTACTTTCCTTAAACATGTAATACATTGTTGAAATTGATAATTAGATATTCTAATAAATTTTTGGACTTTTAAAAAATTTGATTGAGCTCATATTCATTCTTCATATAAAAGCGAGCTAGTTGTTGCAAGCAATTCAAAATGAAAATACAACAAAATAGGTTAAACTTATATTACACCTTAAGAAAACAAGAGTAAACAACAAAAAAGCAAATTGAAGAACAGAAGTAAGTGCAGTTCGAATTTACACAAACAATCTCTACTGAAATACCATTTATCTAAGTTTAAACTATTAGATCGTGCTGAAATTTGTTTAACCTGTTAGGTACATATAGAAATTTATTCTAGCAATCGAATCATCATTTGCTTTGGTTACTCTGTGATCACAAATTGTCCGAAACTGAAATTTGGACGTTTTTTCTCCCTAAGTAATAATCAACAACATAATTGTTATCAAACAACCACTAATTAACCACAATATCAATATCATTTTGACTTTTCCACATACAGACAAAAAAGTCTTTTATCGATAAAAATCAGACTTCCATCACAAAGTTGAACGCGAAAAAACCTCCAATATTAAGCTAACGCAAAATTCTCAAATAAATATAATATAAATAATTAAAAAGGTCTAAATACACAAAATTAAGATTCTTACTATATGATTATCACAAATTCTTGCTATAGACCGTCTATAGTATAGACGGGTAACTATGAGCCAACTCATTTTCCAAAATAAGTAACTGATTAGTCATCAACCTTACTTTTAAATTTAAAATCATTGGATTGAACTGTTGGGAGAACCATCTTTGAACCATCTTTGCTATAGACGGCATCTCAGGAGATCTTCTGTAAGATTATAATTTTGTAGGAATAGGAGTAGGGAGTGTGGCTGATTGAAGAATATGGGCAGTAAAATACAAAAATGAGGTCCTTGGCAAAGAGTTAGAAAATGCCAAAGAATTGAGCAGACAGACCCAGGAATGAGAAAAGATCCTCCATCTGCTGCTGAAAGAAAAAAAATGACCTCAACTTTTTTCACAGAAAAAATCCAAATCCCTCTCAATAATTCACCCATTACAAAATACCAATTTTGCCTTTTTCCCAATTTCATTCATGGAACAATCTGGGAACAATGAAACCCCTATTTGCAATCTAGTTCAAGACCATCTTTTTTCAATCCTTTTTCTTTTACCCATTAATTCAATCCTTTCTTTTGCTTTAACTTGCAAGAAATTCAACACTTTAGCATCCTCTGATGCTTTTTGGGAATCTATTTGTCGAAGAGAATGGGGTTCTAATTGTGTTGATGCTCTTAAAGATTCGTATTTTTCAGCTAATTATGGTGGAAATTACATGCCATGGATGAAGCTTTACCAGAGGGTTTCACAGTTAAGCTCTGTTTCTTGCCTCAGATTGACTGACCCAGTTGCTGATAGTTTGGTTCCTTGCCCTAGAGCTTCTCATTCTCTCAATTTTGTCTCAAATTGCTTGGTTTTATTTGGTGGTGGATGTGAAGGAGGTCAGTTTTCTGAGATACCCATGTCATATTTTTGAGCAATTATATTGTTTTGATTGGATGTTTTGTACTGGGTTGTTATATGACTGATGGGAAACAAAACAGTAAGTGATCATGTTGATGAATTTTAAACCATGATTTGTGTGCTATTTGGTGTTTGTTTGTAGGATTTTGTGTGGATTGTTTGATTCTCATAGTCTTGGAAGTATTTGACATAGGTAGGAAGATGGGGTTTTAGTTGCTGATGAGTGATGAGTTAAGGTTATATGTGTAGAACATCTTTGGATTTGTTTTCCTGTCTTCTTTATCTGAGAGTTTGGTATGTGTATTTGAAAGAGGCTATGTTACTTGGACTCAGGTTGTAGGATACCGGTACATGTCCAAGTGTCGTATGCGTCTAAATATTCAATTTTTGCCTAAGATGAAGTGTCTAAGTGCCATACCAATGCCCAAGCATCAACGATCAGACAAGGGTACGTGAAGCAAAATGTAGAGTCGAGTAATATAGGTAAGAGGGTGATGAGACTAAATTTTTTGGTATGCTTTACAGCAATGATAGATTTATCATGTAGAGAATCATGAGTTGAGGTAGTGGTTGGAAGCTTTACTTCCACCCTTGCAATAAGGGTTCGGTTCTCACTGACCGGAAGAATTTGTTGCCTCTCTCTTTACATGTTGGGATTATCCGACCTTACGCCTGAATCAATTGAAAGAGGTTTTCAAGTAGATTATGCTCCTTAACTTCTTATTCGGCTTGACTCTCAGGCGAGGATGGAATTGTTAAATAACACTTTAAAACAATAGTAGGTTGACAACAATAGTATATATGAGAGAAGAGGGGGATATGAGCCTATGAGGTGATATGAGCTTAGAAATGGACTTGATAGTACTTGTGTACCATGCATTTTACTTGAATGTGCATACTTAAATGAAATTTTGCCATAATGCTTGCAAAGAAAGTATTCTAAAATGATGTTACTATGTTAGTGTTTTTATAACTTGGATACGAGTATATGGCGCATGTACCTGTGTCTAAACAACGTAGCGTATATGTCTATTGAATCCAAAGCTTAAAGTTATTTGGTTATAATTATCGTATTTTCCTTGTGAGATGAATGGATACTTTCTCACTTGCTTTGTACCGAACTAAAGTGACTTACATCCGTAAACAATTGCCACCAAGTACAAGTACAACCCAGGCTAGTTTTAAGGCTTGAAGTTCCTTTTGATATTTAGATCTCTCGAGGACTAGAAAAAGGAAATGATCTAATGTCTAGATTAGATAAAATCTATTTTGTACTTTTAATTTCGTCAATTTTGACAATCAAATCATGTTGAGTCATGCATGATGCATCTCGTCAACTAAACAACAACGTCCATTAGAGTTCTGAGCTTACGAAGATTGTACGGCCAGCAAGCATCTGAGTAACTGACGCACTGTCCATTGACAGCCCTTAGATCAAGCCTACTTCCGCACGTTGACGATTTGAAACATGGAATAAACATGAGGTCGTTCCGTTACATAACAACGGCTTTATAATGAATTTTGGGCTAAATGCACCGAAAATCCATTACATGACTTGTGATAGAAATTATTATTCTAATATATTATCCATTTATTTTTTAAAAGAAGTGTATTTAGTTCTGAAAGGTCTATTGTAAACTTTAATTTTAAAACATGTTCAAGAAATCTTAAACTACTACATTAAATTGAGTTTTTTTCACTTAACAATGCACATTGCGATGTCTTGCCGTGTTTGCGAACATTACCGCAATCGTGACGACACCAAGTTCTAATCTCAAACTGTTAAGGGAGTGATTGCCGTATTAAGAATGCTATACCAGGTTCTACTCTCAGATCTGTTAAGGGAGAAGTTTTGAGTTTATGCTTCTCTGTGACATCATGATTATTAAGCTCATATGTAATATCTCGTAATTGTTGTTTAGTATGCTAAAACTGGTCTGCCAAAGATCACTTATGGTTGATTTTTTTTTGCTTACAGGGCGTCATCTCGATGATACATGGGTTGCGCATCTTGGATGTGATTTGAAAACCATATTAAAATGGCAGAAGGTAACTTCAGGCTTTCCAAGTGGACGTTTTGGGCATATTTGTGTTGCGAGTGGTGATTTTCTCATACTTTTTGGAGGCATCAATGATCATGGTATCCGTCAAAATGATACCTGGATAGGGAAAATTGCTAAGAGTGAAACATTTGGTGTCACATTGTTTTGGAGGCAGCTTGATGTGGGCCCAGCAGCCCCACCGCCACGCGGGGCCCATGCTGGATGCTGTATGGAGGATCGGAGAATGTTTATCCATGGAGGGATCGGCCCAGATGGTGTTAGATTAGGGGACTTTTGGATGTTGGAAATATCCGAGAACTTTTGTCATGGAACTTGGCATGAAATCGTTACTCACCCTTCACCGCCCCCACGTTCTGGACATACCTTGACATGTATAGACAATTCAAGGACACTGCTTTTCGGAGGACGGGGATTGGGTTATAACGTTCTTGACGATGTATGGGTTTTCAATGCCTCAGAAGGTCATCCCGAGTGGGTTCGTGTTCGATTTGACTTATCGAATACTCCCTGGGAAAGTAACCTTCCAAGAGTTGGTCATTCAGCTACTCTTATCCTCGGAGGGAAGCTTCTAGTTTATGGAGGTGAAGACTCTCGAAGGCACAGAAAAAACGACTTTTGGTTGTTAGACGTGAACTCTTATAAGCACCGTTTCTGTACGAAAATATGGAAGAGACTGAAATCATATGGCTATAAACCTAACGCCCGATCCTTCCATGCAGCATGTTCTGATAATTCAGGCCGTCTGTTATACATATTTGGCGGAATGGTCGATGGTACACTTCAGCCTGCGGAATCATCTGGTCTTCGATTCAACGGTGATGTCTTTGCAATCGAACTATGCATTACTCTCAACTAATCCGTAACAAGGGGAAAAAACCGATCTCCCCGTTGGGCATATTCGGAGAATTGTGTACATATGTGATGTAATATCCGATTAGATGTAGTTGTTGTACAGAATAGCTCGACGAGAGTAATCTGCGTGTGTAATGAATAGATGAGGTTTGTGTGTTAGTACAACGATTGAAGACGGATGGATTGTTGGTTTATGTTTGAAGCATTCATGCTGGTACTGCATGAACTGTGGCCCTAAGTAGCAAGTGTTTAGTAGGTTTAGTCTTGTACATACTTAAACATTAGCTCTTTTTGTTGAATAGAATGTAGATTAATGTACTACTAAGATCAAATTGGACGGTAACTTTTTGGTTGCGTTCTACTTGACCGGGCATTTTTGATTGCGTAAACTACAAATCTACGTTAATCTGACGAAAAAGAATACGAAACATGGTATGGAATACACTACAAGTTTTCGACAAATTGTTTGATCGGACCTTGGCGAACCAATGTAGTTGCAAGGTGTAGCAACTAGCAAAGGAATGCCCTATTTTTGGAGTAACAAGATTGATGGTAGTTCAATTATACTATATGTTGTAGGAGATTTGAATTCCAAATCCTATAAGCTATAGTTTTGAATTAGGTTTCGATTTAATCTTTTGCACCTATAAGTTTAAAAAAAAAATTATTTGTAGGGAGTGATTTTATAACTACTAGCTTGCTTTTATATACTCCAACCGTCGCATATAATTTGAAGCAAAAAGAAAATTATTGTAATTTAAGAAAAAGGTAGATAATAATATTAAATGAAGAGAGAGAATGAATTTTGTAGTTGAAATTCAAAGAGAGTTAAAATGTACTCCTTCCGTCCCTATGAATTTGCAGCATTTTCTATTTAAGTCCGTCCCACTTAAATTGCAGCATTTCTATTTTTGCACTATGGCTCACCACTTTCTTTTAATCTCATCCATACATTTTAACTCTCTTTTATATCCATCCACATAATTCATTCTCTCCTTTCATTTGTTACCACCTTCTTAATTCTCACTATTTTTCTCTTTGCTACTATCTTATAGGGACAGAGGGAGTATGGATGAGAATAAAAGAAAATGGTGGGTCATAGTCCAAAAATAAAAATAATGCAAAATAAATGAGACGGACCAAAATAGAAAATATTAGAAATTAAATGAGACGGAGGGAGTATATATAATAGGGTAGGTAGAGTTACAACCCTTTAAAATGGTAGTACTAAGGGACTCACACCTAGTTCAAACACAGTTTATTGTATTTTTAAGCGGACGTAGAAGTATTTGACAAGAACATATTGTTAGTGTATCTGTCATATGAGTATAATTTTTTACAATTATATTGGACTTTTATTTTTTAGCTTGAATATCATTATAATTTTTTGGTAGTTAATATATATGGTATTAAGTAAATATAAAATTATGTCTATAATTTTGATGGGTTAAAGATTTATAGTTCTTTGATTTCAGATTATTATAAACTAAAGTAAAATGACTCATATGATCATGTATTTTTTTCATTTATGAAGTTGTACATACGATTTGCCACTAAAAGTCAATAAAGAATAACCTCATTAAGTGGGGTTGTGTATTTTACCACTAGATTGAGTCAATTAATGATATTGAACTAACGATCCGTTAGGTAGGTGGTAGGGTGTGAATTCGATGTTTTGTTTTGGACTTGACACGAAACCAAATCAAACCAAATTTAGTTCGGTGTTGATTTTTTCAGTCCAAATCCAAATCATATTTTAAAAAATCCAAATCAAACCGAACCGAATTACATTTTTACGGTCCAAATTGAACCAAAAAACGGATTTCACCGAAAATTCAATTTTCACTGAATTTTTAAAATTTGCGCCAAAATCAAATTAAAACTGCAATTCAAATAGGAATTTGATACAAAATTTAGAACTTGTTAAAAACAAACTTAATTAAATAGAAACTCAATCCTATGCTTTAATCATATGATTAATATATGAAATGTTAAAACTTGTTAAATTCCTCATTAACGTGCTAATATATACCTCACTATAGCATATGACAAGATATAATTATCACAGTGAAATAACTCTAACAAACTAACGCTAATAACCTTTATTTTATAATAGGTATAAAATAGTTCTAGACATAGTAATATTTCTGTGAATTCGGTTTTTTTTGTTTTTATAGGGCCAAAACCGAACGAACCGAACACCAAATTATTCTAAATTTTCAGTCCATATCAATCATATTTAAAATATAGTCAAATCAAATTGCTTATTTGATTTGGTTTGGTTTGGTGTTCGGTTTTTCACCAAATTAGTTACACCCGACTAGGTCGTAATAAAAGTGGTGATAGAAATGAAAAACTAGTATAATTTTGGTTGAAACATCTCTTGGCTATCTTGATGGTCATGTTTGATCAACTTCAATCATCTCATTTTCTTCAGGAGTAAAATTCATTCCAATGCATTATCATTGGGAGAAGTGGTATTAGGTGGTAATGAAAATTTATGAACAAAAATTTTTTTTGTGATCAAAGTTTCATTACTATGGAAATGACGACATGAGACTTTTGATGAAATTTTACACTATGAATCATTCTCATTATCACCGTTTAGTACCATTAACCAAACGTGCCGTAAGGGTATTTGGCTCCTCAAATTTATTCTTTTAACTTTACCCCTACATAATAATAGGGACGATGACAATAACAAAAGTTGCTAATCAATAACCATTATTTGTAAATCACCTACAAATATCTCAAAAAAGACAAAAAAAAAAAATAATATTATAATAAACAAAACCAAAAAAAAAATAAATTAAAATAATAAAACTTTCACCTTATAACACCCTACCACATAAGGTATATAATTTATTAACCTCATAAATAACCGTTATTTACTAACACTTTGTCCGACAATAATACTCGACCTTAAAACACAAAGGCTTAAATAAATAAAAAAAAATAGAGAATTAGAAAGAGAATCAACTAAGACATATATCTTGAACAAATGCCTAATATTAATATGGCCAAAAATAATCGATCAATAACAACAATTAAAATTTAAAAAGCTACCTAGCATGAGCTATGCTAACTTATTCTAATCAATAAAAAAACAAAACCCTCCTACAAAAACAACTTTAAATCCTAAAAAAATTTGAATTCCATTCGATTTTAGGCTATTTGTAGATCATTTAAAACAGATCTTGAATTCAAAAACCGAATGAATCTCATCTGGTAAATCAGATTAACTTAAAGAGGAAGAGGTGCAGCAGGAGCAGGACAATGGTAGAAAACAAGCTTAACAATAAAGGGATTACGCATTTTGATTACAGGACATTCCGCCAAAATGTTAGAGAGTGCAGAACAACAATCAGGACTGATGTTAATCGTGTTTGTGATCGAGTATTCGCGTAGATCGTGCGCACAGGCCATACAATCTGGATCGCGTAGCGCTTCGCTGCATTTCTTATCGAGATTAGCATGAGCATTATCATTCAATGTCATCGACCATGATAGAAATGATTCTGCTTGTGTTTTCGCCATTAAAATCGCTAGAATTAAAGCTACGATTGACATAAATTGCTTCATTTTTGTTGTTGTTGATTGATGGGTTTTTTTGAATTGTATTTGAGGATGTTGTTTGGTTGTTACTATTGAGTTGGAGAAGAGGATTTAGGGTTTATTTATAGTGGGAAAATGAGTGTGATTTTTTAGTATAGGATGGTTATGTTGATTTTTTTAGTATAAGGATGGTTATGTTGTGTATTTCGATGCTTGAAAGTCGGAATGCCTATAGATTTAATATTGTTTATTTTAAGTAGGATTATTTTATTTTCAAAAGCAGTTGAATAGTTAGATAATTTTGTTGTCGTTTTTTAACTTAAAAGTTGAAAAATTGATGAATTCAACTATTACGTCAACATTGTTTCATCAATGAAAAAATGATTTTATAAATTTACATAATTGTGCAAATTTAAAAATTGTTATGACATATATTTATACCCTAGATTCACCATGGATCCAAGTAAGAGTCCTAATTTCTTAGACTATATGGTTTCGGGTTTGCTTTTGGTACCAAAAAAAGGTCCAAATTCTGATCTAGTCGGACTTTACCCATATTCTACTCAGGCTCGTCAGTCATCCCTAATACTAAATAGGCTAGAAGAAAATACAGACTAAAGAAGAGGCAATGAAAATCAAACTTAAAACTTAATACATGCTAATAAATGATTTTTTGCTTAGGTAAATTCATTGAACAATGAACCAAATATTTCCTTTACATAACAATATTTTTAACCATCTAATTATACCAACATTCAATCTTAATAATTTTTGAACATTAATTCAAAATAAATGGATATAATAAAAACTAATTCAAAATAAAAAAAATACTCTATATAGCAATTAAAATAAAATGGACAGAGAATAATTAAACGACACATGCAATAAAAATAGAAACATATCATAATATATATCATAACCCTTTTAACTTTAAAAAGTGAAACATAGTTTCCAATTAGGGCAACGATATTCACAATACTTGTTCATACATAATAATGCAATAATGAAGAATAGTTCAATATTTTTTCCATGGAATTTAGAAATTTTGTTTGGCTTCAAATGTTTGGCTAAATTGCCAATTAGAAGGCACAACATTATCAGCTTGAATCATTTTACGATCACTAGTAGTAACTTGAAACGATAAACCTTGTCCAACCATACCATAAGTTACTTGCCAATTTTGTCCCCAATTACGACTCATTTGCACCCAATTATTCGAATTCGAACCCTTAATTTTCATGTTAACAACGTCACCAGCACCTCCAACGTTGAACACGAGTACCATCGTCCAACCCCGGTTACCCTGAAGTAAAAACTTAATTCCACCTTTCTTAATACACGAAGTTCTACGAAATTGTACTGGTATTACACCGGCTTTCTGTACTCCGATTTTTAGGAACATTTTAAGCGATAAATCGAAGTGTTTTTGAGGGGGATTACACCAAATATCAACTGTTTTTGTGTAATTAGGAGGGCAAAAATTTGTAGCAGTGATCTTAATTGTGCCAGCCCTAGGTATGCAATTAGGGGAATTTATGCATTGTATTTCATAACATGACCCACATGCTAATCCATTGTTAAATAATGCTGTGCTTAATGCTGCTGTTTCAAGACCATAACCTTGTTCAAATAGATTGTGGTACCCACAAGCACCATCTGCCCAATAAAAAATTATTTAATTAATCATCAAAATAATTTTACTTATCAAAATAAAATCACGATAATATAAATAATAAATAAAATATAGAGAATCATGGGTTAGTCGGTGATTAAAGACTTTTTTATTTTATCTTTTGACATGAGTTTGATTCTCACTATTTATCGAAAGAATTATTCGCAATCCTTGCATTTTTTTAGGGATTCTTTGGCCTTAACCTTGAATCAAAATAATAAAATATAAATATCTATTTAAATTTATATAATTTTAATATTAAATTATAGATTAATGGTGGCCATATGCTTAGAAATATAATCTTTTTTAGTGCAAAAAAATTATATTTAGATTCTTTGTTATTTTAAAAAAATATATTTGTATGTTATTTATTTATATTAAAAAAAGACGCAAATTTAATAATACAATAATCAATAGTCAAGATTTAGAGCCGTATTGAAAAAATTGAAACCCTATATGCCAAACTTTTATTTAGCGCTTTTTTATAGTAAATATATTATTTTATTAATAAAATTAACATATTTCTCCGTTTGATAAAATTTTTCATATCCAAGAGAAAGAGAGGACCCTATGCAGCCGATCACCTCGCACACTCTCAAAAACCCTTCTGTCGAGATTAAATGATTGCAGTCGTTAAAAACCAACCACTATCGAATTACCCATAAAATATAGCCCGATTAATTAAGACCACAACAACAATTATAATTATAAATTATATAATATTAGTGTAAAAACCTAAATTAAGAAGACTAAATAACTTACACATCATCTCAAAAAATAAATAAATAAATAAATAAATAAATAAATAACTTACACATGGTCTCTCCTCCTCCAATGTCACCATAAAATGTAGCATGAGCATCGGTGATCCATCCATTACTAGAGGCTTGGCTAACTACAAAGATTGATAATGATAATATTGTAAGTAAAAAATAAATAAACGATGGTGCAATTTTATCCATCTCTACTAAAATTATATTTTTTTTTTTATGAAAAATTACTTGTGAAAATAATTTAAGGAGCAGTAGATAATAAGTGTTATATATATAATATATATGAGGTTGGTTCAATTATGATAAAAATAGAAGAAAATATTTTTAATTAATTTGCATATCAACATATAATGGAAAGAAATCATTTTTGCAAATATCTACAAGTAAATATATTTGGGTAAATTGTTAAAAGTAAATCAATTTTTGCTCGATCTATTGTAATTTACCCAATTATTGATTATTTTTAATAAATCCACCTATTTGGTATAATTGATGAACATAAACTCAATTATTGTTTTATTCTAATTGTTTAATTACAACTAAGTTTTGAAGATAGTTATAACTTATAAACAACCAGCCCGTGAGACGGGTTCATATAATAGGCTCATTAGTAAAAAATAAACAATGAAAATTAAATTCCTACACGGGAAGTGTTTTAATTAGTTTGGACTAATCCAATTGAAGTCGTCTTATAGTGTAATGTCCTAAAAAGAATTAGTGATAAATAATAGGTGAGTTTTTTTATGAGTTTATTTTATGCAAGTATATCTAATAGATGGTTTATTTAAAAATAAACAATAAATAGATTTATTTTTAGCGGATCAAGTATATATTGGTTTATTATTATTTCACCAATACTTATTTGCATATAAACATATAAGGAAAATAATCTTTTTGCTTTTATTTTTTTTTTGGTATTATTCGATTTTCAAATAAGAATTAAATGTTTCTGGATTAGTACATTTCCTTTACCTATGAAAATATAATAAAATACTCCTATTTATTCTTCTTATTAGTCTCACTTACTTTTGGATTACTATTCACTTATCACTCTTAATAATATATATTTTATTCTTAATCTATAAGTTCAAACATAGTCAAATGGGATATTGTTTGATTCCTCTCAATGCAAGGATTATTAATGTTAAATTTTCATAATATTTAATTAAGCACAATAAAAAATATTAAAGATTTAAATATTGTCTGGTATGAATTAGGATAAAGGATATTGGTAATAGAAAATTAAGATGAGTATCATGCCTAAATGGAAATTCCTTGTCCTGTCGATCATCAAGAATATATATTGATATATTTATTGAAGGGGATATTAGCCGGCAAAAAAGGATAATGAATGGGATATATATATATATATATATATATATATATATATATATATATATATATATATATATATATATATATATATATATATATATATATATATATATATATATATATATATATATATATATATATATATATATATATATATATATATATATATATATATGTTGGAATTTAAGAGTTTAATGCTAAGGAAAATTGTTGTTTATTTTACTTTGGAGGAAAACTCTTTGTTCCACATTGGTGGGATAAAGGAGATTTGCTTTGTTTAAATACTAGTATTTGTACAATGGTGTTTGAAGTGCTTTCCCTATTGTTGTGGGCTAGAAAGGGGCATCCCCACGGGCAACTGCCGCTGGCTTGGCTTGTGTTTGTGACACGTGCGCGATGTGGTGTGCCTTTCTTTTTGGGGCCACGTCGTAACTGATTTTCTAGTACTTATGAGATCGTTCAGTTACGAAGCCCACAACAACTGTTTTATTTCGGTTTTAAAAGCTTAATTTCTGCTATTTATTTTCTGTAACTGATAGCCATGATTCTTGCCCTGATTTTCTCTAACGATCAAAAGCTTTTATGGCTGTCTTTAAATGGCTATTTTGGTTTTGTCTATATATACCATCTTCTTCTTTGGTTTTAAAAACACACAGAAAAAACAATTGCTTCTTTATCCTTCCTCTAAAAAAATTCTTCTAAGCATTATTGTGAGTTCCAAATCTCTCTTTTTTAGTGCACATTAAGAGAGATCGCTGTGTAAATCTTGGGGGGCAACGCCATCTTCGATTGCATCATAGTCGAGGCGAATTTTGCTTCTAAGACAGTGTTCCTAACACGCCACAGCGTTTCTTACATTAAAAATTCGGCCCACATTTTTCTGATTTTACAGTCATATTTTCCTACAATATATATATATATATATATATATATATATATATATATATATATATATATATATATATATATATATATATATATATATATATATATATATATATATATATATATATATATATATATATATATATATATATATATATATATATATATATATATATATATATATATATATATATGTATACTAGCTTAAATCCCGTGCCAAGCACGGAAAATTTGATTAACATTATTTTAACCAGGGGCGGATCCAGAAAAAAAATAAATAATGTCGATAATATAAAAAATTACGTTTATTAGCATTTTAATTATGGCAGTCGTCCATATGGACTTTTTATATTTTTAAAACAATGCATAATATATCATTTGAACTTTTGTTCCAACAAATTCAAACAAAATCAAATTGCTAATCTGATAAAATTCCAACAAAAAAAAATAATTATAAATCAATTTGACAATGTATTAGCCAAAAATCCTACCTAACTTAATCGACAAAGGTTTTAATGGGCAATTATTGAAACAACTAATAATGTTTAACATAAGACAAAGCAAATAAACAAATTTAGAACTTGCTATAGCTATCATAAACTGTTTGATTAGTTGAATTTTATTTAAAAAAATTCAAACAAAATCAAATAACAAATCAATTAAAATTCCAACAAATCAAAAAATCCTAAAATAATTAACAAAGGTTGTTGGCCAATTATAGAGATAACAATGGTTAACATAGGCAAAAATAACCAATAAATTTGCAGCAATTGAACAAAAATAATTTGCTGGAATTGAACTATAAATTTAGTTGGGAATAAAAACAAGTAAATGGGAATATATGGGAGAGTAAAATGGGAAGTTTAATGGGAGGTGAGATTCAACCGTATAGAAGACCGTGTATTACCAACATTAATACCCAATATCATTTTTCAAAATATAGCAAAAGATGTAGTGGAAAGGATTTGATCCCATATCTATAGCTTGGAAGACCATGTGTAATACCAACTGATCTACCAAAAGTATATGCTATCAATTGACAGCATTGCTTGATACTAGATCCGCCCCTGATTTTAACGTTATAAGTGATCACTTTATAATAAAATGTATATATTGGTCAACTCAATAGAGATAATCTCTCTATAGAAATATTAAGTAATTTTTACAACAAAATTCTTTTGTCCCTCTCAATTTAATTGCTTTTCTATTTAGTATGTCCTATTAAATCTACCTTATTTTCTATTTCAATACATAACTCAACCACTTTAAACTCTTTATATATTTTTTTATTTCGAAATGATCCCTTTACTTTAACCTTCTATACACATATTGAATCTCCGTGTTATTCCTAATTGGGGCAAAATGACATAAATAGAAGACTACTCCAATACCTCTTTGTCTTTAAATTTGCTACAAAAAATGATATTTTCAAAAGTGATATTTTCCTAACAACATGTCATCTTTATTAGCAAATTCAAAAGTTATAAGTTGCAACAAAGAGCTCTCATTTAGACCATCGGATCGATTTCGACTTACATGTTTCAAGTCGATTTAAAATAAAATCTTGTATTCATGTTAATTTTTACCTAACTATAAATCCATCTTTGATCTTTATGTTGAGTACTATTAAATTTGTTAATAATTTAGATAAATATCAATATGTTGGATCAGTTTTTAACCTCTCTAATGGCGAAAATTTGAAAAGAATAAGCAAATTAATATAAAAAATTCAAAATATTACGCAACTTCAAAAGTTAATTTAAAAATAAGCACTTTTTGCCAGTGCACAGTTTCGGGGTTGTTTGGTGTTATTAACAGCGAACAAAGAAGCTTGGTAATAAAGAAAGTCAGGGTCTTTATTCGCTGTTAATTATAGCGAACAAAGATTTTGACTACTTTTTACCAAGCTTCATTGTTCATTTTTATAAACAGCGAATAATTATGAAGCTAATTAAGCGGACTAGCTTATTCCAATATTAATTGCTATTTTCTTGAGCCATGTCAATTTTACAAGACTTTTTTTAGGCTTTAATTATTCAAAAGTTACGGTTATCAGCTAACTATATTAGAATAAAATCACCTTTAATCCTATGATTATCAACTTTCCCAAAATGTTAAGGAAATAAAAAAAAAGTTAATTTTAGGTTTTCAATTAAAATAATTTTTGATCACTTTCTATAATTGAATAAAATCACTCCCAATCCCATAATTATCTCGAAAATAAAATAAAGAAGTTAATTTTAGATTTTTATTAAAATAAAATAGAGTACCTTCGCTTTTTAATAATTTAAAGCATAAAATTCACACTTGCAAATTGACATAGTCCTAAGAAAATAACAATAAAAATTGGAATCACACCTAATTAGCATCATAAGTGTTCGCTATTAAAGAGGCTTGGTCAAAATTAGTTAAAATCTTTGTTCGTTGTTACTCTCAAATTTGTGTTATGGGTTAAATAATACTTATTTAAAAATTTCTAATATAAAATTACTTATTTTTTCAAACACAAATTTTTACTTGAGACCGTCTATACAATAGATATCTAAAGTTTTGAGGCTGACGCAATTTATAAATTAAAAAAAAACTAATTAGTAATTTTATAAGTTAAAAGGGAGATATGAGCTGAACTCTTGAGAAACGTCTATACGGTCGCTCCGACGGCCCAACCTCATCCACGTTCACATCAATTTTCTTCTCTCTCCTTTATCTACAATTTTTTAATATTATATACCAATATATATATTCATCCCATCATGCTTTGATCCATTATCTCATTTAATTTATTTGGTTTTTCGTTCAATTTGTTCTTCCTGTGGTGGTGGGATTAGCTTCTTGTTTCAGCACAACAAGAATCCAATCCCATCCCTTTTTTCCAATCATCAATCATTGATTAAGATCCATATTCAATTATTTCCATGGCGGCAACTCGATCTCTAGCTCGCTTTTCCCCTCTTTCCAATTCTGTAACGAGGGTTCATGCTAGTCGTTTCATGAGTTTCCGACACAAATCAAATGTGTCACATGTTTTCTCCGTTGAAGATCCGGCGTCGGACGAGATGGAGACGATAGCGATGAAGAATTTAGAAGATGCAATTCATAAGATTATAGTGAAGAAATCTCAACCTAATTGGATTGCTCTTGTTCCAGGTGCTTCTTATTGGGTCCCACCTAAGAGTAAAGCTCAAGGGATTGCTCATGTTATTGGGAAATTGGTTAATAATTCCACCACCACTACTTCTATGCTTAAGGATAAGTCTTTTCTTTCTTCCAATCGTGGATGGCCGTCTTCTGCTTATTTCTTTAAAGGTTTGTTTCCTTTTTGTTTTGATTTTGATATGTGTAGTTGTGTTTTCTGGTTTGTTGGATTTGGTTATGTAATTGTGTTGCAATTGATAAAATTGGTTGGGGGATTTGATTGAAATTATCAGAAGATAATAAGAGCTAATTGATGATTACAATTGATATCGTTTTGTTTAAATTCAATTGGGGATGAATTTGTGGAAGGTGATGGATTTTTCATGTGGGAGATCATAACTTGTTTAGTTATTCTGTAACTGAGCTATGTATTAGCATGATTTGGCCAAAATCCAAGCATAGGATATATCATCACCTCCAATATGAGCATATATCTTCCCCTCAATGTTACTGATTGTGTGTTTGAATAAAAAGAAATGGAGGAATGATTCATACCTAGATGGAACAAATTTTGATTGTACATACCCTATGCATATCATTGATTAATTAGAGAAAAGTGGGAACAAATGAATAATACACTTGGAATCTTGGTGAACTTGTGGTTAATCCTTAAGTTTTGAATGAATTGTTCAATGTCATACTAGTTTTTTTCTCATACTTGAATAGGTAAACCCACTGTAACATAATTCGCTAATTAATCTGCCTTTTGAATTCACGATTTGCTTTTTTCGATATGCGATTGGCGAGGATATTATCGAATCATGCGATGTTGGCTAAACCCTTTATTAATTTATGAGTTTTACTTCAAATATTTCGTTGAAAATATTTGTTTTGTATAAATTTGAAGGAATCCGTCCCTTCAATTTCATTCCGTATTGTTACCCAAATGAAGGAAACCTCACAATTAGATAACAGAAAAATGAGGAGGATACAACATAGTACCTTGGTGAAGTTGTGGTGTATCATGAATCTTTGAAATTTGAATGGTTAATGCATTGTGATACTAGTTATTCCCCATGCTTTGCTTATTATACTCCCTGAAAATTCGAAATATAGAGGTTGCGAGGAGAGGAATGTATGAAATTACCTTGACATCAAGCTAAAGTGATGGTGTATGATGAAATGTGGATATTTATAGTTACCCCGCGCCCTCTGTGGGACGGAATGTGATTGTGTCTTAGGCATAATGAGCTCCTTGTTAGATGCGAGAATTCCATAAGGGTAGTCGTTTTGTTGAATAATTGTGAGCTTTATTTTGGTTGAATTCATATAAAATGAAAGGACTTATAAGGGTAGCCCAATTGCAGGGGCATCCAATTCTCCATTAGAGGGAGAGACGATGTCAAAGTACACATTGCAATCTGAAGACGAGGAAGGTTAACTGTTCCATTCAGCAGAAAATCCTATCCAAGGTTAGTTATGGGTGTGTTTGGTGATTGTCTTTTTAGTTTGTTTTTGACTTTATGCTCTTTGGGTTGTTAAATAGCCTAATAAAAGTGCTTGGTAGCAAGTTGGCTTATAAGCCAAAACGAAAAAACTAACAAGTAACATTTTCGTTTCTTTTGTCATTTTGAACTACTTTGAAAAACAACTAATAAGTAATAATCAATTACTAATTTTAATCTACTTTACGTACAACTGGTCAAACCAGCTAACAACTCTAGCCAACATCCATTTGTCAAACTGGCGATATACACAAGAATATTCAATTTGGTGGAGACTAGAGCATTATTGAAGTAATGGAAGATAACTTTAGATGCACTCTTTAAAAGGTCAATGGTTTTGAGCCATTTTCCCCTTGCTTGCTTCATTAGCTTTCTTCATTTTCATGTTATCCAAAAAGTTGTCATGTGGTTGGATGGAAGATAACTTCAGAATATTCTAAATTTGATTTGTACATCTAAACATAGTTCTATAAATCTACATTACTTTATGTCATCCGATCTCCTTTCAGGATGGCATAATCTAACATAACATCAGTTGTGAGTTGTGACACTCTTATTCTGATCTCCATATTATTCACCGACACTTACCCGATAATAGATCTGTACACAATGATCAACGTTATCTTTCGTGTCAAGAATCATGAACATATTTTCTGGTCGAGACGTGAGATTAAACTATTCGAGTTTTTATCATAATCGTTGTCATCATCAATACAAATAGGACATCCTTGTAGCCATTGTCGATAGATTCATATTAGTTTATCCTTACTTCCTTGCAGGCTTCCACCAGTTGTAATCTATTTGTGGGAAAGGTGGAAACTTGTTGGATATATCAGGGAGGCCGAGATTGATACATGGTTGCCAAGGAGGGTGAAGGCGATGAACAAGCAGTCCGATTGCGCTGATAAACCGCTGCAGAGACCGGATTTTCTCAAGGTGAAGATCAACGAGCACGTAGAACGGTAGATTGAGACTTGTATCGTTGAACTGTCCATTTTTAGTGTTGACTAAGATTCAGTCTGTAAATATTTGAGTCTTGATCCTTTTATCCAAATCATGTATGAATAAGAGTTGCCTAATGTTTATTAGTTCGTCTATTGTACAAGTGAGATGCAAATGTTATACATTGGTAAATGTTGAAGTGCCCATTGTTACTCACATGTGAGTTGTCCCACATCGGAGAAAGAGAAGAGTATGCATCACTTTATATACTCAAGGAGTAACCTCTACTATTAACAATTGGTTTTAGTAGTGAACCTTCTTTGGGTTTATGAGTGGTCTAAATCTTCTCCTCCTTATTTGGGTTGCCCAGGCCCATTTTTTAAATTCTATCAGTAAACTTATATATGTCCAAAGCTAGTACAATGAGAAATCATTTTTTATGAGACGAGAATAGGTTAAAACTGGCTCGAGTGAGCTTGACCTTAGTTCGGGATAGACTATGAGTCAAGTCGAAGTTGTTAGCCCAAATCGAGATGAATTTGAGTCGTTTCAAATCAACTCGAGTTGGCTTTAATGAAAAAACAAAGGGAGTACACAATTTCTCAAATGATCAATTAAACAAATATATCTTTAGTAACACATAATTAAAAATTTTAAAAATTCAATATTGTAAAAATACATGATTAGACAAATCAACTTAACTTTATTTTTTTCTTACACATTAACCGCAATACATGAAATCAGCGTAAATAGTACTAAAAATACTAATGTAGTAACTATTTCAGAACGAAAGAAATAATACTTTAAACACAAAGTATTTCAAAGAAAAGAAATTACATAAAAAAAAAAGGACAACAAAAATCAAATCTAACGAAAATTTACCTAGAATAATTCAATTTATTCATGATTTTTCTACAATAATCTCTTCTATTGATTAACCACAGATAATCCTAACTTTAAGGGGTATTTGCTCAGAGTAAACTTAGGTAACCCGATAATTTACTATAGTAGGTAATTCACCAACAAGTAAATTAAAAATTAATTTAAAAATAGAAAAAAAGTAGAATATTTACATAAAAAATTTGTATAATAAAAAAATCATAAAATTTTTTTTAACAATTTCTTAACATTTTTTCTCAACACTTTATTTAATTTATCTTTGTTTAAAAAAGAGTTTGCTATAGCAACTTATCAGGCCACTCAATTTATTGTGAGAAAATACCCTCGAAGGTGAGATTACTAATTACTATGATTTTGGAAAAAATATGTGAAAATGAAAAAGTGAAAGTCCATTTGAAGGAAGTTGGATGAGTGCATGTCGCAATAATTTCTAAACCGGATGGAACCCCACTACTTCATGCGCAAGCGCATCCTACAGCTTTTTTAGAGCCGACGAAGTTGTAGCTAAGCCTGCTGCTCTGATAAGCCAGCAGTCCTTTATTGCATCATATGCAAGCCAATCCCTTCCTTACAAATTACCTCAACCTTGCACTTTTCCAAATCCCTTTAAAACTGTCCCAACACTTTAATGCCCCTACTTAGGTCACATGCTCACGTTACTGAGCACGGCATTGCTTTGATTTCAAGTTTAACTATATAAAGGTCTCTTGACTCCTCCATTCTTTCGATGTGGGACTGGTGACTTTTTATGGTTTTTTACCTTTCAATTAATTAATCCCAAAATCTCTGTTTTCTTACAGTTCTTTTAATTCCTCCTTTTTTTTAATCTTGTAAATTGTAAATAGTAAGTTTACCTTTTAATTCATCTTCTTTCTTAGATTCAGGTATGCTTTAATTATTTTATATGATAAACAAATTAATTAATACTACCTCCTATTCATAGAGAATGGACATTTGTTTTTTGATACTATTCACTTATCACTCTTGTTACGGGGTCAAATTAGTATCCCGTAATTTATTTAGTCAAATCATAACCGCCACATAACCACCCACTACTCCCATCTACACAAGCATGATCACCATGTATTATCATGAATGAGGTAACCACCTCCACAATTTTTCTATAAATACATCATTCATCTACATGATAAAGGTACACAATTCTACCCTAATACAAAATTTACACTTATTACATCTATGATTCCCGGTCTGACTTAAGCATCGGAGAGCCCTTCCGGGACATAGGCCCCCGGGTTAGCTTTCCTTGTGGTTGCAGGAACATCTTATGCAGAGGTCGGATCATCTCACTTCCCGTAATTTGAAGGTACTTCCTATCTAAAGTCTCTTTTATATATTCGACCGTTTCTTAACCGAAACAGTTTGGCGCCGTCTGTGGGGACCGACACATAAAAGTCGTGGCCTTTCCAAATAAACATATTAAGGATACCCGATCTTATAGTAGATAATTGTCTCATAATCAGTTTTTTCATCCGGTGGGACGGTGGGTATAAACAAAATCTTAATTGGAGTGAGGAGCATAATGCGTTGGAAGTTCGTGCATATCAACATTTGTTGCACGCTAACCGTTTCATTTCTTGCCCCTTCGAATCCGAATGAAAACTAAAACTGAATTTCAGTTTCTAATAAAAAGCTTAAGCATGATTTTTCATCTTGCTAAGTGGACGGTTGGTTTATTCAAGTGGTGCTACTTTATATTTTATTAGTTTGATCAAGGAGAACGAAAGTTAGGCATAATTTATTAAAGGTTGTTAATTAGTTTATCTTGAATGAAATAATGGTGATAAAGATTGAACTTTAGTTTTTACTACTGTATTGTAATTGTTTGTCCCGCCGGAATATTGAGCCCGATTATTGGGTCGGGAGCAGTCGTGATATTTTTGGACCATCCATATATTTTTACCGATCAAATAATACATATATTTATTATGGTTCACTCGGACTCTATTTCAACCATTTATGAATCAGATTGAGAATTTTGGCCGAATTATTTCAAGTTTTTGCTATTCGAGGATATAAAAGTCGGATCATATTTCTTTTATTCATTCGATGTTGAAAGTCAGTTTGATGCACCTTCTTAAAGGATTATCGGATCCATAGAATGTTTCCAAACCAACTTTAACTGACTAAAAATTTTAGTCCTTATTTTGAAGTTCGGTTTGATGCACTATCTAGAGGATTAGATGACCTGTAGAAAGTTTCCAAACTAACTTCAACTAAGTGATTTCGGTCTAAAAATATTGGTCCACATATTGGCCAATTCGATGTATTTGTTGGAACCATGTATGATCTGATTATGGTTCATACTCTCTACATCAGGATCCCCGGATCACAACCCACAGTGACGACTGTAGTGGTTGGATCCGAGTGCGATCTGATTATGGTTCATACTCTCTATATCAGGATCCCCGGATCACAACCCACAGTGATGACTGTAGTGGTTGGATCCGAGTGCGATCTGATTATGGTTCATACTCTCTACATCAGGATCTCCGGATCACAACCCACAATGATGACTGTAGTGGTTGGATCCGAGTGCGATCTGATTATGGTTCATACCCTCTACATCGGATCCCCAGAATACACCTACAGTAACAACCGTATTGGCTGGATCCGGGTATGATCCGATAATGGTTCAAACCATCCACTCGAGAACGAACCACTTGAGGTGACTCAATACATGGAGAAAAATCATCAGCGTCGCCTTCTAATGAAATGCTACATAAAGGATGCAAATCTTTGACTAGTATTGACCGAGTGAAGAATATATTTTATCAATCTGATGGTCTTCATATGGCTATTCTTGCTTTTATTCATCAACGTATATCGGGTGTTTCGTATTTGTTATATTCATGGGTAATTATGAAAGGTGATCAAGTATGATATTGACATATATTAAAAGAATTATTTATTATATATACGTGTGAATTCAACACTTCACCATTTTTATTATATTGGGTCTTACTTATATATGGTTATCAATGATGAATATATAAAGTCATTTGAACTTTCACCTAGTATGAAAGTCATTATTATTATTGAAGTTCCGCAACTTGGACTTTATTTGTCATGTTGTGGAATCATCTAAGCTTTCACTTAGATTGAAAGTCATATTATTATTTAAGTCCCAAAATGATTGATTTTGGGCGATATTCATCTTCATTATTAAACTTTCACCTTGTTTGAAAGTGGGATCCGTGTGAGTGTCACCTAATTGATAACTCGGACTCTTATTTAGCCCCAAAACGAGTGATTTTGGGCGTATTTGTCAAAGTATTCATAGCGAGTATCACCTAGCTTGATAACTCGATCACTTATTCAGTATTCAGTGTTCAATATTCAGCAATGCGGACCTATGTCCGATCAATATTCATGTTCAAAGGATTCACCTAGTTTGATTCCTTATCTAAGTCCCGGGTGATTGACGGCTGGGCCATGCGGACCTATGTCCGATCTATATTCATCAAGGCGGACCTATGTCCGATCAATATTCATCTTCGAAGGATTCACTAGTATGATTCCTTATCTAAGTCCCGGGTGATTGACGGCCGGGCAATGCGGACCTATGTCCGATCCATATTCATCAATGCGGACCTATGTCCGATCAATATTCATCTTCAAAGGATTCACATAGTATGACTCCTTATCTAAGTCCCAGATGATTGACTGCTGGACTATATCATTACATCACGCTCAAATACCAAATTATCTTATCGGGCTCTAAGGCTACATATTTATTATTCATGGGGCTTCAACCAAGCATGGACTCATCGAGGTATATTTATTTTCCGCATAAAGACTGATGCCCTCGCTACATAAAATTACGTCCTCTATCACTCTTCATGCGTGGGGCTAATGTTACGGGGTCAAATTAGTATCCCGTAATTTATTTAGTCAAATCATAACCGCCACATAACCACCCACTACTCCCATCTACACAAGCATGATCACCATGTATTATCATGAATGAGGTAACCACCTCCACAATTTTTCTATAAATACATCATTCATCTACATGATAAAGGTACACAATTCTACCCTAATACAAAATTTACACTTATTACATCTATGATTTCCGGTCTGACTTAAGCATCGGAGAGCCCTTCCGGGACATAGGCCCCCGGGTTAGCTTTCCTTGTGGTTGCAGGAACATCTT
Source organism: Amaranthus palmeri (assembly GCA_019776075.1). NCBI lineage: Eukaryota > Viridiplantae > Streptophyta > Magnoliopsida > Caryophyllales > Amaranthaceae > Amaranthus > Amaranthus palmeri. The sequence continues at coordinate 1,415,677 of JAAKBH010000288.1, read as the reverse complement.
ACGCAGAGGTCGGATCATCTCACTTCCCGTAATTTGAAGGTACTTCCTATCTAAAGTCTCTTTTATATATTCGACCGTTTCTTAACCGAAACAACTCTTAATTTGTATTTTATTCTTAATCTATAGATTACAACATAGTCAAGTGAGATCTTGTTTGATTCGTCTCAATGCAAAGATTATTAATATTCACTTTTTATAATATTTCGTTATGTATAATAAGAGATATTAAGTATTGAATAAGTGAATTGGATAGTGTGAAAAAACAAATATACCATTTCCTATGAATAGCAGGGATCGTATTTTATATTTTTGTGATGGGTTCTTGCAAATTTGATAGAGATTAATATGATGAATTGTCATACGGTAACTATGAGCAAATAACTAAACTGCATGAGAAAGTGGTTTTTTTTGGGGGGCTCTGAATGTGTATTATTTGTGAAACTGGGAAGTTTTTAATTTGATATAGTAATGACAATGGATTGGAGGATGTCTATGAGCGTGAATGCGGGATACACTGAGTACGATGATGAAGACGACGACAATGGATTGGAGAATGAGTTTATGACTAAAATTATGTTAGAACACGAATATGATTAAATTAATTCTGACTAGTAATCATGGCGCTGGAATTTGGTTTTCATTAATTAATTGCACGTTTTCAATTTAAACCAATTTCGTTAAAATTAATTTCGGCTGCTTTTAGCCCTAGGTGATCGAAGCAATCGTCAAATAACAAGTTTTCCTGCAGCTAAAAGCCCTTGGAGATATTATACATTGATCAGCAATAAGCAACCAAAACCATCTCGCTTATTTTTTGCTCCAGCAAAAAAAACCTAAAAACTTAAAGCGTAATTAAACTTAGATTAATGCGTGTTGTAATTAATTAAAACTTTCCTTCCAATCTCACTTATGTTTTTTATCTCATCTTTCATTAATAGATAATACTACATAGTAGCTTATAAGAAAAAAATCTATTGCAGTACTATGTTCAAAAGGTGAAGGTCCACCTTTGAATGCCACGATTTCAACCGTTTGGGTTTCCGGCGCTGCTCTGATAAGCCAGCAATTAGTGATTTCATGGACGCTTAGCTAAAGACTGCTGTTGTGATAAACCAGCAGACCAGCAGAGCCTTCAAATGGTGTTCCAACACGTTAATGCCCCTACTTAGGTTACATGCTCACGTTAACTGAGCACGGCAATGCTTTCATTTCAAGTTTAACTATATTAAGCCTTCTGGACTCCTTCAATCTTTCGATGTGGGACTGATGACTTTTTATGGTTTTATGGTTTTTATCTCTTTTAATTTATTTGGTTTCTCGTTCAATTTGTTCTACCTGTGGTGGTGGGATTGGATTCTTGTTTCGATCTCTAGCTCGCTTTTCCCCTCTTTCCAATTCTGTAACGAAGGTTCATTCTAGTCGTTTCATGAATTTCCGACACAAATCAAATGTGTCACCTGTTTTCTCCAGGGGCGAAGCCAGGATTTTCAGTTAGGGGGGGCCGAATTGTCGATATACTAGCAAGTTATTTATTATATAAAAACTAGTTAAACTATGAAAATTTGAATTATATAGACTGAATTAACTTAAATCATAGCAAAAGTTATATTGACAAATAGAGTTGAAGTTTTCCTATAATTACCCTTTTGAAAAAGAAACTAAGTGTTTGTCACTTCATGTATTTGTCTTTTTAGTCTCCAAAAAAAATTACTATTAAAATAAAGATAACAAAAATATAAAGACACACACTAAAAAAGGATGAATGTCAATATGAAAGATAGATAGTAATGACTTTATAGTATAAATTAAATCAACCCGTCTTATATGAGACCATCTCACCATTAGACGAGTATATACTAGTAAGCCAATTTGCCTAAGTGATCACTTTGAGTGATCACTTTAAGGTTAATTATAAGTGTAACTTTAGGACTAAAAAGTCATCACTTTAAAAATAAATTCATTGGGCCAAGGCAATTAAAATGGTCTCACCGTAAGACCGTCGCATATGAGAATTTTTGTCAATTAAATTTATTAAACTACTAAAAAATAATAGTTTAAAGTAAAAATATGTTACCTCTACCATTGACCTATAGTAATTTTTATTACAATTATGCACTATTTAAATTATATAATATATATTAATTAGTAAGGGGGGCCGAAATCAAAAGTACAAAGGATTACATTTTCGGTGTTCGCCCCTGGTTTTCTCCGTTGAAGATCCGGCGCCGGAAGAGATGGAGACGATAGCGATGAAGAATTTAGAAGATGCAATTCATAAGATTACTGTGAAGAAATCTCAACCTAATTGGATTGCTCTTGTTCCAGGTGCTTCTTATTGGGTCCCACCTAAGAGTAAAGCTCAAGGGATTGCTCATGTTATTGGGAAATTGGTTAATAATTCCACCACCACTACTTCTATGCTTAAGGATAAGTTTTTTCTTTCTTCCAATCGTGGATGGCCTTCTTCTGCTTATTTCTTTAAAGGTTTGTTTCCTTTCAGCCTTCATTAGCGACCCAGGAGTTTCTTACCGAGTTCAAAATGAGAGTCTGCATTCACTGAGTTTGCTATGTTCTCAGGCAGATGAGGGTTCAGCTATGCAACATTTGGCTGGATTCCCTTTGATTCTTATTCCATTGTCTAGTGATGTCCCAGAAGTCAGGGCAGCAGCTATGAATTATGTTGAAGAGCTTAGCAATCTGTCCTCTCGTGTGAAATTTGCAAGCAAGAAAAATGGGAGTTGTGACACTTTGAACTCTTTTATTGACGAGCTTTTGAGCGCGGTGGTGCAGCAGAAGAAGCTAATTGTGTCAGATAAGGATTTCCTTCCTTCCTTCATGGCATCTATACTTTCATCATCTTATGAGAGCCTTCTTGTGCCACAGGATGCTGGTCAGAGGTTAGATAAGTCCACTTCTGAGAAGGTACTATCTTTCATAATAGGATCAGCTATGAGATTTTCTGGATATGCAAAGATGAAAGTTCTCTCACTTCTGAAACTGTTGGGCGGTTCCATTCTGCGCGTAAAGGATGTGGAGTTTCTGTTGTGTGAACTTTTGAAGCGGTGTAACAGCTACCATTTTAGACAGGATAAGTCACGGGAAGCATTGAAAACCATTGATGTGGAGATCCTCTGCCTTCTAATTGAGATCTGTTGCATGCCCACATCATTCGATGTGCATATTGTTGAAGACCATCTATTGCCAGCTCTATGCTTCGAGGGTTTATTGCCAGATGATGTTGCTATTGTTAAGCCATTCGTTACATTTTTGCAGAGTCTGAACGGAAATCTATATAGGAGTTTGAGTTCTGAGGCACAGCTAAAACTTTTCCAGCAGTTAGTTGTTCTTTACCATGACACTAACAATGATGTACATGATGCCATTAGAGAAGCGTTGTTGCGTTTGGATGTTTCTTCTTCAACTGTTGCCAAGCTATTAAAAACTGTCCTCAAATTTGAAGGTGACTTTATGGGTTCCTCAAATCAGAAGAAGAAATCTAAGAAGTGTAATCCTGTTTCGTTGTTTGGAGGTCGAAATGCATTTAGCTTTCTTAGCTCTTTACTTGATGTACTTCTCTTAAAGAAAGACATGGGCAGTCGGGCTCTTCTCATTGAGCCTCTTTTTCAGCTTTTGGAGAAGGCCTTCTCAAGTAAATGGGCCCATGAAGTTACTCAAGAGGTTTGGGTATCAGCTTCATCAGGCGTCTCTCAAACTGCATCTAGTGCATTGTCTTACATTCAGCAGACACTGTTGCTTATCCTAGAGGATATAATTGCTTCATTCCCAACTGATACCTCAATGGATGATGGAGAATTTGGTAAATTTGACGTTTCGTTGCTTGTTGATTGTGCACGATCTGCGACAGATGTTGCCACCTGCAATCATGTGTATTCACTATTTTCTACAATTGCAAAGGTTGAACCTGACAAGGTTTTGCACCATATCCCTGCTATTCTTGCCGTCATCAGTAAGTCATCAGTTAATCATGATGATGTTTTCTTGTCTTCTGTGTAGCGCACAGTTTCTTTGTCTTTTTTAGGGTTACGTGCGTTAGGATGTTTTGTAGTATGTGCCCTTTTCTCACATCACGTGGCAGGTATGTAATCTCTAATCTTAATCTCTATCTTTCTTTATCTTATTGGAGCCGGGGGACTCCTTTCTTTTGGCCGTGCTCTCCTTACGGGTATGAGTTGCCGCCGTCTTTCCCTCCCCAGACCCTGCTCATAGTTTATCTATGCGCGGGATATACTGGGTAGGATGATGATGATGATGATATCTACCGTTGTTCCTTGCTGGTTATCTAAGATGAATACGAATTGTAAATAGTATTTTTGTGTAATGACTGGTGAATTGTAAATAGTAAATTTACCCTTCTTCATCAATTGATTAGAAACCCTAATTCATCTTAGTTTCAGGTATGCTATTGTTATTTAATTCTTTTTTCTCTTTTGATTTTGTTGATTGCTCATGTGCTAAACAAATTAATTAATAGGAGTATTTTTGTGTGATGACTGGTGAATTGTAAGAATGTTAGCTAAAACTGTGAGCAAATAACTAAACTTCTGCACTCAATACCAGCGTTCCGCAAGTGAGAGGAAGAGTGTTTTTTTGGTCTGAATATGGTATAATTTGTGAAAGTGAGGATTTGATTTGATATTGTATTGTTAAAAGGGAATACATTATTCACCCAGTCATTTTGGTAGAAATATCTCTTCTGAGCACTTTTCTCGAGTCATTCTTGGATTGTTGTCTTCCTTCCCTCACAAGACTATGATCATAGTTATTATGGGTGTGATAGAATACGAATATGACTAAATAATTCTGACTAGTAGCGATCGAAGCAATCGTCAAATAACAAGTTTTCTGCAGCTAAAAGCCATTGGAGATATTATACATTGATCAGCAATAAGCAACCAAAACCATCTCGCTTATTTTTGGCTCTAGAGCAAAACAACCTTAAAAACTTAAAACGTAATCAGGCTTAGATAATGCATGTTATAATCAATCAAAACTTTCCTTCTAATTTCACTTAAGTTTTCTATCTCATCTTTCATTAATAGATAATACTTCTATATTCTATCATACATAGTAGCTTATAAGAAAAAAATCTATTGCAGTACTACGTTCAAAAAGTGAAGGTCCACCTTTGAAGGACTAGGATTTCTAACCGGACGGGGTTTCCGGCTGCCCGTGCGCTAGTCCATGCGACTAACGCACCCTTCCCAGGACCGGGAAGAAGACGGTGTGGTGGCTTTTGCTAAGCCTGCTGCTCTGACAAGCCAGCAGTAGCAGTTGGTGCTTTGGTGGTAGCTTAGCTAAAGACTGCTCTGACAAGCCAGCAGCCCATGATTTGCATCATATGCAAACCAGCAGCCTTTCAAAGGTTGTTCCAACACTTTAATGCCCCTACTTAGGTTACATGCTCTCGTTACTGAGCACGGCAATAGTTATGCTGATGTTTAAGTATATTACGCCTGTAAGAGCTCCTTCATTTTTCCGATGTGGGATTGGTAACATTCATATGGTAAAATGATTCGATTACTATTTTTTTTTTTACTATTTTCTAGGCTTTTTAATTTAACTCTAGCAATGGTTTTACTGTGTATTCTCTTGCCGTCATAGAATAAAAACAAGGTCGCATCAGTCGCGTCGTAAAGGTTTTCAAAACAAACGTTATGAGATATCCCGCGTTGTAAAGGGGTAAAAAAACCGCGTTTTGGGTCGCATTAAGGGATATCTTATGGTTTCGACCAATATTTAGACGATATGATCACCGCATCACTCTTATTACCACATCTGCGTTCCGTTACCGCGATTGCAACAGTTATCGCATTTTTACACTATGCTTGCGGTGGTTGCCCATAGCAATTCCATGGAAGATCTTGGAAGCTTTCTTCACTCTAAAACCATAAGTAATCAAGTGTATTTAGAAGCAACTTAATCTTCAGCAATGTTACAACAAGGTTGCAAAACAAGTTTATATGTGGAAAAAAAATACGAATATTTCTACAAAAATACATTAATATAGTGCAAAGTATATATTAAGAAGTGAAAGAAATCCACCCAAGTGGATATGCTTTAGATATTTTGAGTCCATATTCCGAATTAGAGAAATATCTTACAAGATCCAACCCATAGAATTAAATATGGGTGACAAAAATGGTTAAAGTCTACAAACAAGGACGGTACATCATTGAGGTTAGACACATATTAGCAAACAAATGTTAGACCAACACTAAATATGAAAAAACTAGTTCATGTAGTCGACCCAATTTTTTGTAATTAAAGTTCAGTGCAATTTTGATGGCGTGTTAAGGTTCGAAGCACAGCAACAACAACATCGACGTATAAACCATTGCAACCTGAAATTTCATTGTAAAAAATATACAAATACATTATAAATGAGAGAATAATTAGCACCAAAGGCAAAATTCATCACCCCAATTACTATTAAAGTTCAAAATAATCCATAAATTTAGAACTTTTTAATAAATATTAATCCATCTAATCAGTCGCTTTAATTTGAATTAATTAGGCTATTTAGCCCATATATTCAATGCATCTCTCGGAGAGACTGTCTCTCACAGCAATTTGTGTATAAATAACCCCGACTAGTTTTAGCCCTAGTCGGTCGCTTTAGTCGCCAAATAACAAGTTGTATGTAGTGTAAACTACAACTAGTAAGAGTCAATGGGGGAATAAGGACTAGAGAATGCTTACATTTCCATAAGACAGCACAAAGAATCAGAACAAGAATCATCTATAGGCCTAGAATGTTCCAAGGAGAACCTTAACAGATCAGCTGTTTCTCGAGTTTTCGAAGAATCAAAGAGTTTGTCAGTGGACGAATCGGATGATCCTGGTGAGGTAAGTGCAGGCGAAGGCGATGGAAATGAAGAGAACGAATACTTATAATCGTCTGGCCCTGTGCTTATAGGTAGTCGAGTCGATGAAGATGTCGAGGATGCTGATGATCCTTCTTGTTCATCCTTCATATCTCCTTACAAATGAGTCCTTAGTTTGGTATTGAAATGATCAAAATATGTAAAAATGTTAGATTGTGCCATAAATTTGGCCTGTAAAATGTGTAAGTAGGTGGTTTGTAGCTAACAGTCCATGTGAAATTGTTTGGTTTATGTGGGTTATGTAAGAAGGGTTGGTAGGTTTTAAGGTTTGAAGGAAAAAGTATAGATTAAGCTTAGGAATTGGTGCAGCACACTGTCACATGATTCGCTAATCTCTCTGCGAATCGCGAATCGGAAAAAGCGATTTTTGGTTGGTTTTGGGCATTTTTGGTCCATTTTAAGCGAATCTCGAATCGAGACAAGCGATTAAGTAGCGAATCATGTGACACTGGTGCAGCAGCATGTTCTGCTAACACTACTACTTGCATTTAAGTTGTAAGTGAAGATTATGGAGTGCATGTCTGATTTACGTGAAGTTGCAGATGATGTTTATTATTGAAGGTCAATTGGAAATAACATCTTTGTTACGACTAATAAGTGTATAATAAAGGTAAGGTTGCGTGCATACGATCTCCAAACCTATCCTAGGTGGGAGTCACTTAATGACATTAGCGCAATGAAATGTAGTGTTGTGGACTTGCACTAATAAGTGTATAACAACTTAACAAGGCTAAGGCATACGATCCTTGAATCTACCTTAGGTGGGAGCCACTTAATGACATTAAGAAATGAAATATTATATTGTTGTGAATTTGTGATGAATTTAATGAATTTAATCTTATTCATTGCATCAATCGTCCAATTTTATTTTTGAAAATGAAAAATATTACACCTAAGAGAAAGTCTAAACAAGTTTGTTATTCGAATAATTAGATCCGCTACAAAAAGTTTATTATGTAAATTACCTACCACCCAACGGTTAAAAGTTGGTCATAATTGTTAAAAAAAAAAAAGTTGATCATTAATTACTTGCTAACCAGCGACTAAAAATTGGTAGATAATTAGCAACCAACTTTTAAATCGCTTGTTTGTAATATAACATTAAATTAATATAATAATATAATTTATGGGCCCAAAAACAAACATATTTGTTATGTAGTGTTTGACTATTTGGGAACAAGTATTTCATTTTAATTTATGAATTTCAATTATGAAATCATAAATGAAAAATTTGAGAATGACAATGTTAAGGTAATTATTCTCAAATCCTCCACTTAAACTAATTTAAAAGTGATGGTGGAGTTAAATACGAATCCTAATTTGAAAATTTTTGATTTGTCAAATAATAAATTAAAGCCAATTTCAAATTTTAAAATGAAATCATTGTTCCCAAACATAAAATCACGGAACTTTTCATACTTATGCGCGGCATAAAAACATTTTAGAAGGTCATCTATCCTTTTGTTGCTCCTAACCATGTACACCTAGCTCTGTGGTTTAAGCAAATGAGCTTCCATGAGTATTATGTGTACACAAATTCTTGTGAGACGATCTCTTTGAGAGACTATCTCTAATTGGGTCGGCCCATAAAAGAGAAAGTAGAGTAAGAGTAAAAATAAGTTTCAATGAGTTGGGACTAAGGAACGTCTCTCTGAGAGACCGTCTGTTACGAGACCGGCTGTTATGTGTATTGTAATCCGATTATGCGGATGATGAACATGAACCATTGAGTGCCTTTCAGTCTCGCAACAGGCAGAATATGTTGGATCATCAAGGAAACGTGATGCACTACCATCACAAACCTAGACACCCACCTAACACCAACAATGCTATCACAACAAGATGCGGGTAGGGCTACGACAATCTCGTCGTACTGGCTAATAAATTTCCTACTCGAGAACCGGTGGGCGAAGAGCAAGATAAGAAAAACCATGTCGAGATAGTGAACACTCCCTTTACTGAGAAGGGTGTTGAAAACGCTACGTATTATACCGTCTAGTGTATGGGCTCGAATGTTAAAATCACATTTATTGATCTTCACTAGAATATTACAAAGTACAACAAGCATGATTATAATTTTATCAAGCACATTTCCCAGATAAATTACATTAATTATCTCCAAAATTTAACATCGATAATCAAACGATGTATTCAAATTGACATTAGTGTTCAAATCTTAAATTTGCTATCAAAAATACAAAAACTACTACTTTCTATCAAAATTTGACATCCGGGATTTATCGTATAAGATGATCAGAAACGACCGGGTACCGATTCATCAAGAGCTTTTGCCATAACGAAGACTTTAAAGTATCAATTTCAACGATGCAATGCGCACAAAACTGGATCTTCTGCAACTCTATTTTCATTAAGCCACTGCAGGTCACGGAAATTCATTGAATCATAAATCGATAGAAATAGAACCATTCCTTACTGCTCGAAATCCTTTCCTTACGAGTTTTTAACAGACAAAAATGGGGACAGCTCAAAAAAAAGTACCTGATAACATATCAAACGGTTAAAAATATTCCCGAAGGTTCTCGCCACTCATAGACTCGAGCTCCTTGAGTATTTCTTGAGCAAGGGTCTTCACTGGTAACTCGACATCCTCCAGCAACTCAGCAAGGAAGGGAATTGTTTCCGCCAATAACACAAGGTACTCTTCCCTCAAATTCTCAACAAGGTATTTGACGATTCTCAGGCCTAAAATACGAGCACGCACCATTTCGCTCCGCGTTTGCATTAATACCTACAGGATTTGCACAGTTAAGATAAATATTGAGCTCGAAAATATGGATATTAATGAGAAGGGAAACTCTAACAGAGGCATTCGCAATTCGTTCCTCATACTTGACATGGTATGGCATTCTTGACACTATTTTAGTCCAAAAGCATGCAAATGCTTCATAAAGTAGCCAAAACAGTTACTTACATACACATATCTGTAACGGCCAAGTTAGTCGAATATCAGTGACATAGTCCTAGACCCTGGAACCTAAAAAAGTTTAGACCTTTTACGAGGAACTGGAGTCCGAAAAAATGAATCCAAACTTTTTTCGAAGCATTATTTACCTTTTAATTTTCATATCCAACCGTGTACGATGTTTATATTTATTAAATGAAAAAAGAGCTATAGTGAGAACAAGAAATGAATACTATAAATGAATTAATTACACAATACATTCTAAATTGACAACTATTCATTTGATATAAACATACATAATTTATGACATGAATGCCTCAATAAGTTATTATTGAAAAGTAAAAAAAAATAACATTAGTTAATGAATTATGTTATCGTTAAGTAATCAATTATCATCATCATCATTAGCCCACTGAATCCCCCCCATAGGATCATAGTTAAGTAATCATCATAATAGTTTAATCATAGAAGGTTTATGGTAATCCATAAAAAAAAAAAAGATTTTTGAACATAATTAGGATTTAGATGTCGTAGTTTACTAATCATCATCATCAAAATCAGCCCAATGAATCCCGCCCATAGGATCATAGTTATGTAATCATCATAATAGTTGAGTAATCATTGAAGTTTTATAGTAATTCAAAAAAACGATTTTTGCATATAATTAGGATTTAGAGTCAAATTAAGTCCTAAAATTTAGAATACACCCGAAATATTTTTACCCCCAAGAACCAAATGCGATGTCAAGCATATTCTCGAAATATTATACTTAAATAATAAGGATAGGCTCCAAGTTCCAACAGGTTCTCGACCCATGCCCATCCCCAGGCCTTATAAATTCAATACTCCATCAACCCCAATTACTTCGGTCCATCTTTTCTTTGTAGAAAGACATATACTCCATTAATTTTCCATTTCTATCATTTTATTGAAATACCCAACTTCTCCTTTGTAACTAAGAAAAAAACGTAACTTAAATAGAAAAAAAAAAACAAAAAGGAACTTGCTATTACCTCATAGTTCAGTGGCTTCCACAGAAGATCAGAACCCGCTGTTACGGCCATTTGACCGGCACAAGATACCAATATGTCATCTACTTCACTCACAGATGGTATGTCTGCCTGCTCTGTAATATAAACTGGTGGCTTTACAGTAAGCTGCAAAACGATGGGCTTCAACAGAAGTTCGAATTTTGCAGAGTCCAAAAATTTAACACTCCCAGAATCATAACGAAAACATTTATGCAAGGCTGACAAGACCAAAGCCCTTAGATGCCATGATTCCACTGACATGGTGTCAGATGCCTCGATCATTCTGCTTTCAGAACTCTGAAGTTTGGCCTTCTTTTTCTTCCTCAAATGACTGCTCTTACCACCTTCACCATCAGTGAGATAGCCGATAGATCCCTCGAGCAGATATTTAAAATATGGCACAAACAGGGATCTGAAATATATCAGTGCCTAAAGTTAGATTTAAGAGACCCACGTATAAAAATGAATCAAGTGCTAACAAATTGGTGAAATCATAGGCATAATACACTTACCGATGATTTTCAGCGATCTTATTGACCAATCCATAAAACGAAATTGCCCTTTTGATATTTTTGCCCGCTGTATGATTATCTTCGGTTGAATTCGACTCTACCCATTCGACACACCTGATGAAGAGAGGTTTGAACATAGTCTCCGTCATCTTCATCGTCAAAGCAATCAATGCACTAATGACATGTTGCTCGACAAAATTGATATTCTTAACAGAAGCAAGTTGTTGACTACGAAGATCGAGAGCAAGCATACAGAGGTCAAAAATGTTTGCATGATAACCTTTCACCGATAATTTGTCCATTTTACTAATAAAATTCACCAGCAACTCAAAAATGGTGGACAAGTTCAGATCCCCTGCCTTAACAGCCTTTGAGTACACATTCTGCAAAGCAGGTAATGCTAGTCTGACAGGAACTTTCTCACTGAATAGCCTTCTAACATTATCAGCCTTTGATTTCAGTTTTTGATTAGACTCTGATACATAATCATGGTGAAGTACCACAACTTCAAGGATATCACCTAGATACGGGTTTAAAAACCCACCAAGATTCTCCACAAGTGCCTCCAAAGTGACAAGAACAGACAGCAAAAGGCTATCGTAAGAAGCTGTCTGGTTATCGTTATCTCCAGAGGATACTGATGATAGAGACACATCCCGAGTCCTCTGCAGAAGATAATTCATGATTTCCGGAAGCTCGGGCAGTGCCCTCGGCCCCAGAACACTGATTAACGCACCAGCTGTTCGTAGGCAACCAGAAGCAACAGCAAGATTAGCAGATGTCACATTCTTCACCACACTAGATAGGCATTTGCTGAATACTGTATGTTCAGAAGGAAATTTGTTGGCTAGCACTTCCAAAGCTGAAATTGCTGCCAGCTTGAGTGAAACATTAAGATCATTCTTAGAATCATCAACTAACTTCAAGATTTCCAGATTAAGAGCAGCAAAGGAGTCTAAATCAATTCCATCAAGACGATCCCACGAGCCTCTCAGGCGCATATTTTGACCCCTTTCTTTTTTAGATCGGACAGCATCAAGATCTCTCAAAGATTTACAAAGGACTTGTAGAGCCTTCTTCCTTGCACCCAGATCAGGCTGAACCAGTAACCTAATGATGCCTTTAAAATAAGCTGAAGGGAGCATCCAATTCGTAATCTTCGTCAAAACAGCATGAACAATCTCTTTCAACTCTTTCTTCAACAATCCCGGAAATGGTGTTTTCTTTTTACTTGAGTCAACGAGTTGCCAACAAAACAAAACCTGCTCCATGAGCTCAGAGAGTGTTCCCTGGATTGTTTCTATATCTTCTGTAGACTGAAGCTTGAAGGCAACTTCAGGATCTTGCAGTTTTCCGAGAACAAACTTCATCGAAAACAACAATGTCATACATTGCTTATTATCAGGACCTTCTTGCAATTGCTTGAGCAGAAAAACAAGTGACGGGAGCCATATCATACAAGTATACTGTTCACATATTAGTTCTGCAAAACTATACTCCCATTCTGTTTGAATCACGGAAATGATGAATTCGAAAGCGTCCTTCTCATGATGAAGAGAAGAAAGTCTATCTTTTGAAACCAATGAACAGAAAAGGAGGACTAGCAATGAACCCAGACTACTGCTTTCTCCAAGAGTTCTTAATAGGTGAAGAATTATTGACAGCCTTCGATGCTGAGCAACACCAGCCATTTCATTGACGAAAATCTGAAGCAATTTCTCTGCACCATTCATCTTAGATAACCAGCAAGGAACAACGGTAGATATAAGACCTTCAAATACACGTATTGAATGAGCATCATCATGATTAACTGATGACTTACTGATGACGGCAAGAATAGCAGGGATATGGTGCAAAACCTTGTCAGGTTCAACCTTTGCAATTGTAGAAAATAGTGAATACACATGATTGCAGGTGGCGACATCTGTCGCAGATTGGGCACAATCAACAAGCAACGAAACGTCAAATTTACCAAATTCTCCATCATCCATTGAGGTATCAGTTGGGAATGAAGCAATTATATCCTCTAGGATAAGCAACAGTGTCTGCTGAATGTAAGACAATGCACTAGATGCAGTTTGAGAGACGCCTGATGAAGCTGGTACCCAAACCTCTTGAGTAACTTCATGGGCCCATTTACTTGAGAAGGCCTTCTCCAAAAGCTGAAAAAGAGGCTCAATGAGAAGAGCCCGACTGCCCATATCTTTCTTTAAGAGAAGTACATCAAGTAAAGAGCTAAGAAAGCTAAATGCATTTCGACCTCCAAACAACGAAACAGGATTACACTTCTTAGATTTCTTCTTCTGATTTGAGTAGCCCATAAAGTCACCTTCAAATTTGAGGACAGTTTTTAATAGCTTGGCAACAGTTGAAGAAGAAACATCCAAACGCAACAACGCTTCTCTAATGGCATCATGTACATCATTGTTAGTGTCATGGTAAAGAACAACTAACTGCTGGAAAAGTTTTAGCTGTGCCTCAGAACTCAAACTCCTATATAGATTTCCGTTCAGACTCTGCAAAAATGTAACGAATGGCTTAACAATAGCAACATCATCTGGCAATAAACCCTCAATGCATAGAGCTGGCAATAGATGGTCTTCAACAATATGCACATCGAATGATGTGGGCATGCAACAGATCTCAATTAGAAGGCAGAGGATCTCCACATCAATGGTTTTCAATGCTTCCCGTGACTTATCCTGTCTAAAATGGTAGCTGTTACACCGCTTCAAAAGTTCACACAACAGAAACTCCACATCCTTTACGTGCAGAATGGAACCGCCCAACAGTTTCAGAAGTGAGAGAACTTTCATCTTTGCATATCCAGAAAATCTCATAGCTGATCCTATTATGAAAGATAGTACCTTCTCAGAAGTGGACTTATCTAACCTCTGACCAGCATCCTGTGGCACAAGAAGGCTCTCATAAGATGATGAAAGTATAGATGCCATGAAGGAAGGAAGGAAATCCTTATCTGACACAATTAGCTTCTTCTGCTGCACCACCGCGCTCAAAAGCTCGTCAATAAAAGAGTTCAAAGTGTCACAACTCCCATTTTTCTTGCTTGCAAATTTCACACGAGAGGACAGATTGCTAAGCTCTTCAACATAATTCATAGCTGCTGCCCTGACTTCTAGGACATCACTAGACAATGGAATAAGAATCAAAGGGAATCCAGCCAAATGTTGCATAGCTGAACCCTCATCTGCCTGAGAACATAGCAAACTCAGTGAATGCAGACTCTCATTTTGAACTCGGTAAGAAACTCCTGGGTCGCTAATGAAGGCTGAAAGGAATTGGATGGGAGAGACTCTGCAATGTTGAATAAGGTAATTTCTGTGCTCCTGAAAAATGTGCTTCGGATTAGATTCAGCGAAGAAGATGTAAAGATCACGCAGCACGCTCATCCATTTTCCATCATCATCCATCTCAAGATTTGTTGCCATCACTGAGGAATATGCCTTAATTGCCCTCCAACACACAAAAACCAAGATTCTTGCATTCAATTGTGCAAGATTGTTTTCATCAAATTCCTCTAGGAACTTTAAGTCTTCGGTATCAAGATTCCTAGAACTAAACTCTAGACCATGCAAAGCATTCTCATCAAGCTCGAGCTTTTTCCACTCAGCCTTAAGGCAGGAATGGAAAGCTTCATACATCATAGAAAATTGAAGAAAAGTATTATTTTGCATCATAAATGACTGTAGTAGCACCAAGAAGAATACTGTTTTTGACAATTCAGATTCACCACAACATTTGATAAGCCATGGCAAAAATTCATTGCAATCCTCAGAGAAAACGCACACCAAGCTGCGAACAGTTGACATATTAACTGCAGAAACCCACTGCCTTCCTGATTTCTTTTTAATTTCCTTTTTAACATCTGATAATGATGCTGGGATCAGATCCCTGTAGAAAGGCCACTTAAGTTCCTTGGCCAATTCCTGGGCCTTCAAGTTCAGCTTCTTTGACTTGGGAAAAACAAGAATGAAAGGGAGTATCATTGTAGCAACTCGCTCCACAAAATCAGTTCGGTCTTGTGCAATAGAAACCAAATGCTGCAGACATGAGACAGCAACCTCACCAGCAAGAGAACGATCCTTTGATTCAGCCGACCACAAAATCTGAGTGCATCTATGAAGCAAATCCTGACATATCTCCAACAAACTAGCAGGGTCCAAGAGCTTTGACAGTTTATCTAGAGATAGAGCAGCATGAACAACACTCAGATCACTGTCAGAGAGACAATGCACAACTGCATCTTGGACAGTTATGAACCTATCTGACGTAACCCCACCATGAAAAAGGGTGGACAGATCAAGATTAGAGAGTGTAGCCCGTCTGATTTCCGCCTTTGGATGTTCTAGCCCAAACCAAACTTTCGACTCTGTAAAGTCTACGGGTGATCTCAAGTTTCCATCTAGCATCCTGCATAAGGCCTCAATCACAGAATTTTCACCCTTCAGTTGCACTTTTTTGTCATTCAAGAATTCATGAACAGAAGAACGTAATGCATCTGGATACTTTTTATTGAGAAGAAGCAGAATTTGATTAGCCCAGCTTCCTGACTCGGATAGTTCTGAACCATCAGCATTCTGAGATAACCGTAAACATGAAGACAGAAGCTTGAAAACTACACCTCGAACGAGGCCACTGATAGTAACAGTTTCAAGAATTGATACCACAGCAAGCTTGCACTGCCTGTCAGAACCACTGTAGTCAATTAGGGACTCCAAAAGCACGGTTAGAAATCTATCAATATTAAACCTGGTGGTCAATTGTAAGAGAATATCTGGAAGATCTCTGATTTCTTTTAAGACGTCTAATGCCTTCTTAGGGAGTGTCTCGACAAACTGCAACTGCACAATGTTGATTAGAGCCATAATCGATAACTGAACCCACTGTAAATCTGCTGACGATTGTGCATCTGCCTGTGCCAATTCAGCCACTGACCGAATCAAGCTGTGGACTAGCTTGGGAGACAATGATACTCTGTTTGCTAATAGACCAACAATCATCAAAGTGCCCGCTTTATAGTCTGAAGACCCTAACCCACCAGACTGCAGACCAGAATTCAAAAAGGGAAGAATCCTCTTCACAATATCACTATCCACAGTTTCCAACGAGCCCAAAACCTCAACCACAACTGCTGTGCAAAAGCTGATCACAGGAGTAGCAGGCCGATGCTTCTTTGCAGGAGTTCCATAAGAACAGATAACCTCAAGAACACCCATATCACGTATGCATTGCTGGACAATAACTTCTCTGGGAGGAGGTGCCCCTGACCCTTTAACAGCGTCAAGGAATTTCCAGCGAGTATTCCCAAAGTCAATTAATTGCACTATCCGAACAAAAGCGTGTGTATCATGATAAGGCAGGGAACACAAGATTAGTTCCTCAAAGTTGTAAACGTGAATCTTATATCGACGAATCAAGTACTCCAGTGTCTTAAATGCAGAAGGTGATTCAAAATGTCCAGAAAGCAAGCGCAGATAAGAACTGATGGATGCATTAATACGATTATTTTCTTCAATCCCCATCAACTCCCTATCCAATTCTCTGCTTTTGTGACTAAACAGATCATGTTTGTGGTTTCTGAACCTCTCATCAATATTTTCTAGCACTTCCAAACCTACATATAAAAGAAGAATAGCACATTAGCTAACACCCACAAGTTCATAAAGAGAACAAAAAAATTATCCGAAAAAACGAATTCAGCTTTAAAGGGTATCTATCTTGCTAGAATAACAAAAAATCAATATCAATAGCATTAGATCATTGTACATCTATCAACGTGTCAACCCACATTTTACAAATAAGAACAATCTATGTGTTTGGTATAACAAGTAGAAAGAGAATGGAAAGGAAATGGAGGAAAAGGAAGGGGAGGGATTTAGATGGAAAAAGAATCCTTTGTTTGGATAGCAAAATGAGGGAAAGGGATATGGATGGGAGGGAATTGGAAGGATTTGATGGATACTTTTTGTTAAGGTTCCAATCTCTACAAAATTAGAAAGATTTGAAGGGATAGCTCCCATCTCCCTTCCTTTCCCTTCCATTCTCTCCTATACAAACAAGAGTTATTTCCCTTTCATTTATCTTCCCTTCTTTCCTCTTCCCTCCCTTTTTTTCTCTCTAAAATTGTTATTCAAACATAGTGTTTTAGTGTTAAGAAGGGGTAACGGAAATGATAAGGTTATTGTTGTTAGTAGTTTGGTATAATTATGGAACAGAAACACTTTTTTACAAAAAGTGTTACCAGAGCTTTGTGTGGAAACAAATTGAAGGAATCAATTACCAAAAGGAAATGGAAACGGTTACCTAATTATCTTAACAAATGCAAAGTAATGGATTTGCTGGTCTGTTTCCCTTACTTGATCTAAAAAAATGCATACCAAACAAACCCTTAGGGTAGAACTTAGCATAACACATATTCTTCCCTCCAATTGAATTTGCAGAGTAACATGTTACACTCCTCGATCACATTTCTTGATATTTAATGTTTTAAGTCTAACTAGCAAACAATCACAATGTGTGTCAAAATTCGCTAATTACCTCAGGAATAGCAAATCGAAAAAAAAAAAAACAAAATTACTGTTGATTTGAGGCTATCTTTTTCATTTTGAGCAAATCGCGAATTTCCATAACCAATTAGCCAACGAACTATGTAACACAATCATAATATCACAAACATTTGTCTCCAAAAAAACATCTTACAATTGGCAACTCCAGGATATCCATCAAATTATAACTCAATTTCATTTTTTTTCTCAATAAATTTAGTTTAAACCCAGCAGCACCCATAAGAAAATTTTTTAGTTCTCATCCAATCCTCATTCCGAAAAAAAAAATAAAAAAAAAAAAAAACACTTTCACTCCTTACTAAATTCAAAAAGGAAAAAAAAATCCCATTACAAGAACTGTGAAACATTCCCTCAATCAAAATAAACATAAACGATAAACCACATGGCGAAAAACAGAACTCCAAGTTTTCATAAAAGCAAACAAAAGTGAATTTACACACAAGAAGATTACAAGAATAACAAAAAAAATGCCCATTTAAACTACAGACTTAAACTTGTAGGAAACTTGACAGGATTAAAACAAAAAAATGTTGAAAGCGAAAGGAAAACTGTACGAACCAGATAAAGCAATGCTGAAAATGGTATGAATATCAATGTCAGCAGCCTCTTTAGGATTGAATAAAAGGGAGGGTCGAGTAAAAGGCCTTTTGGGCACTTCTGTATCAGCTTTTACTAGCGATTTTAGAGCTTGTAGTTGTGATGCTATGGAGGTTGCCGCCATTATTGCTGCTTGTGACAAAAAATCATAAAACTATACTGAAACAATAAGAAATTTAGAGATTATGAAAAACGGCTGGCATAGAGAAGATTTGATTGAGTTATCCCAAATAGACTAAAGAGGAGAATAAGTAGGGTTTTCATCGGGTCTATTATATCATGGGCTAAGTTTTCTATACTTCATTTGCCCATGCTAAAAACAGGTGTTCTGAGAGACCGTCTTTTGTAAAAACGATTTTTAAAAGTTTAGTCTAAATCTATATTTAGAGTGATAACAATATATACTTAGAATTGGGCTGGGCTTTTGAGAGCCATCTTTACAAAAGACGGTCTCAAGTAAGAATTTGTGTGCTAAAAAATGGAAAATGTACACAATCAAAATAAAAGAATTGTGTATCGAAAATTATTAAAAAAATATTTAAATGATATAGTCATGGTGAGACAATTTTTATTGAACTGATTGAATGTAAATTTAAAGTTCTAAAGTGATTAGTTATAAATTTAAGGGAAATTCTACATGGTAAGCACCAAATTGAGAGAAACGTCATGCAAACGTTTTTTTAAAGTAATGATGATGGAGCATTAAACAAGGTCAATATGGTAATTTCACCCATTAACGGCCATTCAATGTTTTTTAGCCCATATAGTTACCGCAGTTAGTTTCCCTTAACCTGGTGCTTATAATGTAGAAACGAAAACAAGATTAGTTATTACTGGTGTTTCCCTCAATCTAGTGCTTACCATGTAAAATTCCCTTAAATTTAAATTGATCACTTATAAATTTTAAATTTAAAATGATCAATTATAATTTTAAAGTAGAGTCTTACAATACTCAACATTAACCTTACGGTAATCACTTAGAATTTTAAAGTGACTAAATAAATAAATATTTTGCTAGGATTATAAGGTTAAAATTATTTTGCTAGGATATAGTCAACAATTATTTATTTATAATGTAGGAACTATCCATGGTTGAAGAAAATTATTTTGCTACGATTATAAGGTTAAAAAGAAAATCAATACTGCACGAGAAAAAAAAGTAAAAAAAAAACATTTAAGGAAATATCTCAAGGTAATAATTATTATTTTTATTATATTTTGAAATTTTTACAAGTAATAATTATTATTTTATTTATGACACCTTCACCATCATCAAATATTATCAAATTGTCGCCAACTACAAGTCGAAGACCTTTAAGTGACATTACAAATGTTACATAAGGTAGTTTTATTTTTAGATACTAGTTGTGGGGCCGCGGTCTCCCAAGTTACACTATCGAATTTTCAAAATGTTATTTTTACAGTTTTTATTAACAATAATATAAAATTTACTTTTAAAATCCGACCTTTGGGATGTTCTCTTCTAAAATTCCGACCTTTCGATTATTTTTGAAAAATCCGACCTTTGCCCCCCATTGTCATCTAAAGACCAAAATGACCAGTAACCTACATTTTTGAAAAATTACCCACCTAACCCATCAACTTCCCTCCTTCCCTCGTTTACTTCCCTCCTTCCACACCAGTAAACCATCATTTCACACCATAAGTGTTCTTGTGATACCCCAGATTTAGCTTGAAAAAAGATTGATAGAATTCTCATATCAACAAGGTGCATCTTCTTTTTTAGGGAGCCCATTTGTTAAGAACTCCACAGGTAAGCGTGCTTGGTGGGGAGCAATCTTAGGATGGGTGACTTATTGGGAAGTTTTCCTGGGTGCGCACGAGTGAGGCCAAAGTGCGCTAGAAAGACTTGTGTTGGTTTGTGGAGCCAGTCTACAGTATGCATGAGTAGTCATCGGTGGTCCGTTGGGCCGGGATGTTACAATTCTTCACTCCTCCCTCCTCTCTTTGCTCTTTAAAAGTTGCGCCATCACCATCATCTCTTTGTTTGTTGGTGAAGATGGATGATATGGTTTCGTTTCGGTTTTGATATGGTGGTAAATTTAGTAGTCAATTTGTATCATTACAATACCATTGATAAAACAATAAAAACAAAGTAGTCAATTTGTGATATCATCATACATTTCATACTTCCTCCGTCCATAATAGTGGCAGTTTGGTACAAATGTGTACTCATTGAACCATATGGATCAAAACTGCTATCAAAATTCATCAACAAAAGAAAAAACCCAAAAAAACTTCAATAATTTCATATCGAAACAACTGAAATGATTCAAAAAAATCAAGAAATGAGACTAAAATTACAAACCATTGAAGCATTCTGCAACAGGATCTGCTAAAGCAGCAGTCCTGACATCCATGGATTTCTCATCCCCAGCACAATGAACTTCAAAGGATCGATTTTTACCCCCAAAATTGGGGAATTAAACCCAATCCTCACTGGATGAATCCCAAATAAAAAACCCCGAAAAAAAAACACAAGATCAAATGAAATTAAATTTTAAAAAATCAAATTAACATACAAAAAAATGGGAATTTAATCAGAGAAATTAAAAGGGTAATTAAGGGGGAAAAAGGGTACAAAAGAGTTGGAATTAGAGGAAATGACCAAGTGGAACAATTAGTATGATTTTACCAAATAAAAAAATAAGACATCTAAACTGATTCGGAACGAGTATAGTACTTGGGCCGATTCAATTAGAAAAGGCAGGACTAGAATTTGCCTTTTTATAAAAGAGTTGAAGTGAAATTAAAGCGTAAAATCCAAAACACAAGAGGGTTAGGGTTTTGACTTAAATATCAAAAGTCAAAACCCCATTTGAAGTTTGTTAACTGTGGACCACTCCACCCAAAAACCTCCAAAAAAAACTTCCATCATCAATCAACAATGGAAGCTCAATTCTCTCATAAACGCCACCAAACTCATCATCCATCTCACTCTAACTATACACCAATTTCTCAACAACATACTAAACCCTCGATTTCCGGCGGAACTCAATTCCGAATCCTTTGTCCTGCAGCTAAAGTTGGTGGAGTGATTGGTAAAGGCGGCGCCGTGATTCAACAACTTCGAGAAGATACTGGAGCACGAATTCGCATTGTCGACGAGATTTCCCCTTTTGCGTGCTACGATGAACGAGTAATCCTCATTGTTGCCGATTCCAAAACCCCTAACCCTAATGACGATAGAGAAGAGGGGTCGGCGGCGCAATTTGCGTTATTGAAGGTGTTTGAGAGGATTTTGAAGGTGGATGAAGAGAGAAGTGAAGAAGAGAGGAAACATAATAATGGTAATGACAATAACAGTAATAATAATAATGTAGTTTGTAGATTATTGGCGCCAATTAATCAAGTTGGGTGTGTTATTGGAAGAGGGGGAAAGATTGTAGAGAAAATCAGACAAGAAAGTGGTGCTCAAGTTAGGATTTTGCCTAGAGAGCAAATCCCTGCTTGTGCTTCACCTGGGGAGGAACTCATTCAGGTCAATTTCTTTTCTTCACTTTTTCTGCAGTTGCTGTCTTTATCTCTAAAAGTTTAGTATTTTATATGTAGAAAATGGAAGTATGCCTTTTTCTGTTTTGTTTGATTTTAGTAATTTTGATTATTTGTGGTTGTCGATATAAAGAATAATCTTTTGGCTGTCTATTAGGTGATGGCCGTTTCTTCCGGCTCCCCAGAAGATATTTGCCATGTTTGGTGGTTAGGTTTTGTTAGTTGATTATTTTGTGATCTTTATGCTATTGTACGCTGATCTTGGGACAATTGGCTAATTATGAAGTCATATTCTTAATTAGGTAATTGTTGACACTGGATTAGAGCAAATAATTTGACCAATTAATTTGATTTGCGGAAGAAAAAGTTGCAAGGCATAATTTTTTTTCTGATTTTGATGGATATTTTTTATGTACTATCTAAACACCCTCAATAGCGAATTTGCTGTGCTCCATATTAGCTATTTTTTGCTCAGTTGTCCATTTACTAAACACTGTCATGGTATAGAATGAATTGGGTTTATGTGTCCTAAAAAGGTGGAATTCATTCCTGCTAGGAACTATTATGTCTTGGAGGAGGCCATACCTGTGCCAGTGGTGCTTGGATATCGACATGATCTTGCCATTGCTAATTCTTTGTAGCTCCCTTTGTTACTTTACCTGTTTTCCCCTTTCAAGTGAGCCATAAGTATGTCTTCTGCTACAAGTACAAAGTTAGGGATTAGCTTAAGTTTAAAGAATGTAGTATGGAGATTGATGATGCTATATTTTGATTACGACTGAGACAGCCTGTCGCCTCTATCTCTATTAGGATGTGGATTTGTCAAGTTATATTAGAGTTCTCAGAAATTGATGAGGCTTTCCAGTATATGTTCTTCTATTTCTCTGTGTGAGAATTAGATTTTAAAATTTAAAATAGGCTAACCAATACTTCTATTGCACGTCATGTGCTGATAAGTTCTTGCAATAGTGCAATTTGTATTAGCTTATGAGGGCTATACTTTGTGCTTAACTTGGTACTTTGGAAATTTCGTCTGTATGGATCATTGTCAAAGTTGGTTTTCTTGATGTCTGTGAAACTTGCAGTTATTTTTCTTTCTAGTCCATTCCTTGATAGCTGTGGCATTTCTCCTCGTTCATGATATTAATGCTTTGGTTGACTTATAGATGACAGGAAAATTTCAAGCTGTCAAGAAAGCTCTCTTGTCTGTTTCAAGTTGTCTTCAAGAGCACCCTAGAGCTGATATGTTTCAAGGAGCTAACAGTGCTAGCCAGATAGATTCTTTTCCTCATAGAGGCGAACTTATCACTGATCATCACTCCAGGAGTTTCACCACAGCTTCAGCTTCTGAAAAAGTTGTACATAACCATAGGATGATTCCAGAAGAAGATGTTGTTTTTAGATTGCTATGCCCAGGGGATAAGTTTGGTATCTTGACAGGAAAAGGTGGTTCTATTGTAAATGCAATTCAAAAGAAAACTGGGGCATCAATCAAGATTGGTGATCTTGTTGCTCCTGATGCAGATGAGTGGATTGTTTACATATCGGCACGGGAGGTAATTACCTATGAAATTTATTTTTGTGTGCCTTGTTCTGTTGTTCATACTTTGTGAGGATCAGTTGTGATGACAATTATATACTGTTTTCATTAGACCACATTCTTACACTCTAAAAGATCTAAAATTTGGTCTCTGGATCTTTCTTAAACAGCCCATTTACCTTAAATTGACAATTGTTGCTTTATCTGCTAGATTTTTAGGTGTTACAAAAGGGTGAAGTTCTTTTTTATTTGGAAATTGTGCTCATGAGTATTGGTAAAGGAGTATTTGCATTACCATTAGAGGAATTAGTTTTGTTACATGTGGGTCATTTGCTAATATGTATGGAATAATGTCCCTGAAAATCGCTAATTTATTTTTTCATCTATATTAACAGAGTATGGATCTGAAGTGCTCTCCTGCTCAGGATGCTCTCATTCGTGTGCATAGCAGATTAGCAGAGGTCAGATTTGAACCAGGTGCCACTGTTACTGCTCGGCTTCTTGTTCATTCACAACATATAGGTTGCTTGTTGGGCAAAGGAGGCATCATTATTACTGAAATGAGAAGACTTACTGGTGCTAGTATTCGAATTTTGGACAGGGAAAATGGCCTGAACTTTAAAAACCAGAATGATGAACTTGTACAGGTAATATTTTGGCGAATGAAGCATACTAAATTTTTTCTTGATGGAAATTTTCCTGTTTAGGGTTCTCAGGATTTATAGGAATCAGAAACTAAAAATCAGGCATGGAAAAGTTCTGATAATTTATGGACTGGGGATATAAACTTAAAGGATATTGTGTTACCTAAACAAAGAAAGAAGGGGAGGGGGAAAGGTTAGTAATTGAGTACTGACTAAGACTAACTTTTAAACCCTCAACATATGGTTTACCATTATCAACCACACTTTCTTCCTTAATCCACCAGAATTTCTGATTATTTCCAGACCTTTTATCATAGTGCAAAGATGCAGTTTCGATAATGCAGTAATGAGAGTAATGTGGTCTAAATCATGAATATTCCTCAAAACGGGTCAAAATATGGCTTTTTAAACCTTTACAACATGAGAAACATCTGTTTTTTTTGAAACCATATACAACTCTGCCATTGTGTGTTACGCCTTACAAACTAATCACCTACCACAGAGTGATGCAGTCTTGTTTTTGCACTGTGCCCCTTCACAACATGAGAAACATCTATTTATTTATTTTTTTGAAAACCTTTACAACTCTGCCATTGTGATGCGATGCAGTGTTGTTTTTGCATTATGCCACGCATTCATCTTATCAAGTGAGTTACTTGATCAACAAAATTTTTTCTTCTCTCAATTTCTTCATCTTTGCTTCTGTACGGCTGTACCAATGCTAAACTTCTAAAGAAGAAGAATCAACCCTTAACAAATCCTTCAGGATTCTTTCCCCTTTAAAGTTATCCCCTGAATTATTTAAGGGAATGCAGCCTAGCTTTTATCATGTTCTGGTTTAGCTGATACCTGGATCAGATATACCCCACACCCGTCCCTTCTACCCTTCTTAAAAATAAAATAGCCACAACAATGTCAAATTTTTATCCCTATTGAAACGCGATATGCGAAATACGAAACTATACCCCGTATTGCATTTCAAACTGTTCGTACCGAAATGGTACAGAAACTCAGAATCTAAACACTGAATACATTTCCGTTTCTCGTTTCCTTTGAAGATGGAAAAACGTATCTCTTTTACATTTTTTGCTATGGCTATATTATGTTTTACTTCTGGGATTAAGGCTCTATTGTTGTAGTATTAGTGTTATGGTTATACCACCTACTTGTTATCAATGTATTTGGATAACACCATGGTCCTATCTTAGCTTTGAGTTTCATTTCCTTTATTTCAGAAACACTAGATAACGTGTCTCTTTTTTTGCTTCGTTTCTCATTTTGAATCAAAAACCATTTCGTGTAACATTGATCCCAATAACATGGGGTCCAAAAAAAGAAGCGAATTACATATTTTCGCTGACTTGTACAAAGCGTTGTGCATGGATTGTTTTAAATTGTCTATGCTATCGGGTTTTAAACATTGTTTTGTTGTGCATCTTACTGACTAATCAAGTTTTTTTTATTATATATTAATGATATAACAAATTTGTCAGATCATTGGGAGCTTGCAGTCAGTTCAGGATGCTTTATATCAGATTACTAGTAGGCTTCGAGAAATTTTATTTCCAGTAAAACGCCACTTTTCTCATGTCAGTAGCTCACCTTACTTCACCAACTATCAGGAGTCATCATCTCCTTCATTTCGGCCGAGGCATGATCAGGCTTCTCCAGGTCGTTATCAATCACCGGCTGGATTGCCTAATGCATATGACTACCGTTCTGCTGGTCAAGTGCATGCACATCCATCATTTTCACATGATTCGGATAGAATTGATGTAGCTAACGGTGAGCTTGATCGCTATCATTATGGTGGTGATAGAGGTTCATATGGCTCGTCATTTGAACGGCCTCCGTCCCCTAATATATGGCATCCCCAGGTAAATGTTCTAATGATATTTTAGTTCCTTTTCCTAAAATGTGGCGTCCCCGAGTCAATGCTCTGTTGTTGTTTTGGTTAATCAACTTATATTAGACGTTGATCACTGACTTTTGCCTAACTTACATTTTTCAGGCAGTTGACTACGGAAACTCTGGCAGATTTTCTGATGTAGGGCCCGGGCCTGGGTCTGGGTCTACAAATATACTTGCAAATAATAACGAAAGGTGAAGCTGCGTTTCTGCTATTATATACTTTCTATGCTAAAACTAGGCAATAAAACAATTCATGGTTGAAAGGATTTTAGTAGTTTTGTGCCTGCATAGTTGTTATATATCGGGCTATTTCGCTCATTGCCACTCTAGAAATCATAGAGTTGCTTATTTGTTGGCAATTTTAGTCTTGATGTCTTGGGAGTTTATTAGTGTCGTTGCCTGTTGGTGCAATTGTTCTCTACCTGAAGCTTCAACCTTTTCACATTGTTGTCCTCCACCTATAGTTAATTAAAGAAAATTTCATGTTTTCTTTTAAGTGTTTCGTAACATAGTGATTGGATCACAATATACAACACGTCAAAAAAAGAGCCCAACAGAAGTTTACTTTTCGGAACAATTAAAAGAATTCTTGCTTTGCGCCATTGCGGTCATCTTAGTTGTTTTTTCTTCATGGTGCAGTGCTCAGATGCAGAGAATGACATCGGTTGAAGTTGTAATTCCACAAATTTTGCTACCTCATGTTTACGGAGAAAACAAAACCAATCTTGGTCATATTACAGAGGTGAGTTCGGAACAGAAACATTAAGTACTCTACTCCTCGCTGTTTTCTGTAGCGCACTAATTTTTCTGGGCTTTCTACCGTAGATATTTAGCCTTTTGCATTTGCGATGATTTATACCCTATATTTTTCTGGTTCCAGTTCTCTGGAGCGGATGTAACCATTCATGATCCGAAGCCTGGGGCTACGGAAGGGCATGTCATAATATCAGGAACCCCACATCAGCTGTATGCAGCTCAAAGCCTAGTACACGCGTTCATCCTTTGCGGTCAAGCATTTTGAAACAGTAATACAATTCTCCAGATAAGAACGAAGTTGAATTCATTTCGTGCTAACCCCGTTGTATGTTATCCACTTATCCCCAATTTTGCGATTTTTGAATAAACGTTTCCGAGCCAAAGCTGCACAAAATGATATAGTATTTACATTGATCTATTTATTTTTGGCCAATGTACGGCTTTTATTCTCCTATTCTTGTCTTGAAGAATGAAGACTCTTGAAATATTGTCATAGAAATAGAATGCACTCACTCATTTTGTTTTGGGAGATTGTAGAATGTAATTGTACATATATTGAATTCATCATTTAGTGTGAAAATATGCATAATTTAAATTTTTGGTATTCTAGAATTTAATTTTTAGCCATGTGTTTTCTTTTTTCATTCTCATCGACACATTTAGATTAATTATAGAATTAGACTCTTCAAGTGTACTCAATAAATAATGAGAATTATATTAATCAAGAATAAAATTATAAAACTAATTTTTAAAAATAGTTAACATGACACATTTTTAGCAAATTTGTTGTCATAGTAAATAAATAGTTAAACATATTACACCAAATTTGGTGGTTTTTGATTGTTGTTTTTGGCTTCTTTATTTTCCTCTTTTTCTTTGGTTGCTTTCTTTTCGGGAGTTTCTGTTATTTTGTTTCTCAACTAGTAGTGCCTTTGCTTTTTTGTTTTTGTTGTTGCTTTGTTTTTTTCTTGTCTAGTTTTAGTTTTGTTTTAGCTTTGTTTGTTTTAGTTTAAATTTGTTTTAGTTTAATTAGTTTTTTTTTTGTTTTAGTTTAATTAGTTTATTAGTTTTTTTTTTTTTTTTTTTTTTTTGTTTTAGTTTTGTTTTTGGGGTTTGGTGTTTTTTCGTATAGGTTGGTGTTTGGTCTTTTGTTAGGCTTTTTGTTTTCTTAGTTTGGTGTCTTGTTCAGTGTGCTTTTGTTTTATGTCTTGTGGTGTGCTGAAGTGATCTTGTGTTGTTGCCTTTTCTCTTGTCTGTGTGTGTACCGTTTTATCTTTTAGGCTCTTTGGTTCCTGAGTATAGAGTTAGAAAGTTATCATGGTAACCTAAGGTCAGGTCCAAAGAGGGGGGGGCAAGGGGGGCAACGTAAACAGGGGCTGGAATTAAGAGTGGGGACTTGGAACATAGGTACCCTAGAAGCCAAGTCTTTAGAGCTGGCCAATGAGCTTTCTAAGTACAGGATTCATGTAGCTTGTGTTCAAGAGACTAGGTGGAAGGGGCGGAAAGCTAAAGGTATAAAGGGATACAAGTTGTGGTATGCAGGTTTAGACGGCAAACGTAGCGGGGTGGGCATCCTTGTATCTAACGATATCCTAAAGCAGGTTGTAGAAGTAAGGAGGTGTAACGACAGGATTATGTTAGTTCGGATCGTAGTGGGAGAAGAAGTCGTATCGTTTATAAGTGCGTATGGGCCCCAAGTTGGGCTGGACGAACAGGTGAAGCGCGAGTTTTGGGATAACCTAGGAGTCCTTTTGAGTTCTATCCCGGAAGATGAGAAGATATTCCTAGGTGGAGACTTTAACGGGCATATAGGGAGAGAGGCGGGTACCTTTAACTCGGTTCATGGCGGGTTTGGTTTGGGAGCGAGAAATGAAAGCGGGGAGTTTCTTCTGGAGTTCGCACTAGCCAGAGATCTAGTGGTTGCAAACTCGCTCTTTAGGAAGAAAGATGAGCATTTGATAACATACAAGAGCGGAGGTCACGCAACACAAGTTGATTACTTCTTAGTGCGCAAAGTAGATCGGGCCTCTTGTTTGGACTGTAAAGTAGTGTTGGGTACAGAGATGCCTACACAACACAGGCTTTTAGTTATGGTTTTTAGGATGAGGAAGAAGATTGCAGAGAAAAAAGCCGAGCTTAGGGGAAAGATCATGTGGGGGAGGCTCAAAGGGGATGTGGCCACTACCTTGTCCAACAAGATTAGTGCTTTAGGTTTCCCAAGTCAATCTGAGGACGCGAATGATATGTGGGTGAATATGGCAAATGTCATTCGAGGAGTGGCGAAAGAGACTTTGGGGGTGACTTCGGGTAAACCAAAGGTATACAGAGAGGCGTGGTGGTGGAATGAAGAAGTGGAGAAGAAAATTAAGGACAAAAACAAGAGCTTTAGGGATCTTATGGCATGCACGGAGGAGGAGGCTAGGACGGAAAAGAGGAAAAGCTACAAAGAAGCGAAGAAGGCGGCAAAAAAAAGCGGTTACGGAGGCGAAAAATCGAGCATATGAGGAGTTTTACCAGAAGCTCGATTCCAAAGAAGGGGAGAAGGATATTTTTAAGTTGGCTAGGGCAAGGGCTAGGAGACAGCAGGACTTAGAGGCGGTAAAATACATCAAAGATGAAGGGGGACGAGTCCTTCTGAAACAGGAGGACATTAAAACCAGATGGCGTATGTATTTCTCGCACCTGCTCAATGAGTATAGAGGGCCAAGGGGGGATGATAGTCGAACTTTCGAAGCCCATAGACCCAATGATTGTGGGTTAGCGTGCGCTATCACCATCGAGGAAGTAAAAGAAGCCCTCAAGAAGATGGGGAGATCAAAGGCAGTCGGACCAGATAACATACCGATTGAGGTGTGGAAGGGTTTAGGAGATGAGGGCATTCGTTGGTTGACTGATCTCTTTAATGTTATACTAAGGACGCATAAGATGCCAGAAGAATGGAGACGCAGCACAATAATACCCCTGTTTAAAAACAAAGGCGACGCGCAAGAATGTGGGAACTATAGGAGTATCAAACTTTTAAGCCACACCATGAAATTGTGGGAGAGGGTGATAGAGAGGAGGATCAGACAAGAAGTGGTGATAAGAGAGAACCAATTTGGCTTTATGCCAGGTAGGTCTACCATGGAGGCTATTCACGTTTTGAGGAGGCTGATGGAAAAATATAGAGAGCGGAAGAAGGACTTGCATATGGTATTCATAGACTTGGAGAAAGCGTACGATAGCATACCACGGCAAGTCATTTGGGATAGTCTCAAGGCTAAAAGTATTTCTCCAACCTACATTGAGATTATACGAGATATGTATGACGATGCTTTGACTAACATTCAGACACCGGTGGGGTTAACAGAGGCCTTTCCGGTAAAAGTTGGATTACACCAGGGATCAGCTCTAAGCCCTTTTATTTTTGCGATCATTGTAGATGAGATCTCTAAATCTATTTGGGAGACGGTTCCGTGGTGCATGCTTTTTGCTGACGATATCGTGTTGGTAGCAGAGACTAAAGAAGAGGTTAGTAGTAAACTGGACGAGTGGAGGGCAGCTTTAGAAGGTAAAGGTTTGCGCATCAGTCGTACGAAGACTGAGTACCTATGCTGCGACTTTAGTGGGACACAGCCGATAGGGGAGTCAGAAGTTTGTATCGGGGAAGAAGTCATTAAGAGTACGATCAAGTACAAGTATTTGGGATCGATCATCCAAAGGGACGGGGAGATCGACGGAGATGTAGATCATCGTATCCAAGCGGGTTGGCTCAAATGGCGAGCAGCTACCGCGGTGATATGTGATAGGAAGATCCCAAATAAGTTAAAGGGAAAATTTTATAGGGTAGCGATCAGACCGGCTTTATTGTATGGGACAGAATGCTGGCCTATAAAGAAGAGTTTTGAACGTAAAATGGAAGTAACTGAGATGCGTATGTTGCGGTGGATGTGCGGGCACACTTTGATGGATCGAATTAGGAACCAAGAGTTTAGAGATAAACTAGGGGTTGCTCCTATATCCGAAAAAATGCGCGAAAGAAGATTGAGGTGGTTTGGACATGTGAAGAGAAAGACTTTCGATGCCCCTGTGAGGAGAGTCGAAAGCTTTATGGTAGAGGGTAAGAGGAGTAGAGGAAGACCCAAGAAAACTTGGGAGGAGCAAATAAAGGTAGACCTACGTGAGTTAAACCTCTCTGAGGACCTGACTAGGGATAGGAGTAGATGGAGGCGTCTTATCCAGGTTTTAGACGTCGGCTTTTCTTCTTAGAGTCGTTAGCGGTTCTTGTTTGCCTTAGTTTACTGTGTGTTTTTGTTTTTAGTTTGTTTTAAGTTTTTCTTTTCTTTTCTTTCTTTGGACCTTTTTTCTCTCCGCGAGGCAGGTGCGTATCTTTATCTTTATCATCTTGGAGTTGGGGGACTCCTTTTGGCCGTGCTCTCCTTCACGGGTATGAGTTGCCGCCGTCCTTCCCTCCCCAGACCCTGCTCATAGTTTTCTATGAGCGGGATATACTGGGTAGGATGATGATGATGATGATGATATTACACCTAATATAGAGGATATAATATCCTTTTTAAAAAAAATAAAAAAAAAATTGTATTTTAAAATTAAATTTTAGAGAATAAAACCTTCATCATCATCATCCTACTCAGTATATCCCGCTCATAGAAAACTATGGGCAGGGTCTGGGGAGGGAAGGGCGGCTGCAACTCATACCCGTAAAGGAGAGCACGGCCAAAAAAGGAGTCCCCCGGCTCCAGAGAAAGAGATACGTACCTTCTACCTGAGGTGGTGAAACGCATAATAGATCCAGTACGCATGTAAAACAAAAAAACTGAAAAAAAAAAACTGAGATAGAAAACAAGACACACAAGGTACCAGAGCATACAAGAAATCACGGACGCTGTAACCGACTCTAAGGAGAGAAGTCAAAGTCTAAAACTTGGATATGACCAGAGCATAAAACCTTGATTCTAATAAATTCACGTCCAAAGCGAGCATTGAGGACTATGGAGAAGGGAAGAAAACACCAATTTTTTGGATAGTAGTCTTTTCATTATCTTTTGTTATTCTCGTATTTTCCGATTGGAAAGTTTATAATGTTATTTTTATTTGAAATTATTTTATTTTAATAACCAGTGAAGTTCATTGATATTATTCAACTTGCACTATAATCAATAGAAATCAACTATTATTAAATTTTCAACTCAATGTAATTTGATTTTTATTTAATATTATGAACTTTACACACCTAATGAAATTTGATGGTAGTATATTACTTACACTTTAATCATCTTTGAACTAGTATTTAATGTATAAATATTATTTGTCTTTATTTTTTTCTAAATTTCAAGTGAAAAGAAAAACATGTTAAAGTAGTTCGTTACAATCTTTTTTCTTTTCGAATTTAAGTTATTGTCTCAATCAGAGTAAATATCAAATCCCTCGCACAAATTTTTATGTGAGACATTCTCAGTGTGAGACGTGTTATGCATGGCATATAGCCCAATAATATGAATTATTTGCATGTGAACCTTTTGTTTTGAGATCGTCTCACCAATATACGATCTCTAAAAGAGTAGCACAATTCTTCTTTAGAATTTTAGATTGGATTTTCACCTATCCATTCTTTTTTATTGGGCCCATCTTATAATAAAAATGAAAAATTGACTAAATATTTTCAAATATTGCCAAGGCGTGAATAATCTTTATTATTGATTATATCTAAATAAATAATCTTTGTATATTTTTTTAACATTTTAGCCGACAACTATAGGTACCTATTAGTCGAATAGTCGTACACTTACTTTTTCCATCTCCTAATGCTTCTTCGTTGGTCTACGCCTACTCCTATTTGATGGTAGATACCTACATTAGTCACCTAAAATACGACAATAAATGCTCTTAGGAATAAATACACAAAGATTGAGTTATTTAAAAATAATCAATACTGTTTAGGATATAGCAAATAATTCTAATAATCAATTTATCTATTATTTATAAGAATTTTCAAAGCTTCTTTGTAAGCAAAAAAAAAAAAAATAAATAAATATTCAAAAAAAATTAAAAATAAATAATATTTAAAATAATTAAATTTATTTTGAGCATTTGAATAAGATTATTTTTAACAATTTTTTTTTTTGAGAGGGATTAACAATTTTTTCAAACACCGTTAATTCACTATTCTTTGTCTTTTCTCTTCCCTTCTCTTGGCTTCTCTCTCCCTTTTCCTTCCACAGCCCCATCAAACTTCTCAATACCAAATCAAAACCCCCTTTTTTAAATTCCAATCTTAATTAATCCTAAAATCTCTGTTTCTTACAGTTTTTCCCAATTCCTCCTTTTTAATCTTGTAAATACACCCTTATGATTAATTAATTAAACCCTAATTCATCTTCTTTCTCATTTTCAGGTATGCTTTAGTTATTTAATTCCTTTTTGTCTTTTGTTTTGTTGATTGCTCATGTAATAAACAAATTGATTAAACCCTAATTCATCTTCTTTCTCGCAAATTTGATATAAATTATACAAATTCTTGTATGAGACGGTCTCACTGTGAGACATGTCTCACACTTTTAGCTTATGAACTTGTTTTGAGGTTGACGGGCAGAATAAATTAATGTGGTGACGGTGAATTGTGCTTACTGCTTATAGTTTTTCGGTTAGATGAAATTAAGAGCAAATAACTAAACTTCTGCACTCAATACCTTCGTTCTGCAAGTGAGAGAAAGAGAAAGTGTTTTTTTTTCCTATGAAAGAGGTCTAATATGTGTTTAGGGGGATTTTCTATTTGATAATGTGTTGTTAAAACTTAAAAGGGGAACTTTTTTTTTGTGTGTATAGGTAATAACAGTGTGTTTGTATTGGGATAAAGATTTACAGAAGCGAAGTGGATAACATTGGGCTGTGTACTGTTGGTGGTTGTGAATAAAGGGTGGTCGTAATCATGGATGATTTGCATGGTGGGGATGCGCAAATGCATATGACAGAGGCTGAGCAACCATTGCATGTGCATTATATGCATGACCAAAATCATGGTATGCATCATTTGAGTAATGACAATGGATTAGAGGATGATCATGATGGTGTTGCAGCAGGTACAGCTGAAGGGATTGATGGGGAACTTCATAATCATCCTGGAAATGGTACTGATAATCATGGGGTTATGATGGGGGCTATCACTGATAATAATCAGCTAACTCTTTCTTTCCAGGGCCAGGTTTATGTGTTTGATTCTGTCTCACCTGAAAAGGTATGTCTTTTTTCGTTTACCACTTTGATTATTAATTATTGTAGTGCCAATCCATTTGTTCCATCTCCTGCTTTATGGGATGTTAAAGTATTGTTAATATTGCATAATTGATTTGTGAAACTTGTCATCATACTATCGACCTGGTTGGTTGTTGATACTGAATGGTGCCAATGAAAATGATTTGTGTAAATTTTCATGAAAGGTACCATATTATTACCAACTTCCCTTTTTAAAACGTATTTTCATTCTCAATTTTTCATTACCATTTAATATTACTTCTTTAAATAGTAATGCATTTGACATGAATTTTGTGAAGAAAATGACATAATTTGAAGTAGAACGAGCATGCCCATCAAACTTGTCAATAAAATTTTCCTAACTTTCTGTTATGATTTACATCATTGATACTTGTTTTACATGTTTGTGAGCTACAATTTTACAGTAATATTGTACCTCATTAGAGTGTGGGTGTAATTTTGTTGTTTTCTGCTTACATGTCTACATTTGATTGACCTTTGTAAAACTATAAAATTTCATAGCTTGTCAACTTCATTGTGTGATCATACTTTTGTTCCACCAAATTTGATCAAGTGGAGAAAGTCAAGGATAGAGTGCAATTATCTTGTGAGGGAATTGAATTTGAACAATCCCCCTGCCACCACAATCCTTTTTGAACCAAGGGAAGAAAAATATTTTTTGTCTAGTGGCAGTAACTTTGCACCTTAAACAGCTGATGTGAAAAACAAGAGTTTCTTTAAGGGGTACCATGGGAACCATAGTGCCAGTAAATTTACTGGAATCAATAATACCCGCATTGTAAAAGTGTAACAAATTATGTTTTGGGCCGGTTCAAGGGATATCTAATGTTTTCTTTGCATATCTGGCAGTAGCAGTACAACAACTGCAACCCCTTTTGTAGCGTCACTGTGTTCGTTACCGTAATTGTCATTGTTAACTCATCTTGGCACTATGATTGAAACACATAATAATAACAAATCCCCAATAACTGGTAGTTGGCTTCTTAAGTTCTTACAATTGTCTCAATCTCGTTAGTCATCACATATATCTCCATGAGAGTTAGAGCTTTTGGAAAACTTGTTTGGTAATAGTGTAATTGTTTAGTACCAGAAGGTAAAAGATAACTGTAAATGTGGATGGTAGTGTTGCTCAAATATTATTTAATCTTGTAATGCTTATCTTCCTTGTAATCAAACAAAAAATTAAAGACGATTTTCCACGCTGATTTGTTTTGATTCATTTAGTCAACCCCATATTGTTGAGATTTAAACTTTGGCAATTGATGTTGTCCCCATAAAGACAATTAAACAGTTTTAGGGTGATAATAAATTGTCTTGGTGTCAGATGTAGATAGATAGAGATTGGACAACATGCATATTGAGATTTGAGATTGATGTTTGGATGAAGGTGTTATGGGTATGTTTCCTTTTCTAACTTGAGGTGTAAGGGGTTGAAATTATTTTTTTCGAAGTGAATACATTTGAATATTTTGGAATTTAAGAAATTCATCTGGCATAGTCGCTAACATTTGGGGTAAAATGTCACGTGATGAGGTATAGTTTTGAATTTTAAAGTTATAGTTATAGTTATGTGAAATTTGTTTTTGGTATTGATAGACAGTTATTTGACTTATTAAAGCTGCAAGGGTACTTCTACTTGATTGTAGGAGACTGGTGTGTTAAGTGTGGTATTGATAGATAGTTATTTTTGTTGAAGAAATATAGCTGCTGAACTGTGGGAATACAGGTACACTAGTGAGCCAACTAAGTAAGGAGGTTGCCACAAATGTTACTAGGGGGGTTATTACGTTGATGTTTGCTATTCGTGGGAGCGGCTAGTGGTTACCTAGACCATTACTATGAGTATGAGCAGTGCAGTTACCTTCATAGCTAAGTTCTTACGGATGGGTATTAAGCATGTGGATTTGTTGGTACTTGGTAATGAGGAAAGTCCCACTAGTGAGAAGGTCCCATTCCATCCAGCTGCCAATGTTACATGGAAAGACAAGCCTTATGGTTAGGGTAGTATTTTGATGGGGCCTTGATGATTTTCAAAACTTATGTAAACTATCTTCAGTATCCAAATCTAGATGCAAACCCTATAAGTCCATTTAACTTTGATATCATTAGTTTTGGAAACTTGAATGCCCCTCATACTAGGTTACAAGAGTCCTGGAAACTGTAGATTAAGCTAGCAGATAATTAACTTTAATTTCGATGGGCCTTGGTTACAGAATCAGTATTGTCTCTGGCACCCTGCTGTTATGGTATATAATTCTGTCTCAGCTTAAAGCATTCTTGTGTATATGCAATGGATGGGTGACCACACCGGTGACAATGGTAATTGGAAAATAACTCCCAAGTCTGAATGCAGCTGTATTAAAGAAAATCTTTTTACCGGCGCTAAGTCTCTGAAAGTTCTGGACTTCTGGTGATCAGATGTCTGTCTAACAGCTTACATCCATTGTCAAATGATGATTTCTAACATTATAGCTTATTTTCCATAGAACCTTGACTGTTTATGTTGAAGAAATTTAGTTGCTCTGGTTCCTTTTTTTTTTCCAGAAGAAATGTAATTCATGCAAACTTAAATGCAGGTTCAAGCTGTACTTCTTTTGCTAGGGGGTCGTGAAGTACCTTCTACAGTTCCTGTGTTACCATTAACCTCTTCTCAGAGTAATAGGGTAATGTAATCATGTTAGCATTGGGATCTATGATACCATATGGCATGTTTGTTCTCCGTATGCTCACCTGACGGACTATTCTTTCAGGGGGTGGCTCCAACACCGCAGAAGTTCAACGTTCCTCAAAGATTGGCATCGCTACTGAGGTTTCGTGAAAAGAGAAAGGAACGTAATTTTGACAAGAAAATACGCTACACAGTTAGAAAGGAGGTGGCTCTCAGGTAATTTAAGTTTATATGACATTTGTTCTCTGCCACGGAATTTTTACATGTCAGATCGTGGACTCGATCAAAAATCTGTTTGGGAACATTCCATGCTTTTTGATTCTTCCATTAGCATATGATTAGCAATACCCATGCGTTGTACTACATATCATTTTTTTAAAAAAAGTTATTCTTTGTTTCTTTAGATAGTACTTCATTTTGTTTTCCCTAAGTCGCTAAACTTTAACTTTTGCTCTATTTGTATATTTTTCTTTGTCATAATTATTGATTTATGCATTGAAAACTAGAAAAAGAGTAGCCATTAGGATCTTGTTAGATTCAGTTTAATGTATGATTGTATATCAAAATATCAACTTTTAATTGTGGGAAATTTTATATGGTAAATGGTAAGTGGTAACCCTTTAGTTTTAACTTCTACATGACGAGGAACATTTTTTAAATTTACACGGTAATTAAGCTTTGTGATGAAATAAGCTGATTAACACGGGACCATTCTAAGATTTAGGTCTTAGTTTTATAAAAAAATGTTAGGTTTGTATTTTCCCCCTCTGTTTTCCTCCATGTAAGTGACATTTTCATCAGAAAACCCATGTGTCGCAATCTCACGTTCTCTCAAAGTATACCATTGGCCCCGCCCAACGTTAAGATGTTATCTTGGACACTTTACTTGACAATGGCCCAACACAAATGTCAATATACCAGAAGTTTCCTTTTTTAATCCCAATTTGATCCTCCATTGACTTATTTCCTTCGATACTAGTGGGATTATGCCAGAATCACTCCGTAAAAAGATGCGATATTGATTACCGTGTTTTTTTCTTTGATATAGCAGAGGATTATGAGAAAACAGGAAAAATTTAAACATTAATGAAGATTTATTTCAAAAATTTTATACCTAAAGTTTGATGTTTAAGTTGGTATTTGAATAATTAGGTTTTTGATTAGTTTTTTTCTTTTTCAATATTTTCTGTCTCAATATTTGTTTGGTGGGTGAAACAGAATTTGTTTTCCAAATTTGCAACTTTATTTTCTAATTTATTTTTGGTTTGTAATTTATTATATGTTATGAAGACATCAACCAATCCATCCTCTATTCAAAGAGATTTTGAATCTGAAAAGAGGCGTAACTTGATGAAAAGTGTGTTGCTCTCATGACAGAGTTTAACTCAAGATTCTGTTTGGTTCTTTTCTTTCACTTTCTTAAGCACAATCCCAAAAGAATCAACTTTGAATTATATATATATATATATATATATATATATATATATATATATATATATATATATATATATATATATATATATATATATATATATATATATATATATATATTTTTCATTTTTTATGTGATTTTTATGCCGTTTCAAAATTTCAACTTTATAACATACTTTGAAACTCATTCTCATTTTAAGATTAAAGAGTTAATGAGATGCAAGTTCTTCACTTATTTAATGCATATAAAGTGCAATATATAATCTTCCTCTTTCGACGATGTATCTTGTTCAGGATGCAGAGAAATAAGGGTCAATTTACTTCTTCAAAACCTAGTCAAGATGAGGCATCGTCTGGCGCGACAAGTTGGGATTCTAATCAGAGCTGGGGACCTGATGGACCTGTACCGCTACAACAAGAAGTTTGGTGAGTAACAATAAACTGTCTAGTACTCTAGTTAATGATATTGGGGGTTTTTGTATCTTAGAAAGTAAAAACACTGGGATGCTCTTCATGCTCTCTGTCCTTAAGGAACCCATTTCCCCTGGTTTGCTATACTTTTACCCAAGTACAGTGACTTGGGGATGCTTCCGCGTTGATTTGAATATTTGCTTATGACATAAGATGTGGTGTGTTTTTGTTATGGACTAGCTCAGCCATGTAGAAGTGTTAGCAATGGCAGAAAACAGAAAAGTAAGAATGCACAAATTGTATGGCAGAACAAATGTAATTGTATATGAAATAGCAAAGAACGTTTATGTCATTGTAATTGTATAACAAAAGATTGAAGGTAAACAAGAACGATTACAAACGTAATGATAGTTACAAGCAATTCGAGAAGCTTGCGATCTCCTAAATGAGTATAATACTCACT
Source organism: Amaranthus palmeri (assembly GCA_019776075.1). NCBI lineage: Eukaryota > Viridiplantae > Streptophyta > Magnoliopsida > Caryophyllales > Amaranthaceae > Amaranthus > Amaranthus palmeri. Next base: position 1,376,516 of record JAAKBH010000288.1, on the reverse strand, counting down.
ACCAAGTGTTTACTAATTTTCTGGATGTCTATTCTCCTTTCCCTCCATCTTTATTTATATTAAAAACCCCTCCCTCAAGTAGCTTGCTCTCCAAGCCAACAACTAAATGGTAATTACTATATTACCCTTGATTAATTACTTAACCCGAAAACCCCATCTATGACATACCGGCCCCTAAAACATCCACCTTGTCTTCAAGGTGGGTAAAATGTAATTCGAGCTAAGGCCCCGAGAATTATGAGTAGACCCTGAGAAATGGTTGAAGGTAAAGTGTGAATAGGCCAATATTGAAACCGGTTAAAATGAAACTTGGGGTCAAAGAGTAAGTTTGGACAAAAATTTGGATGTATGCAAAATTGTCATGAAGTGGGCTATTTACTTCTTTGCCCTTAACTCTAATATTCAAAGTCTTTAAACAGCCTTCATAAATGAATCTGATTTCTTCTTCAAACCTTGAAGTCACTCTACAACCAGCTGCCCTAATTTGATAGACCTTCACTCCACAACCATTGAATCTGACTTCCTCTCTAACGTCGCCGTCACCTGCTGCTCCGCCGCCGCCAACTCCCACACCACCACCAGTTCCTCCGCCACCAATTGTTATGGACTAGCTCTAATACCAATTGAGACAACCCTAGTTAAATGATCAAATATTAAATCTGACTGTTCCGTGTTTTTTTAATGCTGTTTGCAAACATGTACTTCAGCTGCCGACATTGTGGCATAAATGAGAAAGCTACACCAATGATGCGGCGAGGACCAGAAGGACCCAGAACTCTTTGTAATGCTTGTGGACTTATGTGGGCTAACAAGGTACCTAGTAAATTTCAATAGTCGCTGTGCAGGCATTACTTCGATCCCCAGTAAGAGAATATTTTATGCTGTGAAATCCCCCCACCCTCCAATGCAGGGACATTGTTGACTGTTGAGAATGATGTTCTCCGTTGTCGAGTCTTATTCATTATTTACCACTTCTCTAAGACTTGCTTGGATTAACTGCTCAAGATGGTACTGTGTCTGTTTTTTCTATCAAATTACAGGGAACTCTAAGAGACCTCTCGAAATCAGCAATGCCCGGTGGACAGAATCTTTCATTCCCTAGGAGTGAGGAGGTAAATTATCTCTAAAATAGGAACTTTAACTGATTCTGCTAAGCTGAAATTTATATGACTCGGCCTTTTACCATTCCCACGTCTTTCTAAATCTTGAGCTGTGATTTATGTTTCTGCAGCAAAATGGAACGTTTGAGGCCAACCAAATGGTTATAGTTGCTGGGAATGTGAGTGATTCCACATAATTGCCTGTTATGCTTTGTAGTCAATGCACGGACTGAAACCGAGATTGAATTGCTGTGGAGTGCTGATCTCCGATACCTCCATTTCGAGATGTGTTGAATTGGAGCGTTGCGATCATGAGTTATGTCTAGAATGGTGGTCACTGATACAGGAATAGCCCTTTTATCCTTGTAGTGCTTGGCTTGAAGTTTGTTAGACAAAATTGTATCATAATACTGTTTAGTTAAAAATTATGTACACATTTGTTGAAAAAGCCAGAGTGCACCATTTGGTTTTGTGATTCTTTTTCATTATGATGATTCTAGCAAAATATTTAGCTTAGCTTCAAGCATCATTATAATTAGGGTATATATGCGCAATAAATTAAAGCAAAAGGACTCGAATCCTATCTGAATCCGTCCATGGATTTGAGTCGGGTTCAAGATCATCCATTGCCATCACTTTTTATATTATTCCGGTTTATCTTCTTCCATGTCCCTAATCTGTAAACGACATTTCTCTTCACAACATTCGTTTCATGCTATTGTTAGCGGAAACCAAAATGCAAAACCAAAAAATCACCCTTAGTAGCCGTAGGTCCCTTAGTACGAGTTTACATTTATACTCTTTACAATACACGTCTAACGAAGTATACTCAACCTGGCAGATTCTACTTGATGTGCACAAGTCTATGTATTATTTTTAAGATATTATCATACTTTTATTTTAAGATATTCATATATTTCAATTCTTCATTAATATGATACACATATGACATATTTAAATAATCTCATAATTACTTAATATGTATACAATACTCTTTTATCTCACATAATTTTTTCATTTCATTTTTATTATGTCATAGTAATATTATACTATTTTTATTTTTAAATATAATCACACTAATTTTATCCTCTAAATTATCTCTCCATACTTTCTAAATACTCCACCATCTAAACTCATTTTATTTTATCTATTTTATCATTCACAATGCCAAAAACAAATCGAACAAAATAACTTAGATAAAAAAATATACAACCGTAATAATTTCTCATAGACTTAGGGAGCACTTGCAGCTAGAGGTGTTCAAAACAGACCCGATGGCTCAATATACATCTGATTTTATAACCAAATCCGATTTAACCCGACTTAAAAATGGATCTAAAATTATGTAAAAACCAATGTGAACACAAAATCCGAATTTGAACCGACCCATAACACCTGACCCGAAATCTACCCGATGGCCCGTTTGAACACCTCTACTTGCAGCTCACGACATGGACAAACCCGACATTAAATTAGATTTCCGACAAAACTCGTCTATGTTAGAATACTGATCAAGTGAAGTAATTATGGAAGTACTTAGTAGTACTCCATCCTACGATTAGACTATTAATCGTCAATCGTCTTTACCATTTTCATCTTCTCCCAAAAATTCCAAGATTCAAAGAAATTAGGGAGAAAGAGGTTTTATTAACCCTATTAATTTGAATTTCTACTGAAATCTAGGGATGTTGAGATTTTAAATTAGGTATTGTGATTCGATCGATCAATTTTCAAAGAATTAAGATTTCTCATGGTTTTTCGGATTATTTTGATTTCCCATTTCCTCATATTTTCCCCTTGAAAATACTTTCTCTAGGGTTTAGATTATTTTTTCGCCATACTCCCGGGAAATTGAATTTGATAAAATGGCAAGGAGTAGATCATCATCATGGTGGAGATATGCTAATCCAGCGTATTATCTGAAGCGACCCAAAAAGCTAGCTTTGCTATTTATGGCATTTGTTATTGGATCTTTGTTTGTTTGGGATCGTCAGACTCTTCTTAGAGAGCATGAGGTACCTAATTTTATTTCTTTTCTTTGATTGCGTGTTTTTTTTTTTTTTTTTTTTTTTTTTTTTTTTTTTTTTTTGGGATGGGTAGATCTGTTTTTTTGTTACACTTTATTGGTATTCTTTGTGCATTTTCTTTTTGGAGAGGTTAGTATAGGCTTTGTTGAGGTAGGAGTCATTTCAGAGGTAGAATCTTGTTGGCGATGGGGGGTTTGAAGTTTGGATTTCTAAAACAATGTTGTATCATTTGTACTAGTTTACAAAATGGTGAATTTGTTTGGTATTGTTTATGTTAAAGCAAATACCAAATTCTTGGTTAAGAAGAACAAAGAAATTGAGAAATTGCTTGAAATGAAACAAGAAAGTTAAGTATTTTGGGAGGTGGGAAAAATCCCAAGAACAATGTGTTCTTAAAGTACAAAGCCCACCCAAGCAATTGCTGTTCCTTAATTGTGCTTGGTTAAAATGATTAATCCAACACTAAACAAGAGTGCATCACCAAGATTTCCAAGTGAATCAATCTCAGTGCTTTCACTAAACTCTGGTTTGATGTGGCTCTCCAAACACTCATAAATGCCCCATAATTTGGGTAGACAAAAGAATATATATATTGGGGGGAAGAATCAGTGCATCCAATCCCATCAACTAAAGCATAGATAATGTGCTTGAACAAGCACAAAGGTGCACTCGTTCGAGCTCATCAAACTGAAAACTTATAGAAGCAACGCGACTACTCGTTCTTTAAACCGCCGATATGAGCCGTTATTCTAATTTACTAGCCATAATAAACCTCTTTTTTTTAATCTGCATTAGGTTCTAAAAAATCTATTATAAGCTTTCATTCAAATTTATTTTCTTAAAATGCGATGTAACACAAAAAGGTGTCTTTATCTCGACATTGCAACCATTACCTAAATGATAGAAGTGTCTGCAATTTTTTTCTATGGCTATTAGTTTGGATGATGCAGACGCATACATTTGCTGATGTTTGCAGCTTTTGGATGAATAATGAAGCTATGTGGTATTGGAGTCTGACATGGTCCATGTTGCCAGTGGTTCTTATAACTTTGCAGTTGTGCCATAGTTATCTCACTATTATTTAGTTTTTAGTGGCTGGCACTTAGTAGTGAGATTGTTGATGAATATCACATTTCTTCATGTCAAACTTGTCTAGATCTAATTTCGGACATTCATTTTAATATTTTTTGCTCTGGATTTAACTTTGTAATAGACTGTTGCTGAATATCATTACAGTTTGCTTTGGTGCAACCACTAATTATAATAAAATCTTGCTGATTGCAGGAGCAGATTGAAAAGTTAAAATCAGATGTCCGGCGGTTGCAGGAAGAGGTGAGCTAGTTGCTGTTCTCCCTAGTTTCATCATTTTATGCACTTGCTTGTGAGTTCGTTTTAATCTTATTCTTGAACTTGATTCCTTTTGTAAAAGCAGGAAAAACTCGTTCTCAAAGAGAAACACTAAATGTCAAGCTTGCCCGTGTGGACTTGTCTTGAACAACCCTTAGTTGAGTTAACCAATCCTAAAACACAAAAGGAATGTTATAAAAATGTCAGCCTCGTTTTTTTTTCATATCGAACAAAGAGAAATAAAGCCCATGAATATAGACTGTAGAGAAAAAGAGAGCCATCGACAACTGGCCATTGAGATCAAGAGCTAGTGACCCACATTTTCTTGATTTCTTCTCTAAATTTCCGATCAACGTTGTCCTTGTTATTAGTTTGCACATGTTACAAAATGTATACATACATGCAAATATCTTTATATGCACAGTTATTTGTACATAGTACACACGAATTTCCTTGTTTGCATGTGCATATAAATACATAGTAATTTTGGAATTGCACACAACTTTTATAGGTTGTTCCAGATTTTTTTACTGAGGTGATTACATTATTTAGTGAACGACCCATTGGGGGTTTGAGGATCTGAAATTCGATGTCTATCCTTACACTTGTAATAATCACGAGGTTATTTTTAGTTGACTCTTAATTACAAACATCATGAAACAAATACATAAGAACTATGAATCCGTCGTCAAATATTATCTTTGGCAAAATTCTCAAGAGTCAATTGGATACCGGACATTATAGTGGACATTATCATCAAATATTTATCATCAAATATTATCTGCTGTAATATTTTTCTTTGTACAATTTTTATTTATAAGTTTTGTTGTTTATTTATTGTTTGTTTCTATTTAGCTTGAAGGGTCCTCAAGTGCTATGAAAATAAAGAATGATTACTCAGCAAAAAAGGTTGTTTCAGATGATCCACTCGATGCTGAACGGCGACAGAAAGTGAAAGAGGCTATGCTTCATGCTTGGAGCTCATATGAGAAACATGCTTGGGGACAAGATGAGCTCCAGGTATTTCTTGACAATACAAAGAATATATTACTCATTTATTTTTTCTTAATGGTTTTAAATTAATTTCCGATATATTTTGTTTTGTTGATTAGAAACATGATGCTTTTTTTGACAATTGGAAAACTATAAGAACATTTGTTCAGTTTTGATGTTCTCAATTGAATGATACAACTACACCTTTTTTGTTTCATTTATTATAAGGGTAAGGTTGTGTACTTCCAAGTTCCAACCCCCCAATATGGGAGTGACTTTGCATTGGAGTATTGACATGTTGTTGTACATTTTCTGTTTTGTACTTGTACTAATAAAAGGTCATTTCTTCATACAGCCCCAAACAAAGAGTGGTGTCAATAGCTTTGGAGGTCTCGGAGCTACACTTATAGACTCCTTGGATACATTGTATATAATGGGCCTCAATGAACAGTTTGAGAGAGCTAGAGAGTAAGTTCCGGTGTCCTTTTAGAGTGTCTCTTAAAATTTTCTTTTGCGGAAGGTATACAGGCAAAGTGTTTATACCGCTATCTAATATTTTGAAATGCGCTGGTTCTTCTTGGACTTAATTGATTGGCATTTTATACTCTGTTATGAATCTTTTTCTTTATATACATTAGATCAGGAATATTATGTATCTTTTTACTTTGGTCTTTTGTCCAGGATTAACTTTATACAGATGTTTTACGCATTTTTTTTTATTTTCTGTTGTACCCACTGATATAGTCATGATTCATGAATTGTGAGAAACCTCTTAATTAATCTTGGCATGTAATACGCCATCTTCATGTTTCTTTATAGAAAACACCCATGTTTCTCCAATTGAACTTTGACTATTAATTAATATTGTGAAACTAATGAAATCAGAATCATATCAAATAGAACCTTCATATTATTGTGATGATATAAAATTCTGTTAATGTACTTGGAGAAGTTAAGATTTATAGTTATTTTGTTTTGAATTTTAATGGATTATAGTAAAATGACTCATTAGATCATGTACGCTATCAGCTCTTGCTTTAATCCTACTTCTCCCCTATTGCTTTCATGCTTCTGCCCCGTTCATTTCTACAACCTTTTGATACAGTTGTTCTTCTTGCTCTTTTTATTTGTGCTGTACAATTTCTCAGTGATGATCGGCATCTTCTTTTGTTAGGTGGGTCGCCACTTCGTTGGATTTCAACAAAGATTATGATGCCAGTGTCTTTGAAACAACAATAAGGTTTCTGTATAAGGTTTAATGTCAAGTTTGTTATTCAGAGTCTTCCACTAAATCTATTTGAACTTAATTTTGACTCCGATTCTTTGAATGCATCTCACACTTTAACAGAGTGGTTGGAGGACTTCTAAGTGCTTATGATCTCTCCAACGACAAAATTTTCCTCGAAAAAGCTCAAGACATTGCTGATAGATTGCTGCCTGCATGGGATTCTTCCACTGGTATACCATATAATGTTATTAACCTGGCTCATGGAAGACCACATAATAATGGATGGGCTGGGGTAAGTCAAGTTCTTATTCCATTTAGTTGAAATATCAGTGATGATGTTATCTAAATACTTCAAATTTTTTTATCCTTTGCCATGTATATGCCACTCTGCTGTGTTTTAGCCGTAGATATTTATTTGGCAGCAAATGTGTAACGACTCGGGTCAAGGGGTCGAAGGACATTGTCGAATGGTCTTATGGGAGTTCATTCTTTCTCACCTTGAGGACAAGGTGAGGGGTATTGTAACGAATGGGGAAGGGCAACCGGTTGGGCCGGTTGTCAAGACTTATATTAGAAGGGGTTTAATAAATAAATAAAGGCTTAGTTGGCTATTAATAGGCTTAGTTGGCTTGTAATAAAATAATTGATAGGTTTCTTGAATTCTTGATGAGGTGTCCTAAGGGTCTTATTATAATAGACTCCTATATAAAGGCCCTCTTGTACATATTATATTCTTTGTCAAGTAAGAAATAAAAGAAAAGGAGGATTAGGAGCTAGGCGGTGGCTCGAATACCGTTAGGAATTGGGCTTTCTTGATTTTGTTTCTTATTTGCATATTTTCATTGTTTCCATTATTAGCGATTTGTTACAAAGGTATCAGAGCATTGTTCGATTGTGGGCAAGAAAGATTGGAGTTTCTAGAAAAATCATGAGTACTCTTGAACAAAGTGTGGAAGAATTAAAAAATGCCATGGAGGGCAAATGGCGAGGGGAATTGGAGGCGGTAGAAGACCGACTCAATCAGAGGCTTGATAAAACCGATCAAGTTTTGGAGATGTTAGTGCAAGGACAAACGAAATTGTATGAGAAATTGGGCATGAATGAGTCACAAGTAGAAAAAGAAACCGTGGGACCCAAATTGGAAATGAGGCGAGTAAGAAAAGAAGACGGGTATGAGGAAGGTGAGAGGGAGGAGAGGCGGTCCAATTGGAGGAAGAGGAAGTTGGAAATTCCAAATTTTAATGGGGAAGATCCCGATTCTTGGGTACGGAAAGCGGAGAAATATTTCTCTATTTATCAATTAAATGAAAAAGAGAAATTAGAAGCGGTAGCGGTATGTTTTGAAGGGGAAGCCGAGATGTGGCTAGATAGGGAGGAACAAAACGGGACAATTCGGAAGTGGAACGATTTAAAGAAATTGATTCTTGGAAGATTTCGACCTTGGGATGAAAACGAAATGTGTGAATATTGGATGTCGTCCGAGCAAATGGGAACCGTGGCCGAGTATCGTAGTGAATTTGTCTCACGTTTGACTCACTTGGGAAAGAAGGAAGAAAGTGTCATGGTAGGAGCCTTTTTGAGAGGGTTAAGGGATGAAATAAAAACGGAGTTGAAGATGTTAGGGCCCATTAACTTGGGGCAAGCCATGGTATGGGCGGAAAAGATTGAGGCAAAATTAATAGCCCAATCTTTAACTTGGTTAGGAAGGAAAACCCAAACCCAAACCGACACCCACCCCACGGCCCACACGGCCCAACCTTACCAAGTACTCCAATATAACCCACCTAAATTCTACCCCACCCGAAACTACCCAAACAATACCCACCCTAATTCTTTAAATACCCACAAATTCCCACCAAATACCACATACAAACCTAGAGACATGAGTAGTACGGGAAACCAAATCCAACCATCCACGGAGCAAATTAGGCGACTTTCCGATAAGGAGTTTAGGGAGAAGCGAGCAAAGGGGTTATTTTTCCAATGTGATGCAAAGTGGTCCGTGAATCATGTGTGTAGCAAGAAGGAATTGAGTGTGTTAATTGGAAGTGTGGAGGATGATGAAGAGGATGGCATGGAGGGCGTGACCAAGGAGAGTTTGGTGGAGGAAGATGCTAGATCGATTATCTCATTAAATTCCATAGTGGGGATAACTAATCCAAAAACCATGAAGGTGATTGGGCAAATTGGAGAGGAAGAATTAGTCGTTATGATTGATTCGGGAGCAACTAATAATTTCATTTCCCATATGGCCGTTAAAAAAATGGGAATGACTTGTGAAGAATGTGAGAGATTTGGAGTGATCTTGGGCAGTGGAGATGAGATAGTAGGGCAAGGAGTATGTAGAAGGGTGACATTGCATTTACAAGAGTTGATTATAGTCCAAGATTTCTTATCTTTGGAGTTGGGAAATTCCGATGTGATTCTTGGGGTGCAATGGTTGGAGACTTTGGGACCGGTGATGACAAATTGGAAAATGCAAACGATGCAATTTACTTGGGAGGGAAGATCCGTATTATTGGTGGGTGACCCATTGTTAAAATGTTCTTGCATTAAAGAGGTAGACCACAAGAAAAATAGAGTGAGTTGGGGAAAAAGGAAAATAAAAAAGAGACAAGTGTCAGAAAAAGACAAAGACAGAACAAAAGCAAAAAATAGGAAAGATGAAAGCAGAGGAAAACAAATAAGACTAGTAGAGAAAGACAGAAAATGGGAAATGAATAAGGCAAGAAAAAGAAGCCAAGAAAGTGAGTACCTGAGTTTATGTGAAAGTGCGCGGAGAAGGACCACGAGGGGTGCGTGGAAATGGAAGGGACGTCAGAAGAGGAAGAAGGAAGGTGGTGGAGGCTCGAGTGTACTAGGACGAAGCAAAAGGCAGCCGGAAAAAATGGCTTGTTCGCCGGTGAGGGAAAGTTGGCAGCGATATTTCTAGGGTTAATGGGTTGGAAGGAGGAAGATAATATTTTGGGATTGTTTGGTCTTAAAGTCGTCAAAAATTTATGGACCGGTGAGAAGGCCGGCAGCGTCTGGAAGGAGGAAAAGGGAGGGACGGACGGAAAATTATGTTGGATATCCGGGGACTGGTGGTGGATGGCCGGCAGTACAGTGAGATGTTATGAAGTGGCCGTCATTTTCTTAGGGATGGGTTTTGAAGAAAGAGAGAAAATTGAAGAGAAAAATGAAAAATGGAAGAGGGCTTCAAAAAATCAAAAGAGGAAGGAGCAAATGGGGTTTGCTGCTGCTGATGTCACAGCTGACATCATCAAGGCTGAAGTCATCATTCCAGAATTGAGCTGGGCTCCTTTAGCACTCCTTCAAGTCACTGAGAGCATGACCCAAGTCTTAAGGCCAATATTCTTTAAAAATTTCTGGCCATATAAAAATGTCCCCACTAATGAGGACATGGTCCTGAAAAACAGCTGGGTTACTGAGAATGCTAAAATCAAACTTTCACGTCTTCGGCCTAAACTTGACGAGGCTGCTGATGTTATTTCTATTATTGATTTTTTGGAGTTTTTGCCTTATTTCCACTCTGCTGTTGAATACTTGTCTGATATCTGTACCGAGGCTAGTGTTGTAAACAAGAGGATTCCCTTTCTTATTGGCAAAAAAGAATTGAAAAAGTTACTGCTCATTCCAAGGATTTCAATTGCCACCAACTGGAGAACGAAACAGAAGTTAGATTTGATGCTAACTCTTCGACTCGTGTTACATTTTTATCCACCTTGAGGGCAAGGTGGAACTTCAGGCGGTCGGTAATGTAACGACTCGGGTCAAGGGGTCGAAGGACATTGTCGAATGGTCTTATGGGAGTTCATTCTTTCTCACCTTGAGGACAAGGTGAGGGGTATTGTAACGAATGGGGAAGGGCAACCGGTTGGGCCGGTTGTCAAGACTTATATTAGAAGGGGTTTAATAAATAAATAAAGGCTTAGTTGGCTATTAATAGGCTTAGTTGGCTTGTAATAAAATAATTGATAGGTTTCTTGAATTCTTGATGAGGTGTCCTAAGGGTCTTATTATAATAGACTCCTATATAAAGGCCCTCTTGTACATATTATATTCTTTGTCAAGTAAGAAATAAAAGAAAAGGAGGATTAGGAGCTAGGCGGTGGCTCGAATACCGTTAGGAATTGGGCTTTCTTGATTTTGTTTCTTATTTGCATATTTTCATTGTTTCCATTATTAGCGATTTGTTACAAAATGATTATGGACTGTTTGTAGATACCTTTTCATAGTCTAGCATCTTTTATGAATAGCATACGTATTAACCTCTTTATGTGTGGTCGAAGCGATAGCAGGCAGCAGCTTTCAGGATATATGACAGTTAAGGAGGCTTTTTTGAATACATTGTCTAAAATATGTGATGCCACTTGGTGATTAGCTGAATGGCAATGCTTCTGGGGTCTGGGAAGGGCTAGAATCAAGATATATGACAGTTGAAGGAGGCTTTTTACAAATATTTTTTTTGACATTGTGTGAATTTCTCGAGAAGAGTAAGAGCAACATGTGTCTGTCCAATTCACATATGTTGTTCGTTAGTGAGGCGATACACGACAAAAGATGTTAGAATCAAGTTCTAACCCATGTACTTTTGACATGGGAAAGTGATGGTTTCATCAAGCTAATTATATGTTTATCTTTTTCTCATTTGTGAAATTTTCTTTGCAGGGTGACAGCATATTAGCAGATTCAGGAACTGAGCAACTCGAATTCATTGCACTCTCTCAGAGGACAGGGAATCCTAAGTACCAGCAGAAGGTAAATTGTTGAGCGTGATTTAGTTCTATGTTGAAGGGATTGACTCTATCTTGGCACAGTTTCCCAATTATAATAAAGGGTCTCACTCTAATGGATGATATCTTGAAATGTAGGTAGAAAATGTAATATCAGTGTTCAATAAAACCTTCCCAAGTGATGGTCTTCTGCCTATTTATATTGATCCTAATACTGGATCAGGATCTCGTTCAACAATTACTTTTGGTGCCATGGGTGACAGGTGAAGATCGTTTATACTTCTGTAAGCTGAAATTATCATTTATAACATCATAAACTTTCTGTTTTCTGCCTCTTTCATGGTTGTTTTTGTGGATAACCTTGGGATTTGGTTGCAGTTTTTATGAATATCTACTTAAAGTATGGATACAGGGGAACAAAACTGCTGCTGTGAAGCTGTACAGGTGTGTTTTGCTTGATTCTACTTGTATAATACTTACCTCGATTTTTTTGAACAATTTTTCTCCTATTCATGCAAGAGAGTTTTGGGAGAAAAAGTTTCTAATAAATGGAGGTAGTATAATATTTTTTGTTTAGAATGAGGCGAATAGTGGATTAAAGATACCAAGTTTGGTTACATTCATGCTGAGCCTGTTTCAATATGCGATATAGAAGTTTTCCTCGAGTTGTTACTATGGGTTAATGACCACTCTGGTTCATAATTTTTGACAAAGGCAGTTTTACTGCACTTGAGATCTCTTGAGTTCTTCCTTTATGATGAATGGGTTGCGATACCTCAATTGTATCTTATTCAAGTGAACAAGTATTTACAAAACCACTTTTAGTTGCCTTTATTTCCATGTCTTTTGAATATGCTGCTGATTAGTGTTACTGGAGTGGTTACCTAGTTTTCTTTATGGGTAGGGGATTTGTGCAAAATGGCCTAATAGGGAGTGGGGTGGGTGTTGTTGAGGAGTAGATTGATTTTTTCGAGCTAGACCACTCTAATCATTATTCATAATTTTGCATTATATTGGATTCGTCGTTTTTTCTTTTCTATTTTTGAGTCCTGGCCGCTATAAACCATTTGACTTGTGTGGAACCTAGAATTTTTTTTTTGGTATAGATTATGCATTCCCAACAAAATGTTCTCAGTTTTGTCAACTTCCATCTTTTTCTGCACTTACATCTTGTGAACTTGGAAACAGAGAAATGTGGGAGAAATCAATGGAAGGCCTTTTGACTCTGGTTCAGAAGACAACACCGTCATCTTTTACTTATATTTGTGAGAGAAATGGGAATTCTTTAAATCATAAGGTTGTCCTTGGCTTTCAATTACAAAACTATCATCATTCAATTTTCTTATTTCTTACTTTTATGTCCAATGTTTGTCCAGATGGATGAGTTAGCATGTTTTGCTCCTGGAATGTTGGCTTTAGGATCATCTGGTTACGGTCCAGGAGATGCAGAGAAATTTATGTCACTAGCTCAAGAGGTATTCTCGAGTAACTTGTTTGAGGGCAATGCATTGTTTAACTGTTTAATCCTGAACTCCTTGCAAAGTTTAATAACTTTTGTTGAGTTTCATTCAGCACTGTATACAGTAATCTGACCTTGCTACGCAATTCTGACTATGTTTCGTGTATATTATTGTGTAATCGACCCCTCACTCGATATGTTAATAATGAAGTCATCAAATATGATTATTAAAAGTCTTCATTTGTCAGTTGTCACTTAGACCACCTCAGCACCATTAAAAATCCCACTATTTTATTAGGCTTTAATTTTGTATCATGGTGTGTGGGAAGTAGGAAGGGTGTTTGGTTTTAGGGAAGGGGATGAGGTGTTCAGGCGGAGCAGGGTCTGAACTGGGTGGGGTGGGTAGGCGGGGTAGGGGCTGACTGGTTGGCTGGGTGGTCAGGCAACGTAGGAGCTGACTAGCTAAGGTTGCAAACGGATATGAGTGGGGGGCAGTGGGAGGACTAAAATTGAAATATTACTTAAAAAAATTAAATATTTTTAAATACTCCTACTAACTTAAAACAAATAAACAAACAAATAAATTATTTTAAAAAGATTTTAAAACAAAAAAAATAAAAAGGTATTGAAAATGTAATAAACAAAAACTAATTATAAAAAGAAATGCCACATATACTGCCACACATATTGCCAATTCAGAATAGTAATTCCCACAATTTGCCAAATCAACATTGTAACCTGTATTGCTAATTATCAAACGGTAAGGCCCATTAGAAACAAAGTGTGCTCAAAGTTTAACCCACTGATTGCAATTTCCTTAGTTCATTTTAAAACAGGTGATCTCTTGAGAGATCGTCTTTTGTAAAGACGACTCTCAAAAGTTCAGCCCAAATCTATATTTAGAGTTGTAACAATATATATTTAGAATTAGACTGGGCTTTTAAGAGCCGTTTTTACAAAAGACGGTCTCAAGTAAGAATTTGTGATTTTAAAATAGGCTGCAACTGGCAAGCCCATAATTTGAGCCAACTAAAACATCATTTTTCCTATTTATTTTTGTATACCTACAACATCCTCTCATAGTCTCATTACAAGTGTTTTGGGGAGCTCTGTATTGTGTTGTTTAAATTCAAAAGAACTTGAAGCTAAGTTTGCGTTGTGAGATTCTTTGACACTTCTAAGATCCTATCCTGGCATAATAATTATTACTAAATGTTTTTCTGCTTGAAAATAATATCTAATGAGCACCCTTCCCCTACAAAAAATGTCAAAGTCATATTGTTTTGACTTATTTTCGGTTGTTGTAGCTGGCATGGACATGCTACAATTTCTACCAGTCGACACCTACGAAATTAGCAGGCGAGAATTATTTCTTTCACACTGGGCAGGTGAGTCTTCATTGTGTTCATTTGTTGCATATGCTTGGAAGTTGAAATACTTCTCGACTTCTCATCTTATTCACCATTTAATTTTTTTCTAGGACATGTCTGTGGGTACATCATGGAACATTTTGAGACCAGAAACAGTGGAATCATTGTTCTACTTGTGGCGCCTTACAGGAAACAAGACATATCAAGAATGGGGTTGGAACATATTCCAAGCTTTTGAGAAAAATTCCCGCGTAGAAGCAGGCTATGTGGGGCTCAAGGATGTAAGTCTCTGAACTTAAAACTCTTCGAGATTCCCTTTTTATTTTTATTATTATTATTATTTTTACTTTGTAGAGGCTATGCATAGCCGTTAAGGATTAAGCTATGCATAGCCGTCTATTAGCATGTGCGGAGCTGGCTACAGAATAAAGCCCCATTTTTATAGGAGCCCTATATAACTAAATTTCTATATTTTTGTTTATTTTCTAACGCATTTATATTATTTTATACTAGAGTAACTGAGTAATTGAGAGACAAATATGAAATTGGCACATGGCCCTTAAAATATACAAGACGGCCCTGCAGTTGTATTGCTTCTTTGAGCAGTCTTTGTTAAGTAATTTTCTATTACGTGTGCTTTTGTCAGGTGAATACCGGCATCAAAGACAATATGATGCAGAGCTTCTTCCTTGCAGAAACCCTCAAATATTTGTATCTTCTTTTCTCACCCCCATCAGTCATTCCCTTAGATCAATGGGTTTTCAATACCGAGGCTCATCCACTAAAAATTGTACCACGACTTGACAATGGCGAACAACGCTATAGATCTGTTATTCGACAGCGTGCTAGGAAGGAAGGACGAAATTAACCTTTGGACAGTTTTGAAAAGTTAAAACTCGAGAATATACTTACCAAGATGAGATAGCTGTGTCAACTGTGTTTTAGTTTGAGGATTTGGTCCAACAGATGGCTCGGGGCCCTTCAAACACCATATTGTTAACTGAATTAGCTTCACATTCTATCTCGTAGGCGTGTAAAGTTGAACTGTAAAATTAGCTCTGTTGTCCGTTGTCATCATGAGACGACGTATAAACTCATAGTTGTAATATGTGCTCGTTGTGGGCTTGTGACGCCTTTAGAGGATATCATTTTATACTTCAAATTTGTACTTCAATTTTGGGCAAATCTTAAATGTAGCCACCTATAGTATTTTGTACCTCTACATTTTTATGTTTTGTTATTTTCTTTGAACTATGGGAAGCCTTTGGGTGGTGGTTGTTGACTATTAGACCTCTTAAAACGCTCAAATGGGTTTTACATCTATTATTGTTCGTCGAGGGCCCCGTTATGCTATTTCGCCTAGGGCCCCCAAAATATCAGAGACGGCCCTATTTGTACTATGGTTGCATTACATATAAATATCAAAGCTTCCATCAACATCCTTTGTTTAATGGCACGCTTAAGCGGCGTTATCATTCATAGATGGGAAATTACAATGTTTGAATTCGCGAAAATCTCTTGTAGTGGTGGTTGACTATTAGACTGCTACTTTCTCCATTTCATAATACTTGCTACTGATAGTGATATTTTTTCATACATTAAGTCACACTTAATAGCAAGTATTATGAAACGAAGGAAGTACTTCCTCCGAATTTGGTTATTTGCAACTTTTACCAAAAATGGCGTATTCTATTATTTGCAACTTTCTTTTTTTTTTCCCATTTATAGAAAGTTTTTTATTACTTTTTTATTATCTCTCTCTTTCTTTTTTATACTCTCTCTTACTTTTTAATACTCTCTCTCATACTTTTTAATACTCTCTCTTACTTTTTAATATTATAATACTATAATCTCACCCCATTAACTTCATTAATCTATTTTAATACACTACTAAAAGTTTTGTCTGGGAGTCCGTGAAGGACCCCAAAGTTGCAAATAATTAAATACGGAGGAAGTATATCACTAGTATACAAGGTGAAATTGGATAATTTCACACATTATTGCTTTGTAGATCACCAAATGGACAGCAGGAAGAAGAGGTTGCGACAATTAAAGAAGTCGCTCGAAAACTTGATATGAGTAGAAGACGTTTATGCACTTTCCTATTGTGATATTTCTCCCACAGAGGTGCTTGGGATGATAAATGAAATTCACAATGAGATACAATCTACACAACAATATACTAGCACAAAGAACATTGCAATAGTAAATACAAATGTTCTAGTGAATTATGAACTTTGGTGATATTGAAAGTTATTTACTCTCTCAATATTATCGCATGAAAGGAAGAACAAGAATGAGAGTATTCTTAAGAGAGAAATCATAAATGATATGTAATTGGAATGAAATGTCCCTTGGCATGCAACCTCTATTTATAGAGCTATGCATCAAACAACACCTCCTTTTGAAATAAAAGTGTTTCACCAGATAAAGCTTATGAAACAAGTAATGTTTCACCAAATAAAGCTTATGAACCTAAGTAATGTTTCACCAAGCAAAGCTTATGAACTAAAGTAATGTTTCATCAAACAAAACTTATGAATCAAAGTAATGATTCATCAAATTCTTTGAGAAGTTTAATTGGACTTATCATATATTTATTTTAGTCCCACTACTATACTAAGTATATAATAGATACAAATCTAGGTCTATATACTCTAAATGTTCAACCCTTATTCCCCTCAATTATGTTATTAGAGCATAAGACTCAAACCTTTGAAAGAAAATATTCACACACACACGAGAAGTAATAATTAACGAGATAATTTCTCGGCTTACACTAAACATGATATACAATTAACATGCAATAAACTTAACACACTTTGTAGTCACCAATAGTATGAAGAAAATAACAATTATAAAACATAAGAATTGTTTTGGAACTTTTACTTAAGATACGGTTGAAAAAATTACGAAAACATAAATAACTCACTTGTTAGGAATTCCAAAAAGTGAAAAAAATACTTTAATTAGAATAAACTTAAGCTAATGATTGGAACGAAAGGCCCCCATCAAATGAATGGACTGACTGCCGTAAAACAACATGGATCAAAACACAGGGGCTCCATTGATGAGGTGCTCGTTCGAGCGCCATACCTGCTCATTCGAGCACCTCAGAATTCCATTCACTGACTTCTTCATTCTCTTGCCTCGTTCAAGGCGCGATTCTTGCTCTTTACTTTGCACTACCTCATCACACACATTTGCAAATGCACCTATGCACCATCACATATTATCAAGATCTCATCATAGTACACTCAAGTCACCAAAACTCCAATATTAATATGAATAAATAAGAAAATGATACAAATGAATTATCAAACTCTTATCATGGTGCACTCAAGCCACCAAAACTCTAACATTAACCTGAATAAATATGAAAATGTTACAAATGAATTATCAAGCTCTTATCATGGTGCACTCAAGTTATCAATCTCTCTTAGTTTCCTTTTTATGATTAATCCATAAATAAAGTATAATCAAATTGAATTGTATTTAATTTGTATCAATGTAAATAAAATTAATAAATAATTTAATTAGTGAGTAAAAAATAAATTAAAATACGTGAAGATTTAAAGAAATTAATACAAATATTACCCAATATAAAAATATTGTAGAATAAAAAACTGATCAAAACAAAAATATTAGCAAAGATCAAACACTTCCTTCTATTTTTCCTACTTGTCCTGGGTGTTTTTTGGTTACGATTCACTAATCACTCTTAGGGGTGTTTGGTATAAACTTTTTAATACTCCCTCCGAATCTTTTTAGTTGTCCCATTTTCTTATTTGTCAAACTCATATCAATTGTCTCATTTCCTTTTTTGTCTATATTTTTTTTTTACCTAAATACCCTCACTTTTCCAATTTTCAATACCACCTTTACAATTAATTTAATCAATTAAAATACCCATCATCATCATCATCATCATCATCATACCCAGTGTTCCCGCACATAGATACTCTATGGCCAGGGTCTGGGGAAGGAAGGTCGACGGCGTCTCATACCCATAAGGAGAGGGCGGTCATAAGAGTCCTTCGGCTCTAGAGGAGTCTTCAAGGATAGGACCTGCAAAAATCCGAAAACCTGCATCTTACACCCACGTTAGCCAAGCATAGGGATTATAAAAAATAAAAATAAAAATAAAAAAAAAAAAAACAAAACTATAAGCGATATAGGTAAAAAAGGAAGTGAAAAGCGATGACAAAAGTCACAGAACAGTATCAAACTAGTCTAGTAATCTAGGACGTGAATAAGGCGCCGCCATGTGGCTCTATCCCTGGTCAGGTCCTTAGAGAGGTGTAGTTCGAGCAGGTCGCTGTTAATCTGCTCCTCCCACGTCCTCTTAGGTCTTCCCCGGCTTCTCTTGCCCTCCACTATGATGCGTTCGACCCTTCTCACTGGGGCGTCATGGGTGCTTCTCTGCACATGCCCAAACCATCTGAGCCTGTTCTCCCGCATCTTTGCAGAGAGAGGTGCAACCCCTAACTTTTCCCTAAACTCCTGATTTCTAATCCTGTCCATCCTTGTCTTACCACACATCCATCTCAGCATGCGCATCTCTGTTACATCCATTCTCTGCTCGAAAGCCTTCTTTACACCCAAATACCCAACTACCACCTTTTTAATAGACCCTACACCCAAATGGGACATCTAAAATGATTCGGAGGGAATACTATGTAAGGGATTCAATTACCATTACTCCACATATTTTGTTGGTATGATATTCGATTAATCCAATCCCTTTCTTGAGAATAATGGATACTCTTATTTTGTTACCTCCCACTTATATCAAGTAACAAATTCCCTTATGATCAATTAAGTGTTTCCCTTATATTTTCATACTAAACAACATATAACAACAACCCATACTTTTACCCTTATTCCGCTCTATCATTTTGCTTTCCATTACATTTTATATTCTCATACCAAACACCCCTAGTTTGTATATTATTTTTAATCTATAAGTTAAAATACGACTACGTGAGATCTTGTTTCTTTCGTCTTAATGTAAAGATTATAAATATCAAATTTTCACAATTTTTCAATTTGCACAATTAAAAAATTAATAGTTAAAATATTGCTTCGACAAGTATGAAAAAGGTAAATGAAACAAGTTGGCTAAATATGAGAGAGTTTCACGTAATCCTCAAATAAAAAATAAAGGAGGTACTTCATCTGTTCAAAATATTTACAACATTTGATTTTTCACGCAATCTAATATACTAATTCAATTGTCAATACCTTTAATTATGTATAAAAAATTATAAAAATTTTTACACTAAGTTAATCAAACAATATTCTAGAAATTTATATTGAAGTATGAAACTATGAATGCCCCGGGATAGAAGTTTATCAGAAGTTTCTGCTACATAGTACCTAGTACCTACACATAAAAGATGAATCATGATTCTACCAGTAAGTCAACATCAAAACCATCAAGTCAATACTCAATAGCTCAATAATAAATAAATACTTCACTTCATCCGTTTCATTTTTTTTTTTTTTTTTAATACACTTCATCCGTTTCATAATACTTGCTAAATTTAACTTTTTCACGCAATTTAATGTACTATTTTATTCATTTATATGTCGATTTATACACATTTAAAAATTATAAAAAGTTTATATTGTGAAAGTATGCGATTAGACGATTTAAACAAGATCTCACTTGACTATATTATTACGTACATATTATCCGCAATATATAAAATAAGCTTAAACGATGAAAAGTGCCCAAGAACAAAATGTAGCAAGTATTATGGAATTGAGGAATTATGCTTCTAAATAGGTAAATATACTCTTTTATTTATTTTTAATTTACAAATTAAAATACGATTAAATACAAATTTATCTAAATCATTTCTATATACTTAAATAGTTAAATTTTGTAAAAAAAAAATAATTTTTGATTAATAACTAATACTCCTAATAAATAAAATTAAAATAATGAATTAACGCGTGCAGTTACTTGCCTTCAAGGTCAATTACCATAAATGTTGCAAAATTCGCGGTAAGCGTTTCAAAATCAGAAAAACATGAAAACAAAAACAATTTTTCTTATAATTTAGGAAACAATTCAATTTCAATGACTATTTTTGGTAATCTGACCTAACTTTAATGTGATGTTTCCTTATTATTCTCTGAATCATACATCCTAATTTTATTTTTTTTTTTGGTTTTTGCAATTTTTTCCTTTGATGATCTATGTTCATTGTTTGGTTGATATCAATTCCAGATCAATCGAACAATTTCAGTTTAATTATTTGCTTTTAATTAATTTTCCCTAATTTTTTAGTTAGAAGTGGTGGCTCCGAACTGATTTTGTTTTATTTACCCCCAAAACAAGACGGCGGCGCCATTTCTCCTCAAAGATTATTAATCTTTTTGGAGTTTTGGGGGGATTTTGTGTGTTTTTGTTGAATCGATTGGAACGAGGAGAAACGAAGGAGATCGACAATGGCGGATAGAGAAGACGCGAATACTTACGCGGAGGTTTCGCCGCCGGATTCCGGCGATGTCGAGGCTGGCCGGCAACCTCAATTTGAGGAGGAGGATGATGATGATGAATTTAAGGATAATCCTTTTGATATTGCGAACACTAAAAATGCTCCTCATGAATCTCTCCGGCGATGGAGGGTACGACACTTCTATTAATTGTTATTTTCTATTTAAAAATGTAATGGAGAATTTATTATTAAATTTGATGATTTTGCATATTTTGTCTTATTTTATTAACCAACATGTTTTTATCTCATTTTTATTAATGTTTTAAGTACCAAAAAATTAAAAAATGTTGTATGGTATCTGGTTGTATAGTGACCTTTAAATTAAACGGCATTTAATATCAATTGAAATTACAAGGTTGACTAGGATAGAGCTATGTGAGAATTAAATTCAAGATATTTTTTTGAAAAGTGATATTTGATTGCCAAATGTGATAATAATCGATTTTCATTGACATTAGTTTAGTTACCTTTGATTTAAATCTAACTAATAGGGCTTAAATTTTTTTTGATTATATTTGCTCCGCCCTAGTCCAAATCGTTACTTTTCTACATGATAGACACTTTTTTTATTCACATGGCATAAAACGTATAGTATTGTTAAAAATGATGAAACCCCTCCATTTTGATAGACAATAATCATGGATTGCCATGTTGAGTGGTCCTTTTAAGTTGAAATTAGTCTAATTACACAATATGCACTATATTCTATAACTCAAGGTTAACACGTGAATTAACAAAAAAATGCGTTTATAAAAACATAAGAACTGAGAGTTGCCATGTAAAGGTTTTATTTTCTATTTGGAAGTATAGTATTAGATGATTAAGTATTTCTATCACTTTGAGTTTGCTACTGAAAGTGACATATTGTAAGAGAAAATATCACTTTCAGTAGCAAAATCAGACCAAAAGGAGTAACGAAGAAGCCAATATGTTAGATATCACTGTGGGGGTACTTTGTTAGTATGTGGGGATTGATATGGTTTCTTTGATTAAGGAACTTATTTATTTATTGGGGATACATAATCTTAACTACTATGACAAGGACAAGTTTGCAAGATATCTTGTGCTTGGTGGTGTCTAAGGAGGTTTAGATGTACTACATTTACAATAAACTTGTCAAGATTGTTGAAGAGATTGTTCATAAAAGGACATTTCTTGGAAAATAAGATTATTCATTGAAGAATTACAATCTAGTGTAGTGCACATATCAAGTAAACAATGGTAGAAAAGGACTATATAAAAGATTTTTCGAAGATCAGATAATGTTTACTATGGAGGATTGCGGTATATGACACAATTTAGGGCCGACCCTGAGTTTCATGTGGCCCAGGGCATGACAATAATTGTGGTCCCTAACTATTATATAGAACTGAAGAGTTGGAATCTCATGATCAGATAAATATGAATTTGGGTTAGACTTGTTCTAGTTTTTTTGGGATTGGGCCAGGGGCAAACCCCTCTCTTAGGGCCGGCCCTGAAGCAATCTTGGGCATTGTTGAGGTTATAGATTAGTGCACTCTGAATATGGTAGTTGGGAGAGTAATTTGGTGTCTTTGAAATGCCTTCTGAATTTGCTACATAATGCAAACGTTTTGTATGTTAGGAGGGGATATGGAGGCTTTACGAAAATTCAAGCTTCTAATATGTTTATTTGCCATTGCAGCAAGCAGCACTTGTGCTCAACGCCTGTCGACGATTTCGCTACACCCTTGATTTAAAGAGGGATGAAGATAAAGAGCAGAGGAGGAGAATGATAAGAGCCCATGCACAAGTTGTGAGAGTAAGTATTAGCATACCTATACTTGCATAGTTTTTTCTTGTTCTTGATGCCATAACTTGTATACTAACTAATTTGTTGCTTTTGGTAATTCATTTATTAGGCAGCAATGCTTTTTAAATTAGCTGGGGAAAGAGATATAGGTAATCACTTGATCTTTACACATTTTACTTTCAAATTGAATAATGTTATCAGGGTGTTTGGCAAATGGTTTTTTTCTTAGTTTTTTGGTTGACTTTTGACTTTTTAGTTGGTCAAACAGCTAAAAAATGTTTGGTAAATGACTGACTTTTTGGTTGACTTTTAAGTCAGCTTTTGCCAAACAAACGCGTTAGTTTTATTCGACAACCGACTAATATGTTTGTTTTTCATGTTATGCACTAGGGTTAGGCCCTTCAGAGTCGCCTCCAATTGCAACCGGTGATTTTGGAATCGGACTTGAACAACTTACTGCAATGACTAGGAATAACAATTTTACAAGTCTAGAACAATATGGGGGTGTAAGTAACCATTTTATAAATTTCTACCATTTGCTCATTATAATTTTAACTAACTTCATAGCATTGCACCTTTCAGGTTAAAGGACTAGAAGCTAAGCTTAGTACTAACTTAGAAACAGGAGTTCCAGGGGATGTTGATGATATTATAAAGAGAAAGAACACTTTTGGATCCAATACATACCCTACCAAAAAAGGAAAGCGTTTCTTGGTAATGAAATTCGACAACTACTCTTGTGAGAGACTGTCTCTCAAAGATGAGAGACGACCTCAAAACAAGAAGCCCATGTTCTTATTTTCTATTTAATTTGTATTATTTGGACTATTTAATTCATATATCTACTGCATCTCAAATTTTTTTTTGATTAAATTAAGTTTTTGATTTGCAGTCTTTTCTTTGGGAGTCTTGGCAAGATGTGACCCTTACCATCTTGATTGTAGCTGCAGTTGTGTCATTAGCATTAGGGATAAAAACTGAGGTATGTATAGACATTTTCTTTGAATTCATGTTTGTGTTTCACAAAGTTTTCTACAATAATAACAACAGCAATGCCAAAACCTTAATTCCAAATGCTTGGGGTCGGCCACGTAAACCAATAAATCAGTTCCAGTTTAATCGGCTCATGATTTGTTTTCGGCTCATGTAAAGTAAGAGACGCCCTCACGAGAATTTGTTTTCTGTTCATGATCATGGGATTTGTCTAGGTTTTGGTGAGTTGATTGTCACAAACAATGTAACATAATTCGCTAGTTTAATCGCTTTTTGAATTCGCGATTCGCTCAAATTGACCGTAGAATAGCCAAAACCGACCAAAATTCACTTTATTTGGTTTGTGATTCGCAAGAAGATTAGTGAATCATGTTACTGACAGTGGTCACAAACATACGAATCAATAATCACCCTCCTCCATTATCTGGGCTTGGAACCGGCAATGAGCGGAAGGAATTTGAACCATGGATTGATAATTTTCCCGGCACTCATTGAGTATTAATTTATGTTTATAAGGCTGGGATTTTAACTGTAAATTCTGAATGCAGGGTATTAAGGAAGGATGGTATGATGGAGGAAGCATTGTTTTTGCAGTGTTGCTTGTTATATTTGTTACCGGTATGCTATTGTCCTTCTAATTCGCATTTGAACATACGATTCACTCAAAATGACCTAAAATTAACGCAAATCATTTTGTGCCTTTTTGATTCGCGAGAAGATCAGGTTCATTATTATGTTCATTTGTGCTTGTACTATAGATTTGAGGGATACTAACCTGAAATTGTTTAATCAACAGCCACCAGTGATTATCGACAATCTCTTCAGTTCCAAAATTTGAATGCAGAGAAAAGGAATATACAACTAGAAGTGAGTAGTTTATATCAGGAAAAATTACCGTGAACAATACCATATTTTGTTAATTTTCCAATAATAATATCAACTTTTGATTAACCATGAATAACACCTGCTTAGGGCGCATTTTCCTAAAATAATACTAACTTTAGTTTATTAGCTAATTCACCATTTTTTCTGTCATATAATTTCTTATAGTTTGATTTTTAACATGTTAGGGATATTTTAGGAAAAACACCCCCAAAGTTGGTATTATTCATGGTTAATCAAAAGTTGTACCATTGTAGAAAAATAACCAAAAACTTGTATTATTCCTGGTAATTTTTCTTTTATATTAATCGAGCAAACAAATATCATTTCTTGATAGTTTTCTTCGAATTCTACTTTTGGTTTCACAAACCAATTCGGACCAAGTGATTACACGATATTGTTAATGCAGGTGATCAGAGGAGGAAGAAGGGAGAAGATTTCTATTTACGAAGTTGTCGTTGGTGATGTAGTGCCTCTAAAAATCGGTGACCAGGTTTATATATTTCCGTTCCTCTAACCACTCAGTCAACCTATGATTCTCGACCAGAAAATAATATTCTAATCGCGAAAATACAGGTCCCAGCTGATGGAATATTCATATCTGGTCATTCTTTGGCAATTGATGAATCTAGCATGACCGGAGAAAGCAAGATTGTAAGCCAATCAGACCATTTTGCAATCAATTAGGCCTACAAAATTGATCTTATGCAAGAAATATGCTTTGTTTTTCAGGTTCACAAGGATAAAAAGTCACCTTTTCTTTTAGCTGGTTGTAAAGTTGCTGATGGATTTGGAAATATGGTGGTATGTTCTCTTATTTTATAAAACAAAAATTTGGACGAGACCGTCGCAAGTTAAGACGAAGTGTGGGCCGACCTATTTCATGCGCGTGTAACAATATTTCATTTTTCTGGGCATTTATCTATTTTGACCTTACAGGTACTAATTTTGAAATTTGATACCTTTAAGATCAAAATTGAAAGATGCTCAGAAAATGAAAAAAATGCCCAGATTGTTTCACACGCGAATTGACGGTCTCATTATAAGGCCGTCTCGTCCAAGACTAGCTGATTCTATAACTAGAAGTACTTGTTTGATAACTAACAAATTGGTATGATCATGATGAGCATTGGCTACTTTTACATGTTTAAGGTAACTGGCGTTGGGATTAATACTGAGTGGGGGTTACTGATGGCAAGTATCTCTGAGGACACTGGTGAAGAAACCCCTTTACAGGTTCCCACCTTTCTCACTTGCGTTTGGCGTATTCGGTGTAGCAGTTTAAGTAGTTAGTGGTTTGCGTAGCGTTTAATAGTGCATATAGCTCTTTTCAAAACGTTACAGAAGTGGTGTGATCTACTGGTTCCTCAATAAATTATATTTCAGCGGTGACCATAACTTCTACTTTTACCAAAAATTAATATAATTTATAATTGAAAAAATTATCTGGAATAATTTAATATTTTAATGATTTTCCTACAATAATCACATCAATTGATTAACTATGAATAATCCCAACCTTAAGAGGTATTTGTTGTAGGTAAACTTGGATAACTAGATAACCTGCTATCGCAGGTAAAAAAAGTAAACTTAAAATTATAGAAAAATTATAGAAAAATTTACAAAATTTACATAAAAAGTTTCCGAACAATAAAAAAATCAGAAGAAAATTTTTACACTTTTTTCGACAATTTATTTAATTTATCTTTCTTTTAAAAAATAAAACTTGTTATAGTAAGTCATCCGGTTATCGGGTTTACCCTAGGCAAATAATCATAAAGTTTGAATTATTCATGGTTAATCCAATAAGTGAGATTATTGTAAGAAAATCATGAAAAAGTATTATTTTAGATAATTTTTCGTTTTTAATTACCCATATTTACCGCTACTTAGACAGAAAACAGCTATCGGCCCGCACAGCTACCATGCGCTGATTATGTCCTCTATCTTGGTCCGACATTCAATACTTACATTGCGAATAACTACTGTGTAAATTAGGTGCGATTAAATGGAGTGGCAACGTTCATCGGTATTGTGGGGCTTTCGGTTGCTTTAGCTGTGCTAGCCATTCTGCTTACACGGTAAGTTCATATTTTCTTTGGATTTTATTAGTTATTACCGTTTTTGTAGAATTATTGTTTATATCTTATTTGGTATATATTTCTCTATGTATAATGTAAATTATTCAAATAGGATTTTGTTTGATTCGTCTTGATGCATTTTTTCATTAAATTAAATTTTTAGAATTTTTAATCATACTCCCTCCAAATCAGTTTAGATTTCTCATTTCCTTATTAGGCAAAACCATACTAAATGGGAGTTTAGATGTCCCATTTCTTTATTTGGCAAAACCATACCAATTGTCTCAGTTCCTTTTTTGTCTATCCATTTTTACTTAAATACTCTCACTTTTCCAATTTCCAATACCCAACTACTACATTTACAATTAATTTAATCAATTCAAATTCCCAATTACCACTTATTTAATGGACCCCACCCAACCCTTAAAATCCGTAAAATCACAAATGGGACATTTAAACTGATTCGGGGGATTATGAAATTAAAGATATTAAAGATTAAAATCATGCATTTTAAGCGTGAAAAAGGAAGTGTAGAAACTATTAAAAACCAGAGGAAGTACTTTTCAATGATTGTATTCTTATTAATGTACGTGAAGTTGCCATAGTGTCAATGATTATCGATCTCTTTGTTATAACTAACAAGGGTAAGGTTGTGTATATCCGACATTTAGACCTCCAAAACCCATAGAGTCAATCCTAAACAAGTGCAAACCGTGCCTACACCCAGGGCCCCAAACACTTAGTTTTCAACTAGTGAAAATGTTCGAACTTTTCTACATATATACAATGATTTAGGGTCCATAAATAATCATTCGCTTCTGACCCCAAAAAATCTAGGGTCGACCTTGAAAACCCGCTTAGGTGAGAGCCACTTAAACTGTTCTTCAGAACATTTTTCAGGAGTTACAAGTTTATGGATATTCTTACAGATATTTTACCGGTCACTCCTACTATCCTGATGGTCGAGTGCAATTTATCCGCGGAAAAACTAGCGTCAGTAAAGCAGTGGATGGAGTTATAGGGCTGTTTACAATTGCGGTAAAAGAGTTTCTTCTGTTCTGTTGTTTTCCTATTAATGTGAATATGTGATTCATCCTTTTGATTAATTGATGTACATTTTAGGTTACTATTGTGGTTGTTGCAGTACCGGAAGGACTCCCCTTAGCTGTTACATTAACGTAAGACTGCTCGCAATCTTTGCCCTTCTTCGAGTTTTTCGTTCGATTTGATTGGTGTCTTATTGTCTTGTTTTTGGTGATTTTGATGACAGTTTAGCATACTCTATGCGCAAAATGATGGCAGATAAAGCTTTGGTATGTTTTAGTTGCACTTGTTTTTGCTGCATCATAAATTTGGGAATATGCTACCAAGTACTAGGGTTTATAATGTCATCCCATTCCCTGAATAGGCGAATACGACTTTATATAATTTACATCTACGTATTTTTTTAATATCATCCACACAATTTAAATTTTTTAGAAATTTCACATGTAACTCTGAGGTATTGGGTTTTCCACGTGGTAACCAAAGTTTTTTTAAATCCATGCGGTAATTTTGAGGTTTACCAAATTCTTTTTCCGCGACCTTTTTACATATAAAACGTATGAAAACTTAATTACAATGCTTAAACCTTGTTGTACGCCTATTTATTCATTTCACCAGATTAAATTGTAACAATTTCATAATTTGATAGCAGAAGAGAATTGGAAAAACTAGGGATTAAATTTAGGGGGAAATTATAATTTGGAAGAAAAACGGTAGAATTAGGGTTTATGTTTTGGTGAAAACTTATGAAACTGATGCAATTTAATTTGGTGAAACGAATAAATAGGCGTACAACAACATTTAAACTTTGTAATTGACGTTTTCAAATGTTTTATGTCTAAAAAGTTACGAAAAAGGAATTTGATAAATTTCAAGATTATCGTATAAAACTTTAAAAAATTTTGGTAGTATGAAAACCCAATACTTTAAAGTTTAAAAACTCTAGACAATTAATAATGTTCAGTCTATTTCATGGGTGTGTAACAAGGGTAGTGATCAACGACACAAATCAAAAATTTCTATAGTATTCAAATCAAACTTATTTTCCCAAATATAATCTATATGTACAGGTGCGAAGGCTTTCAGCTTGTGAAACAATGGGTTCTGCAACCACTATTTGCAGTGATAAAACTGGAACATTGACGTTGAATCAGGTAAATATGTTCCGCATCTCTTTCTCTCTCTATATATACTCCCTTCGTTAAATATTATGTGCAAGCGTATTGCAATTCGCGGTTGCCAATGCATTTTTTTGTAGGTCTTAAAAGTAGGGATATGTAATTAAAGAAAAGAAGGAGACAGAAAATGGAGCGAGGATCACTTTCTTTCCCATTAAAGGAAAGAAGGAGAGAGAAAATGAAAGGAGGGAGAAAAATGAGATTTGTAAATTGGGGGTAAAAATGTAATTACATTGGTTATTTTTAGCTAAAAAAAGAAATAAAATAGTGAGTTGCAGATAACCCTGATCGGACAAAAATGGTAAAAATTGCAGATAATATTTAACGGAGGTAGTAGATTATTTAATTCAAGTTAATACATCAGTTAATCGGAAAATATGGAGAAAAGACTAAAAATGATGGTGATGTTTTATTGCTTTGAAATTACAGATGACTGTGGTTGAAGCCTATGCTGGAAAAAAGAATTTGAGTCCAGCAAGTGATGCTACCCAGATGCATACGAATCAATCCGCCCTTATAATCGAAGGTGTTGCTCTTAACACAACCGGTAGTGTTTTTGTCCCTAAGGTAAATTGTATATGCTCCCTTCTTTAATTTCCCCTTTTTTTATAGTACATATGTTTGGATACCAAAAGAATTTCTTGATATAATGTTTGTTTTTACAGGATGGTGGCGATGCTGAAGTTTCTGGATCTCCTACCGAAAAGGCTATCTTGTCCTGGGGAATTCAGGTACATTCTTTATTTATTACTCCTCCGTTCGTATTAGAATGCACCCAAATTATTTTGGAAGAAATATTGTGACAAGTGAAATTGGGTTCGAGGAAAAGAAAACAACAAGTGGATGAAAGAAATGTACGGTTAAGATGGAGAGAGATAATAAATATGTAGATGAGATTTAAATAAAAGAAAGTGGGACAGTTGCCAAAAAGGAAAAGAATGTAAAATGAATGAGACAAATTAAAATGGAAAGTGATACAAATTAAAAGGGATATAATCTTTGATTAAATATTTTCATTTTTTCATGTTTAAGAATTTCCTTTATATCTTGTATATTTTGACAGGTAGGCATGAAGTTTGATTCTGTGAGATCAGAAGCCATCATCCTCCATGTTTGCCCTTTCAATTCGGAGAAAAAGAGAGGTGGAGTTGCATTGCAGCTGGTGATTGCCTAACTCCCTTAAATTTCCATTTCGATTTAAACCTTTGTTAGTTGTAATTAGAGGTTAACCGGGCGTGTTGACCCAACGGATTAAGGATCGGGTCACACTTTAACAGGTCAATAGCGGGTCGGGTTATTATTAGGCCTTGGTGTAATGATACGGGCCAGGTCAGATAGATAATTATAGAATTGGTTACCACTTTATTTTTATTACGTGGGTCGACCCAACGAGCCATAAAGTAGAATAAAAAATCTATTATATGAACTTTTTAAAAATGGGGCAAAGTGGGTCGGGTTTAAACGGGCTTTCAATCGCGCTGGCCCGTTAAATTTGACATGACCCGCCTCGCCCCGACCCATTTAAATTTTGACCCAACCCGTCTCGACCCGGCCCGCTGAACACCTCTAGTTGTAATCACTGTCAGTCTGTCACATGATTCACTAATCTCCTTGCAAATTGCGACAAAACGAATTATAGTTGGCTTTTGGCTATTTAGGGTAATTTTGAGAGTCGTAAATTCAAAAAGCAAATTAACTGACAAATTATATTACACTGTTGTAATGTTCTAACCATGCTATTTTTCCTTAATTTTGTTGCAGTCTAACTCAGATGTACATATTCACTGGAAAGGAGCTGCAGAGATGGTTCTTGCTTCATGCACACAGTTTCTTGATGTCGATGGCTCCATCAAACCTATTACTTCTGAAACGGTAAAAATTACTTGCTCTCAAAGCTTGTACTACATTATTCAGCTGAAATACTAAGTGGACTATTGGTATCAATGCAGTCATATTTTAGAGGAGTCATTGACGACATGGCAGCAAAAAGTCTTCGATGTGTCGCCTTTGCCTATAGACCCTACGATAGAAATTCCGTTCCAACCACCAATGAGGAGGAGTTAGCGGAATGGAATCTACCTGAGGAGGACTTGGTTTTGTTAGCCATTGTTGGCATAAAGGTATTGAATTTGAAGATGTAGTACTTATGTGCAGACTGCAGACAAAAAGGACTTAAATAAAGAATTTATTGATCTTGAACTGATATCTTCAAATTCCGTTAATGTACTTCTCTTAGTTTTACCGACATGCTTGTGTAGGATCCTTGTCGACCTGGTGTAGATGAAGCTGTGCGACTCTGTGCCGCTGCTGGAGTGAAGGTACTATATTCTATTCAATTTTTATTGGAAAATTTCACGTGGTAACCCTGAGGTTTTGGGTTTTCCACGTGATAATTATAGTCTTTTAAAAACCCACGTGTTGACCTGATTCATCCTTCGTGACCTTTTTATTCAAAAACGTTAGAAAACATTAGCTTACGAATAAAGCATTCTGTACAGTTTGAAGAATTCAAATTCACTTCATTGTTACTATCAAATTAGTATTCCTTCTTCAAGCCATAGTGCTTAAAATGAACTTTTTTTTCGAATTTCCTTCTTCAAATTCCCTTGGAAGCAACAATGAAGTGGTTTATGTGAATTTTAAATCTTAGTAAACTAACATTTTCTCACATTTTTTTGTGTAAAAAAGGTCATAGAAGATGAATTGGGTGAATTTTTAAAAAACTTTGGTTACCATGTGAAAAACCCAATACCTCAAGGTTACCACGTGGAATTTCCCATTTATATTTGATCAGCTATTCAGTGATATGACAGGTTCGTATGGTAACCAAAGTGCAAGGACAAACGAAATTGTATGAGAAATTGGGCATGAATGAGTCACAAGTAGAAAAAGAAACCGTGGGACCCAAATTGGAAATGAGGCGAGTAAGAAAAGAAGACGGGTATGAGGAAGGTGAGAGGGAGGAGAGGCGGTCCAATTGGAGGAAGAGGAAGTTGGAAATTCCAAATTTTAATGGGGAAGATCCCGATTCTTGGGTACGGAAAGCGGAGAAATATTTCTCTATTTATCAATTAAATGAAAAAGAGAAATTAGAAGCGGTAGCGGTATGTTTTGAAGGGGAAGCCGAGATGTGGCTAGATTGGGAGGAACAAAACGGGACAATTCGGAAGTGGAACGATTTAAAGAAATTGATTCTTGGAAGATTTCGACCTTGGGATGAAAACGAAATGTGTGAATATTGGATGTCGTCCGAGCAAATGGGAACCGTGGCCGAGTATCGTAGTGAATTTGTCTCACGTTTGACTCACTTGGGAAAGAAGGAAGAAAGTGTCATGGTAGGAGCCTTTTTGAGAGGGTTAAGGGATGAAATAAAAACGGAGTTGAAGATGTTAGGGCCCATTAACTTGGGGCAAGCCATGGTATGGGCGGAAAAGATTGAGGCAAAATTAATAGCCCAATCTTTAACTTGGTTAGGAAGGAAAACCCAAACCCAAACCGACACCCACCCCACGGCCCACACGGCCCAACCTTACCAAGTACTCCAATATAACCCACCTAAATTCTACCCCACCCGAAACTACCCAAACAATACCCACCCTAATTCTTTAAATACCCACAAATTCCCACCAAATACCACATACAAACCTAGAGACATGAGTAGTACGGGAAACCAAATCCAACCATCCACGGAGCAAATTAGGCGACTTTCCGATAAGGAGTTTAGGGAGAAGCGAGCAAAGGGGTTATTTTTCCAATGTGATGCAAAGTGGTCCGTGAATCATGTGTGTAGCAAGAAGGAATTGAGTGTGTTAATTGGAAGTGTGGAGGATGATGAAGAGGATGGCATGGAGGGCGTGACCAAGGAGAGTTTGGTGGAGGAAGATGCTAGATCGATTATCTCATTAAATTCCATAGTGGGGATAACTAATCCAAAAACCATGAAGGTGATTGGGCAAATTGGAGAGGAAGAATTAGTCGTTATGATTGATTCGGGAGCAACTAATAATTTCATTTCCCATATGGCCGTTAAAAAAATGGGAATGACTTGTGAAGAATGTGAGAGATTTGGAGTGATCTTGGGCAGTGGAGATGAGATAGTAGGGCAAGGAGTATGTAGAAGGGTGACATTGCATTTACAAGAGTTGATTATAGTCCAAGATTTCTTATCTTTGGAGTTGGGAAATTCCGATGTGATTCTTGGGGTGCAATGGTTGGAGACTTTGGGACCGGTGATGACAAATTGGAAAATGCAAACGATGCAATTTACTTGGGAGGGAAGATCCGTATTATTGGTGGGTGACCCATTATTAAAATGTTCTTGCATTAAAGAGGTAGACCACAAGAAAAATAGAGTGAGTTGGGGAAAAAGGAAAATAAAAAAGAGACAAGTGTCAGAAAAAGACAAAGACAGAACAAAAGCAAAAAATAGGAAAGATGAAAGCAGAGGAAAACAAATAAGACTAGTAGAGAAAGACAGAAAATGGGAAATGAATAAGGCAAGAAAAAGAAGCCAAGAAAGTGAGTATCTGAGTTTATGTGAAAGTGCGCGGAGAAGGACCACGAGGGGTGCGTGGAAATGGAAGGGACGTCAGAAGAGGAAGAAGGAAGGTGGTGGAGGCTCGAGTGTACTAGGACGAAGCAAAAGGCAGCCGGAAAAAATGGCTTGTTCGCCGGTGAGGGAAAGTTGGCAGCGATATTTCTAGGGTTAATGGGTTGGAAGGAGGAAGATAATATTTTGGGATTGTTTGGTCTTAAAGTCGTCAAAAATTTATGGACCGGTGAGAAGGCCGGCAGCGTCTGGAAGGAGGAAAAGGGAGGGACGGACGGAAAATTATGTTGGATATCCGGGGACTGGTGGTGGATGGCCGGCAGTACAGTGAGATGTTATGAAGTGGCCGTCATTTTCTTAGGGATGGGTTTTGAAGAAAGAGAGAAAATTGAAGAGAAAAATGAAAAATGGAAGAGGGCTTCAAAAAATCAAAAGAGGAAGGAGCAAATGGGGTTTGCTGCTGCTGATGTCACAGCTGACATCATCAAGGCTGAAGTCATCATTCCAGAATTGAGCTGGGCTCCTTTAGCACTCCTTCAAGTCACTGAGAGCATGACCCAAGTCTTAAGGCCAATATTCTTTAAAAATTTCTGGCCATATAAAAATGTCCCCACTAATGAGGACATGGTCCTGAAAAACAGCTGGGTTACTGAGAATGCTAAAATCAAACTTTCACGTCTTCGGCCTAAACTTGACGAGGCTGCTGATGTTATTTCTATTATTGATTTTTTGGAGTTTTTGCCTTATTTCCACTCTGCTGTTGAATACTTGTCTGATATCTGTACCGAGGCTAGTGTTGTAAACAAGAGGATTCCCTTTCTTATTGGCAAAAAAGAATTGAAAAAGTTACTGCTCATTCCAAGGATTTCAATTGCCACCAACTGGAGAACGAAACAGAAGTTAGATTTGATGCTAACTCTTCGACTCGTGTTACATTTTTATCCACCTTGAGGGCAAGGTGGAACTTCAGGCGGTCGGTAATGTAACGACTCGGGTCAAGGGGTCGAAGGACATTGTCGAATGGTCTTATGGGAGTTCATTCTTTCTCACCTTGAGGACAAGGTGAGGGGTATTGTAACGAATGGGGAAGGGCAACCGGTTGGGCCGGTTGTCAAGACTTATATTAGAAGGGGTTTAATAAATAAATAAAGGCTTAGTTGGCTATTAATAGGCTTAGTTGGCTTGTAATAAAATAATTGATAGGTTTCTTGAATTCTTGATGAGGTGTCCTAAGGGTCTTATTATAATAGACTCCTATATAAAGGCCCTCTTGTACATATTATATTCTTTGTCAAGTAAGAAATAAAAGAAAAGGAGGATTAGGAGCTAGGCGGTGGCTCGAATACCGTTAGGAATTGGGCTTTCTTGATTTTGTTTCTTATTTGCATATTTTCATTGTTTCCATTATTAGCGATTTGTTACAAAATGATTATGGACTGTTTGTAGATACCTTTTCATAGTCTAGCATCTTTTATGAATAGCATACGTATTAACCTCTTTATGTGTGGTCGAAGCGATAGCAGGCAGCAGCTTTCAGGATATATGACAGTTAAGGAGGCTTTTTTGAATACATTGTCTAAAATATGTGATGCCACTTGGTGATTAGCTGAATGGCAATGCTTCTGGGGTCTGGGAAGGGCTAGAATCAAGATATATGACAGTTGAAGGAGGCTTTTTACAAATATTTTTTTTGACATTGTGTGAATTTCTCGAGAAGAGTAAGAGCAACATGTGTCTGTCCAATTCACATATGTTGTTCGTTAGTGAGGCGATACACGACAAAAGATGTTAGAATCAAGTTCTAACCCATGTACTTTTGACATGGGAAAGTGATGGTTTCATCAAGCTAATTATATGTTTATCTTTTTCTCATTTGTGAAATTTTCTTTGCAGGGTGACAGCATATTAGCAGATTCAGGAACTGAGCAACTCGAATTCATTGCACTCTCTCAGAGGACAGGGAATCCTAAGTACCAGCAGAAGGTAAATTGTTGAGCGTGATTTAGTTCTATGTTGAAGGGATTGACTCTATCTTGGCACAGTTTCCCAATTATAATAAAGGGTCTCACTCTAATGGATGAAATCTTGAAATGTAGGTAGAAAATGTAATATCAGTGTTCAATAAAACCTTCCCAAGTGATGGTCTTCTGCCTATTTATATTGATCCTAATACTGGATCAGGATCTCGTTCAACAATTACTTTTGGTGCCATGGGTGACAGGTGAAGATCGTTTATACTTCTGTAAGCTGAAATTATCATTTTTAACATCATAAACTTTCTGTTTTCTGCCTCTTTCATGGTTGTTTTTGTGGATAAACTTGGGATTTGGTTGCAGTTTTTATGAATATCTACTTAAAGTATGGATACAGGGGAACAAAACTGCTGCTGTGAAGCTGTACAGGTGTGTTTTGCTTGATTCTACTTGTATAATCCTTACCTCGATTTTTTGAACAATTTTTCTCCTATTCATGCAAGAGATTTTTGGGAGAAAAAGTTTCTAATAAATGGAGGTAGTATAATATTTTATGTTTAGAATGAGGTGAATAGTGGATTAAAGATACCAAGTTTGGTTACATTCATGCTGAGCCTGTTTCAATGTGCGATATAGAAGCTTTCCTCGCGTTGTTACTATGGGTTAATGACCACTCTGGTTCATAATTTTTGACAAAGGCAGTTTTACTGCACTTGAGATCTCTTGAGTTCTTCCTTTATGATGAATGGGTTGCGATGCCTCAATTGTATCTTATTCAAGTGAACAAGTATTTACAAAACCACTTTTAGTTGCCTTTATTTCCATGTCTTTTGAATATGCTGCTGATTAGTGTTACTGGAGTGGTTACCTAGTTTTCTTTATGGGTAGGGAATTTGTGCAAAATGGCCTAATAGGGAGTGAGGTGGGTGTTGTTGAGGAGTAGATTGATTTTTTCGAGCTAGACCACTCTAATCATTATTCATAATTTTGCATTATATTGGATTCGTCGTTTTTTCTTTTCTATTTTTGAGTCCTAGCCGCTATAAATTCGTTGTTTTTTCTTTTCTATTTTTGAGTCCTGGCCGCTATAAACCATTTGACTTGTGTGGAACCTAGAATTTTTTTTTTTGGTATAGATTATGCATTCCCAACAAAATGTTCTCAGTTTTGTCAACTTCCATCTTTTTCTGCACTTACATCTTGTGAACTTGGAAACAGAGAAATGTGGGAGAAATCAATGGAAGGCCTTTTGACTCTGGTTCAGAAGACAACACCGTCATCTTTTACTTATATTTGTGAGAGAAATGGGAATTCTTTAAATCATAAGGTTGTCCTTGGCTTTCAATTACAAAACTATCATTATTCAATTTTCTTATTTCTTACTTTTATGTCCAATGTTTGTCCAGATGGATGAGTTAGCATGTTTTGCTCCTGGAATGTTGGCTTTAGGATCATCTGGTTATGGTCCAGGAGATGCAGAGAAATTTATGTCACTAGCTCAAGAGGTATTCTCGAGTAACTTGTTTGAGGGCAATGCATTGTTTAACTGTTTAATCCTGAACTCCTTGCAAAGTTTAATAACTTTTGTTGAGTTTCATTCAGCACTGTATACAGTAATCTGACCTTGCTACGCAATTCTGACTATGTTTCATGTATATTATTGTGTAATCGACCCCTCACTCGATATGTTAATAATGAAGTCATCAAATATTATTATTAAAAGTCTTAATTTGTCAGTTGTCACTTAGACCGCCTCAGCACCATTAAAAATCCTACTATTTTCTTATGCTTTAATTTTGTATCATGGTGTGTGGGAAGTAGGAAGGGTGTTTGGTTTTAGGGAAGGGGATGAGGTGTTCAGGCGGAGCAGGGTCTGAACTGGGTGGGGTAGGCGGGGTAGGCGGGGTAGGGGCTGACTGGTTGGCTGGGTGGTTAGGCAACATAGGGGCTGACTAGCTAAGGTTGCAAACCAACATGAGTGGGGGGCAGCGGGAGGATTAAAATTGAAATATTACTTAAAAATAATCTGAACTAAATATTTTTAAATACTCCTACTAACTTAAAACAAATAAACAAGCAAATAAATTATTTTAAAAAGATTTTAAAACAAAAAAATAAAAAGGTGTTGAAAATGTAATAGACAAAAATTAATTATAAAAAGAAATGCCACATATACTGCCACACATATTGCCATGTCAGAATAGTAATTCCCACAATTTGCCAAATCAACATTGTAACCTGTATTGCTAATTATCAAACGGTAAGGCCCATTAGAAACAAAGTGCGCTTGAAGTTTAACCCACCGATTGCAATTTCCTAATGCTATGTTTGGGAATAAGGATTTCATTTGAAAATATGGATTTGACTCAAAATTAGTGTTTGGCAAATACGAGAATTTCAATTTTGGATTTGAGTCAAATCCACAATTGTTATTAAAATGGTTTAAAGATGAGGATTTGAAAATGACACCCCAAACCTTGTCATTCTCAAATTTTACATTCATGATTTCATAATTGAAATCATTAATTTGAAATGAAATGCTAGTTCCCAAACACAACCTAAGTTCATTTTAAAATAGGTTGCAATTGGCAAGCCCATAATTTGAGCCAACTAAAACATCATTTTTCCTATTTATTTTTGTATACCTACTTGTTGATCCTCTCATTACAAGTGTTTTAGGGAGCTCCATATTGTGTTGTTTAAATTCCAAAGAACTTGAAGCTAAGTTTGCGTTGTGAGATTCTTTGACACTTCTAAAATCCTATTCTGGCATAATAATTATTACTAATTGTTTTTCTGCTTGAAAATAATATCTAATGAGCACCCTTCCCCGACAAAAAATGTCGAAGTCATATCGTTTTGACTTATTTTCGGTTGTTGTAGCTGGCATGGACTTGCTACAATTTCTACCAGTCGACACCTACGAAATTAGCAGGCGAGAATTATTTCTTTCACACTGGGCAGGTGAGTCTTCATCGTGTTCATTTGTTGCATTGTGCTTGGAAGTTGAAATACTTCTCGACTTCTTGTCTTATTCACCGTTTGATTTTTTTGTAGGACATGTCTGTGGGTACATCATGGAACATTTTGAGACCAGAAACAGTGGAATCATTGTTCTATTTGTGGCGCCTTACAGGAAACAAGACATATCAAGAATGGGGCTGGAACATATTTCAAGCTTTTGAGAAAAATTCCCGCGTAGAAGCAGGCTATGTGGGGCTCAAGGATGTAAGTCTGTGAAACTTAAAACTCTTCGACATTCCCTTTTTATTTGTTTTTTTTTTTTTACTTTGTAGAGGCTTAAGGATTAAGCTATGCATAGCCGTCTATCAGCATGTGCAGAGCGGGCTACAAAATAAAGCCCCATTTTTAAAGGAGCCCTATATAACTAAATTTCTATATTTTTGTTTATTTTTTAACACATTTATATTATTTTATACTAGAGTAAGTGAGCAATTGAGAGACAAATATGAAATTGGCACATGGCCCTTAAAATATACAAGACGGCCCTACAGTTGTATTGCTTCTTTGAGCAGTCTTTGTTAAGTAATTTTCTATATTTACGTGTGCTTTTGTCAGGTGAATACCGGCATCAAAGACAATATGATGCAGAGCTTCTTCCTTGCAGAAACCCTCAAATATTTGTATCTTCTTTTCTCACCCCCATCAGTCATTCCTTTAGATCAATGGGTTTTCAATACCGAGGCTCATCCACTAAAAATTGTCCCACGACTTGACAATGGCGAACAACGCTATAGATCTGTTATTCGACAGCGTGCTAGGAAGGAAGGACGAAATTAACCTTTGGACAGTTTTGAAAAGTTAAAACTCGAGAATATACTTACCAAGATGAGATAGCAATGTCAACTGTATTTTAGTTTGAGGATTTGGTCCAACAGATGGCTCAGGGCCCTTCAAACATTCATATTGTTAACTGAATTAGCTTCACATTCTATCTCGTAG
Source organism: Amaranthus palmeri (assembly GCA_019776075.1). Classification (NCBI taxonomy): domain Eukaryota; kingdom Viridiplantae; phylum Streptophyta; class Magnoliopsida; order Caryophyllales; family Amaranthaceae; genus Amaranthus; species Amaranthus palmeri. The sequence goes on along the minus strand of JAAKBH010000288.1, from coordinate 1,337,313 downwards.
GCGTGTAAAGTTGAACTGTAAAATTAGCTCTGTTGTCCGTTGTCATCATGAGACGACATATAAACTCATACTTGTAATATGTGCTTGTTGTGGGCTTGTGACGCCTTTAGAGGATATCATTTTATACCTCAAATTTGTACTTCAATTTTGGGCAAATCTTAAATGTAGCCACCTATAGTATTTTGTACCTCTACATTTTTATGTTTTGTTATTTTCTTTGAACTATGGGAAGCCTTTGGGTGGTGGTTGTTGACTATTAGACCTCTTAAAACGCTTAGTCGAATGGGTTTTACATCTATTATTGTTCGTCGAGGGCCTCATTATGCTATTTCGCCTAGGGCCCCCAAAATGTCAGAGACGGCCCTATTTGTACTATGGTTGCATTACATATAAATATCAAAGCTTCCATCAACATCCTTTGTTTAATGGCACGCCTAAGCGGCGTTATCATTCATAGATGGGAAATTACAATGTTTGAATTCGCGTAAATCTCTTGTAGTGGTGGTTGACTATTAGGCTGCTACTTTCTCCATTTCATAATACTTGCTACTGATAGTGATATTTTTTCATACATTAAGTCACACTTAATAGCAAGTATTATGAAACGAAGGAAGTATATCACTAGTATACAAGGTGAAATTGGATAATTTCACACATTCTTGCTCTGTAGATCACCAAATGGACAGCGGGAAGAAGAGGTTGCGACAATTAAAGAAGTCGCTCGGAAACTTGATATGAGTAGAAGACATTTATGCACTTTTCTATTGTGATATTTCTCCCACAAAGGTGCTTGGGATGATAAATGAAATGCACAATGAGATACAATCTACACAACAATATACTAGCACAAAGAACATTGCAATAGTAAATACAAGTGTTGTAGTGAATTATGAACTTTGATGATATTGAAAGTTATTTACTGTCTTAATATTATCTCATGAAAGGAAAAACAAAAATGAAAGTATTCTTAAGAGAGAAATCATAAATGATATGTAATTGGAATGGAATGTCCCTTGGCATGCAACCTCTATTTATAGAGCTACGCATCAAACAACATCTCCTTTTGAAACAAAAGTGTTTCACCAGACAAAGCTTATGAAACAAGTAATGTTTCACCAAATAAAGCTTATGAACCTAAGTAATGTTTCACCAAACAAAGCTTATGAACTAAAGTAATGTTTCATCAAACAAAACTAATGAATCAAAATAATGATTCATCAAATTCTTTGAGATATTTAATTGGACTTATCATATATTTATTTTCACAAAATCTCAGAAGAGACGGTCTATAGGATAGACCACAAAATTGGGCTAGCCCATTTCCCTTATTGATTTTTTTTATTATAATATCAATTATATTATGTTATAATCCTAAATGTAAGGTATTATAACCTCGAATATGCTATTCTATAACCCCAAATATAAGTTATATAACCCCAAATAATTTATTATAACCCCAAATATACTATGTTATATTTTGGGCTGAGCTTCATGGATTCCGTCTATAGAATAGACCGTCTCCCATGAGACTTACTGATTTATTTTAGTCCCACTAGCCACTACTATACTAAATACTATGTAATATACACAAATCTAGGTCTATATACTCTAAATGTTCAAACTTATTCCCCTTAATTATGTTATTGGACCATAAGACTCAAGCCTTTGAAAGAAATTATTCGCACACACATGAGAAGTAATAATTAACGTGGTGGTTTCTCGGCTTACACTAAACATGATATACAATTAACATGCAATAAACTTAACAAACTTTGTAGTCACCAATAGTATGAACAAAATAACAATCATAAAACATAAGAACCGTTTAAAACTTTTACGTAAGATACGGTAGAAAAAAGCACAAAATTATAAATAACTCACTTGTTAGGAATTCCAAAATGTGAAGAAAAATACTTTAACTAGAATAAACTTAAGCTAATGATTGGAACGAAAGGCCCCCATCAAATGAATAGACTGACAACCGTAAAACAACATGGATCAAAACATAGGGGCTCCATTGATGAGGTGCTCGTTCGAGCGCCATACCTGCTCATTCGAGCACCTCAGAATTCCATTCACTGACTTCTTCGTTCCCTTGCCTCGTTCAAGGCGCGATTCTTGCTCTTTACTTTGCACTACCTCATCACACACATTTGCAAATGCACCTATGCACCATCATATATTATCAAGATCTCATCATAGTACACTCAAGTCACCAAAACTCCAACATTAATATGAATAAATATGAAATTGTTACTTATGAATCATCAAGCTCTTATCATGGTGCACTCAAGCCACCAAAACCCTAACATTAACCTAAATAAATATGAAAATGTTACAAATGAATTACCAAGCTCTTTAATTATCATGGTGCACTCAAGTTATCAATATATTTAGTTTCCTTTTTATGATTAATCTATAAATAAAGTATAATCAAATTGAATTGTATTTAATTTGTATCAATGTAAATAAAACTAATAAATAATTTAATTAGTGAGTAAAAAATAAATTAAAATACGTGAAGAAGATTTAAAGAATTTAATACAAAAATTACCCAATATAAAATATTGTAGAATAAAAAACTGATCAAAACAAAAATATTAGCAAAGATCAAACACTTCTTTCTATTTTTCCTACTTGTCCTGGGTGTTTTTTGGTTACGATTCACTAATCACTCTTAGGGGGTGTTTGGTATAAACTTTTTAATACTCCCTCCGAATCTTTTTAGTTGTCCAATTTCCTTATTTGGCAAATTCATATCAATTGTCTCATTTTCTTTTTTTGTCTATCTTTTTTTTTTACTTAAATACCCTCAATTTTCCAATTTCCAATACCCAACTACCACCTTTACAATTAATTTAATCAATTAAAATACTCAACTACCATCTTTTTAAAAGACCCTACACCCAAATGGGACATCTAAAATGATTCGGAGGGAATACTATGTAAGGGATTCAATTACCATTACTCCACATATTTTGTTGGTATGATATTAGATTAATCCAATCCCTTTTTTGAGAATAATGGATACTCTTATTTTGTTACCTCCCACTTATGTCAAGTAACAAATTCCCTTTCTATGATCAATTAAGTGTTTCCCTTATTTCATACCAAACAACATATAACAACAACTCATACTTTTACCCTTATTCCGCTCTATCATTTTGCTTTCCATTACATTTTATATTCTCATACCAAACACCCCTAGTTTGTATATTATTTTTAATCTATAAGTTAAAATACGACTAAGTGAGATCTTGTTTCTTTCATCTTAATATAAAGGTTATAAATATCAAAATTTCACAATTTTTCAATATGCACAATTAAAAATTAATAGTTGAAATATTACTTCGACAAGTATGAAAAAGATAAATGAGACAAGTTGGCTGAATATGAGAGAGTTTCACGTAATCCTCAAATAAAAAATAAAGGAGGTACTTCGTCTGTTCAAAATATTTACAACATTTGATTTTTCACGCAATCTAATATACTAATTCAATTGTCAATACCTTTAATTATTATAAAAAATTATAAAAATTTTTACATTAAGTTATCAAACAATATTCTAGAAATTTATATTGAAGTATGAAACTATGAATGCCCCGGGATAGAAGTTTATCAGAAGTTTCTGCTACATAGGATAGTACCTAGTACCTAGTACCTAGTACCTAGTACCTACACATAAAAGATGAATCATGATTCTACCAGTAAGTCAACATCAAAACCATCAAGTCAATACTCAATAGCTCAATAATAAATAAATACTTCTTCCGTTCCATAATACTTGCTACATTTAACTTTTTTGCGCAATTCAATGTACTATTTTGTTCATTTATATGTTGAATTATACACATTTAAAAATTATAAAAAGTTTATATTGTGAAAGTATGCGATTAGACGATTTAAACAAGATCTCACTTGACTATATTATTACGTACATATTATCGCAATATATAAAATAAGCTTAAACAATGAAAAGTGCCCAAGAACAAAATGTAGCAAATATTATGAAATTGAGGAAGTTGCTTCTAAATAGGTAAATATACTCTTTTATTTTTAATTTACAAATTAAAATACGATTAAATACTAATTTATCTAAGGGGGTGTCTGGCAATTGGCTGTTGGCTGTTGGTGGTTGGCTTTTTTAGTTGGCTTGTTTGACCAGCTGAAAATGTTGGCGGTTTTTTTTTGGCTTTTAAGCTATCTTAAAAAGCTAGCTGTTTGTGGAGATGTTTGGTAAATTTGAATGTTGGTTGTTGACTGTTTATTAAAAGTGGGCCAACAAGCCAAAAGCCAACCGAAAAAGCTAGTTGGAGCAGCTTTTTCATTTTAGCTTAAAAGCCAGCTTTTCAGCTACTTTAAAAGCCATTTACCAAACACTTTTTTTGGCTGTTTGACCAACCAGCAAGTCAAAAGCCAAAAGCCAACCAAAAAGCTAAGCGAAAAGCCGATTGCCAAACACCCCCTAAATCATTTCCATATACTTAAATAGTTGAATTTTGTACTCTTTTTAATTTTTGATTAATAATTAATACTCCTAATAAATAAAATTAAAATAATGAATTAACGCGTGCAGTTACTTGCCTTCAAGGTCAATTACCATAAATGTTGCAAAATTCGCGGTAAGCGTTTCAAAATCAGAAAAACATGAAAACAAAAACAATTTTTCTTATAATTTAGGAAAAATTCAATTTCCATGACTATTTTTGGTAATCTGACCTAACTTTAATGTGATGTTTCCTTATTATTCTCTGAATCATACATCCTAATTTTATTTTTTTTTTGGTTTTTGCAATTTTTTCCTTTGATGATCTATGTTCATTGTTTGGTTGATATCAATTCCAGATCAATCGAACAATTTCAGTTTAATTATTTGCTTTTAATTAATTTTCCCTAATTTTTTTAGTTAGAAGTGGTGGCTCCGAACTGATTTTGTTTTATTTACCCCCACAACAAGACGGCGGCGCCATTTCTCCTCAAAGATTATTAATCTTTTTGGAGTTTTGGGGGGATTTTGTGTGTTTTTTGTGAATCGATTAGAACGAGGAGAAACGAAGGAGATCGACAATGGCGGATAGAGAAGACGCAAATACTTATATGGAGGTTTCGCCGCCGGATTCCGGCGATGTCGAGGCTGGCCGGCAACCTCAATTTGAGGAGGAGGAGGATGATGATGATGAATTTAAGGATAATCCTTTTGATATTGCGAACACTAAAAATGCTCCTCATGAATCTCTCCGGCGATGGAGGGTACGAAACTTCTATTAATTGTTATTTTCTATTTAAAAATGTAATGGAGAATTTATTATTAAATTTGATTATTTTGCATATTTTGTCTTATTTTATTAACCATGTCTTTATCTCATTTTTGTTAATGTTTTAAGTACCAAAAAAAATAAAAATGTTGTATGGTATCTGGTTGTATAGTGACCTTTAAATTAAACGGCTTTCAATATCAATTGAAATAACAAGGTTGACTGGGATAGAGCTATGTGAGAGTTAAATTTAAGATATTTTTTTGAAAAGTGATATTTGATTGCCAAATGTGATAATAATCGATTTTCATTGACATTAGTTTAGTTACCTTTGATTTAAATCTAACTAATAGGGCTTAAAATTTTTTTGATTATATTTGCTCCGCCCTAGTCCAAATCGTTACTTTTCTACATGATAGACAATTTTTTTATTCACATGGCATAAAACGTATAGTATTGTTAAAAATGATGAAACCCCTCCATTTTGATAGACAATAATCATGGATTGCCATGTTGAGTGGTCCTTTAAGTTGAAATTAGTCTAATTACACAATATACACTATATTCTATAACTCAAGGTTAACACGTGAATTAACAAAAAATTGCGTTTATAGAAACATAAGAACTGAGAGTTGCCATGTAAAGGTTTTATTTTTTATTTGGAAGTATAGTATTAGATGATTAAGTATTTCTATCACTTTGAGTTTGCTACTGAAAGTGACATATTGTAAGAGAAAATATCACTTTCAGTAGCAAAATCAGACCAAAAGGAGTAACGAGGAAGCCAATATGTTAGATATCACTGTGGGGGTACTTTGTTAGTATGTGGGGATTGATATGGTTTCTTTGATTAAGGAACTTATTTATTGGGGATGCATAATCTTAACTACTATGACAAGGACAAGTTTGCAAGATATCTTGTGCTTGGTGGTGTCTAAGGAGGTTTAGATGTACTACATTTACAATAAACTTGTCAAGATTGTTGGAGAGATTGTTCATAAAAGGACATTTCTTGGAAAATAAGATTATTCATTGAAGAATTACAATCTAGTGTAGTGTACATATCAAGTAGACAATGGTAGAAAAGGACTATATAAAAGATTTTTCGAAGATCAGATCATGTTTACTATGGAGGATTGCGGTATATGACACAATTTAGGGCCGACCCTGAGTTTTATGTGGCCCAGGGCATGACAATAATTGTGGTCCCTAACTATTATATAGAAGTGAAGAGTTGGAATCTCATGATCAGATAAATATGAATTTGGGTTAGACTTGTTCTAGTTTTTTTGGGATTGGGCCAGGGGCAAACCCCTCTCTTAGGCCGGCCCTGAAGCAATCTTGGGCATTGTTGAGGTTATAGATTAGTGCACTCTGAATATGGTAGTTGGGAGAGTAATTTGGTGTCTTTGAAATGCCTTCTGAATTTGCTACATAATGCAAACGTTTTGTATGTTAGGAGGGTATATGGAGGCTTTACGAAAATTCAAGCTTCTAATGTTTATTTGCCATTGCAGCAAGCAGCACTTGTGCTCAATGCCTGTCGACGATTTCGCTACACCCTGGATTTAAAGAGGGATGAAGATAAAGAGCAGAGGAGGAGAATGATAAGAGCCCATGCACAAGTTGTGAGAGTAAGTATTAGCATACCTATACTTGCATAGTTTTTCTTGTTCTTGATGCCATAACTTGTACTAACTAATTTGTTGCTTTTGGTAATTCATTCATTAGGCAGCAATGCTTTTTAAATTAGCTGGGGAAAGAGATATAGGTAATCACTTGATCTTGTTCTTGATCTTTACACATCTTACTTGCAAATTGAATAATGTTATCAGGGTGTTTGGCAAATGGTTTTTTTCTTGGCTTTTTGGTTGACTTTTGACTTTTTAGTTGGTCAAACAGCTAAAAAATGTTTGGTAAATGACTGACTTTTTGGTTGACTTTTAAGTCGGCTTTTGCCAAACAGACGCGTTAGTTTTCTTCGACAACTGACTTATATGTTTGTTTTTCATGTTATGAACTAGGGTTAGGCCCTTCAGAGTCGCCTCCAATTGCTACCGGTGATTTTGGAATCGGACTCGAACAACTTACTGCAATGACTAGGAATAACAATTTTACAAGTCTAGAACAATATGGGGGTGTAAGTAACCATTTTATAAATTTCTACCCATTTGCTCATTATAATTTTAACTAACTTCATAGCATTGCACTTTTCAGGTTAAAGGACTAGAAGCTAAGCTTAGTACTAACTTAGAAACAGGAGTTCCAGGGGATGTTGATGATATTATAAAGAGAAAGAACACTTTTGGATCCAATACATACCCTACCAAAAAAGGAAAGCGTTTCTTGGTAATGAAATTCGACAACTACTCTTGTGAGAGACTGTCTCTCAAAGATGAGAGACGACCTCAAAACAAGAAGCCCACGTTCTTATTTTCTATTTAATTTGTATTATTTGGGCTATTTAATTCATATATCTAATGCGTCTCTCGGACAGACCGTCTCTCACAACAATTTGTGTTTATTCAATTTTTTTTTTGATTAGATTAAGTTTTTGATTTGCAGACTTTTCTTTGGGAGTCTTGGCAAGATGTGACCCTTACCATCTTGATTGTAGCTGCAGTTGTGTCATTAGCATTAGGGATAAAAACTGAGGTATGTATAGACATTTTCTTTGAATTCATGTTTGTGTTTCACAAAGTTTTCTACAATAATAACAACAGCAATGCCAAAACCTTAATTCCAAACGCTTGGGGTCGGCCACGTAAACCAATAAATTAGTTCCAGTTTAATCGTTTCATGATTTGTTTTCGGTTCACGTAAAGTAAGAGACGCCCCCACGAGAATTTGTTTTCTGTTCATAATCATGGGATTTGACTAGGTTTTGGTGAGTTGATTGTCACAAACAATGTTACATAATTCGCTAGTTTAATCGCTTTTTGAATTCGCGATTCGCTTAAAATGACTGTAAAATAGCCCAAAACCAACCATAATTCACTTTATTTGATTCGTGATTCGCAAGGAGATTAGTGAATCATGTTACTGACAGTGGTCACAAACATACGAATCAATAGTCACCCTCCTCCATTATCTGGGCTTGGAACCGGCAATGAGCGGAAGGAATTTGAACCATGGATTGATAATTTATGTTTACATGGCTGGGATTTTAACTGTAAATTCTGAATGCAGGGTATTAAGGAAGGATGGTATGATGGAGGAAGCATTGTTTTTGCAGTGTTGCTTGTTATATTTGTTACAGGTATGCTATTGTCCTTCTAATTCGCATTTGAATATACGATTCACTCAAAATGACTTAAAATTAGCCCAAACCATTTTGTGCCTTTTTGATTCGCGAGAAGATTAGGTTCATTTGTGCTTGTACTATAGATTTGAGGGATACTAACCTTAAATTGTTTAATCAACAGCCACCAGTGATTATCGACAATCTCTTCAGTTCCAAAATTTGAATGCAGAGAAAAGGAATATACAGCTAGAAGTGAGTAGTTTATATCAAGAAAAATGACCGTGAATAATATAATTTTTCGTTAATTTCCCTACAATTATACCAACTTTTGTTTAACCGTGAATAACACCAACTTAGAAGGTGTTTTCCTAGAATAATACTAACTTTAGTTTATTAGCTAATTTACCAATTTTCTGTCATATAATTTCTTATAGTTTGATTTTTAACATGTTAGGGATATTTTAGGAAAAACACCCCAAAGTTAGTATTATTCATGGTTAATCAAAAGTTGGTACCATTGTAGAAAAATAACCAAAAATTTGTATTATTCCTGGTAAATTTTCTTTTATATTAATCGAGCAAACAAATATCATTTCTTGATAGTTTTCTTCGAATTCTACTTTTGGTTTCGCAAACCAATTCGGACCAAGTGATTACACGATATTGTTAATGCAGGTGATCAGAGGTGGAAGAAGGGAGAAGATTTCTATTTACGATGTTGTCGTTGGTGATGTCGTGCCTCTAAAAATCGGTGACCAGGTTTACATATTTCCGTTCCTCTAACCACTCAGTCAACCTATGATTCTCGACCAGAAAATAATATTCTAATCGCGAAAATACAGGTCCCAGCTGATGGAATATTCATATCTGGTCATTCTTTGGCAATTGATGAATCTAGCATGACCGGAGAAAGCAAGATAGTAAGTCAGTCAGACCACTTTGCAATTAATTAGGCCTACAAATTTGATGTTGTCCAAGAAATATGCTTTGTTTTTCAGGTTCACAAGGATAAAAAGTCACCTTTTCTTTTGGCTGGTTGTAAAGTTGCTGATGGATTTGGAAATATGGTGGTATGTTCTCTTATTTTAAAAAACATAAATTTGGACGAGACCGTCGCAAGTTAAGACGAAGTATGGGCCGACCTATTTCACGCGCGTGTAACAACATTTTATTTTTTTTGGCATTTATCAATTTTGACCTTACAGGTACTAATTTTGAAAATTGATACTTTAAGATCAAAATTGAAAGATGCCCAGAAAATGAAAAAAATGCGCAGGTTGTCACACACGCGAATTGAAGGTTTCATTATAAGGTCGTCTCGTCCAAGACTAGCTGATTCTATAACTAGAAGTACTTGTTTGATAACTAACAAATTGGTATGATCATGATGAGCATTGGCTACTTTTACATGTTTAAGGTAACTGGCGTTGGGATTAATACTGAGTGGGGGTTATTGATGGCAAGTATCTCTGAGGACACTGGTGAAGAAACCCCTTTACAGGTTCCCACCTTTCTCACTTGCGTTTGGGCGTGTTCGGCGTAGCAATTTAAGTAGCGTGGTTTGCGTAGCGTTTAATAGTGCATATAGCTCTTTTCGAAACGTTTCAAAAGTGATGTTTTAATATTTTTTTTGGAAATATGTTTTAATATTTGATCTATTGGTTCCTCAATAAATTATATTTCAGCGGTGACCATAACTTCTACTTTTACCAAAAATTAATATAATTTATAATTGAAAAAATTATCTAGAATAATTTTATATTTTCATGATTTTCCTACAATAACCACATCTATTGATTAACCATGAATAATCCCAACCTTAAGTGATATTTGCCTTAGGTAAACTTGGGTAATCAAATAACCTGCTATCGTAGGTAATTTGCCAAAAAAGTAAACTTAAAATTAATGAAAAATTATAGAAAAATTTAGAAAAATTACACAAAAAATTTCCGAACAATAAAAAAATCAGAAGAAAATTTTTACACTTTTTTCGACAATTTATCTAATTTATTTTTAAAAAAAAAGGTAAAAATTGCTATTGTAAGTCATCCTGTTACCGAGTTTACTCTAGGCAAATAATTATAAAGTTTGAATTATTCATAGTTAATCGATAAGTGAGATTATTGTAAGAAAATCATGAAAAAGTAAAATTATTCTAGATAATTTTTCTTTTTAATTACCCGTATTTACCGCTACTTACCGCTACTTAGACAGAAAACAACTATCAGCCCGCTCAGCTACTTATGCGCCGAACATGTCCTCAATCTTGGTCCGACATTCAATACTTACATTGCGAATAACTACTGTGTAAATTAGGTGCGATTAAATGGAGTGGCAACGTTCATCGGTATTGTGGGGCTTTCGGTTGCTTTAGCTGTGCTAGCCATTCTGCTTACACGGTAAGTTCATATTTCCTTTGGATTTTATTAGTTGTTACCGTTTTTGTAGAATTATTGTTTATATCTTATTAGGTATATATTTCTCTATGTATAATGTAAATTATTCAAATAGGATTTTGTTTGATTCGTCTTGATGCATTTTTTCATTAAATTAAATTTTTAGAATTTTTAATCATACTCCCTCCAAATCAGTTTAGATGTTTCATTTCCTTATTAGGCAAAACCATACTAAATGGGAGTTTAGATGTCCCATTTCTTTATTTGGCAAAACCATACAAATTGTCCCATTTCCTTTTTTGTCTATCCCTTTTTACCTAAATACCCCCACTTTTCCAATTTCCAATACCCAACTACCACATTTACAATTAATTTAATCAATTCAAATTCCCAATTACCACTTATTTAATGGACCCCACCCAACCCTTAAAATCCGTAAAATCACAAATGGGACATTTAAACTGATTCGGGGGATTAAGAAATTAAAGATATTAAAGATTAAAACCATGCATTTTAAGCGTGAAAAAGGAAGTGTAGAAACTATTAAAAACCAGAGGAAGTACTTTTCAATGATTGTATTCTTATTAATGTACGTGAAGTTGCCATAGTGTCAATGATTATCGATCTCTTTGTTATAACTAACAAGGGTAAGGTCGTGTATATCCGACATTTAGACGTCCAAAACCCATAGAGTCAATCCTAAACAAGTGCAAACCGTGCCTACACCCAGGGCCCCAAACACTTAGTTTTCAACTAGTGAAAATGTTCGAACTTTTCTACATATATACAATGATTTAGGGTCCATAAATAATCATTCGCTTCTGACCCCAAAAAATCTAGGGTCGACCTTGAAAACCCGCTTAGGTGAGAGCCACTTAAACTGTTCTTCAGAACATTTTTCAGGAGTTACAAGTTTATGGATATTCTTACAGATATTTTACCGGTCACTCCTACTATCCTGATGGTCGAGTGCAATTTATCCGCGGAAAAACTAGCGTCAGTAAAGCAGTGGATGGAGTTATAGGGCTGTTTACAATTGCGGTAAAAGAGTTTCTTCTGTTCTGTTGTTTTCCTATTAATGTTATTCATCCTTTTGATTAATTGATGTACATTTTAGGTTACTATTGTGGTTGTTGCAGTACCGGAAGGACTCCCCTTAGCTGTTACATTAACGTAAGACTGCTCGCAATCTCTTCGAGTTTTTCGTTCGATTTGATTGGTGTCTTATTGTCTTGTTTTTGTTGATTTTGATGACAGTCTAGCTTACTCTATGCGCAAAATGATGGCAGATAAAGCTTTGGTATGTTTTAGTTGCACTTGTTTTTGCTGCATCTTAAATTTGGGAATATGCTACCAAGTACTAGGGTTTATAATGTCATCCCATTCCCCGAATAGGTGAATACGACTTTATATAATTTAAATCTACGTATTTTTTTAATATCGTCCACACAATTCAAATTTTTTATAGAAATTTCACATGGTAACTCTGAGGTATTGGGTTTTTTACGTGATAACCAAAGTTTTTTTAAATCCATGCGGTAATTTTGAGGTTTACCAAATTCTTTCTCCGAGACCTTTTTACATATAAAACGTATGAAAACTTAATTACAATGCTTAAACCTTGTTGTACGCCTATTTATTCGTTTCACCAGATTAAATTGTAACAATTTCATAATTTGATAGCAGAAGAGAATTGGAAAAACTAGGGATTAAATTTAGGGGAAAATTATAATTTAGAAGAAAGATGGTAGAATTAGGGTTTATGTTTTGGTGAAAACTTATGAAACTGAAGCAATTTAATTTGGTGAAACGAATAAATAGACGTACAACAACATTTAAACTTTGTAATTGACGTTTTCAAATGTTTTATGTCTAAAAAGTTACGGAAAAGGAATTTGATAAATCTCAAGATTCTCGTATAAAACTTTATATGAAAACCCAATACTTAAAAGTTTAAAAACTCTAGACAATTAATAATGTTCAGTCTATTTCATGGGTGTGTAACAAGGGTAGTGATCAACGACACAAATCAAAAAATTTCTATAGTATTCAAATCAAACTTGTTTTCCCAAATATAATCTATATGTACAGGTGCGAAGGCTTTCAGCTTGTGAAACAATGGGTTCTGCAACCACTATTTGCAGTGATAAAACTGGAACATTGACGTTGAATCAGGTAAATATGTTCGCATCTCTTTCTCTCTCTATATATACTCCCTTCGTTAAATATTATGTGCAAGCGTATTGCAATTCGCGGTTGCCAATGCATTTTTTTTAGGGTCTTAAAAGTAGGGATATGTAATTAAAGAAAAGAAGGAGACAGAAAATGGAGGGAGGATCACTTTCTTTCCCATTAAAGGAAAGGAGAGAGAAAAAGAAAGGAGGGAGAAAAATGAGATTTGTAAATTGGGGGTAAAAATGTAATTACATTGGTTATTTTTAGCTAAAAAAGGAAATAAAATAGTGAGTTGCAGATAACTCTGATCGGACAAAAATGGTAAAAATTGCAGATAATATTTAATGGAGGTAGTAGATTATTTAATTCAAGTTAATACATCAGTTAATCGGAAAATATGGAGAAAAGACTAAAAATGATGGTGATGTTTTATTCCTTTGAAATTACAGATGACTGTGGTTGAAGCCTATGCTGGAAAAAAGAATTTGAGTCCAGCAAGTGATGCTACCCAGATGCATACGAATCAATCCGCCCTTATAATCGAAGGTGTTGCTCTTAACACAACCGGTAGTGTTTTTGTCCCTAAGGTAAATTGTATATGCTCCCTTCTTTAATTTCCCCTTTTTTTATAGTACATATGTTTGGATACCAAAAGAATTTCTTGATATAATGTTTGTTTTTACAGGATGGTGGCGATGCTGAAGTTTCTGGATCTCCTACCGAAAAGGCTATCTTGTCCTGGGGAATTCAGGTACATTCTTTATTTATTACTCCTCCGTTAGTATTAGAATGCACCCAAATTATTTTGGAAGAAATATTGTGACAAGTGAAATTGGGTTCGAGGAAAAGAAAACAACAAGTGGATGAAAGAAATGTACGGTTAAGATGGAGAGAGATAATAAATATGTAGATGAGATTTAAATAAAAGAAAGTGGGACAGTTGCCAAAAAGGAAAAGAATGTAAAATGAATGAGACAAATTAAAATGGAAAGTGATACAAATTAAAAGGGATATAATCTTTGATTAAATATTTTCATTTTTTCATGTTTAAGAATTTCCTTTATATCTTGTATATTTTGACAGGTAGGCATGAAGTTTGATTCTGTGAGATCAGAAGCCATCATCCTCCATGTTTGCCCTTTCAATTCGGAGAAAAAGAGAGGTGGAGTTGCATTGCAGCTGGTGATTGCCTAACTCCCTTAAATTTCCATTTCGATTTAAACCTTTGTTAGTTGTAATTAGAGGTTAACCGGGCGTGTTGACCCAACGAATTAAGGATCGGGTCACACTTTAACAGGTCAATAGCGGGTCGGGTTATTATTAGGCCTTGATGTAATCAGGGCCGTTCCTGGCCATAGGCAAAGTAGGCATTTGCCTAGGGCCCAGAGTTAAAAGGGGCCCAAAATTAGAAAATGTTAGTTAATGAAGTAGACATTTAAAAATTTGCAATTTATGAGTAGTTTTTTTTATCATTTAAGAATTATATGACACGCCTATATTTTTAATGCTAGTTATAATCTATAGGGTCCATTTCTATTATTTTTCCAAATACTCGTTAAAATTCAAAATCGACCCTTCATAAAGAGGGCTCATTTCTTTCAATTTGCCTAGGGCCCATATAATGCCAGAAACGGCACTGGGTGTAATGATACGGGCCAGGTCAGATAGATAATTATAGAATTGGTTACCACTTTATTTTTATATGATTATTATATATGTACGTGGGTCGACCCAACGAGCCATAAAGTAGAATAAAAAATCTATTATATGAACTTTTTAAAAATGGGGCAAAGTGGGTCTGGTTTAAACGGGCTTTCAATCGCGCTGGCCCGTTAAATTTGACATGACCCGCCTCGCCCCGACTCATTTAAATTTTGACTCAACCCGTCTCGACCCGGCCCGCTGAACACCTCTAGTTGTAATCACTGTCAGTCTGTCACATGATTCACTAATCTCCTTGCAAATTGCGACAAAACGAATTATAGTTGGCTTTTGGCTATTTAGGGTAATTTTGAGAGTCGTAAATTCAAAAAGCAAATTAACTGACAAATTATATTACACTGTTGTAATGTTCTAACCATGCTATTTTTCCTTAATTTTGTTGCAGTCTAACTCAGATGTACATATTCACTGGAAAGGAGCTGCAGAGATGGTTCTTGCTTCATGCACACAGTTTCTTGATGTCGATGGCTCCATCAAACCTATTACTTCTGAAATGGTAAAAATTACTTGCTCTCAAAGCTTGTACTACATTATTCAGCTGAAATACTAAGTGGACTATTGGTATCAATGCAGTCATATTTTAGAGGAGTCATTGACGACATGGCAGCAAAAAGTCTTCGATGTGTCGCCTTTGCCTATAGACCCTACGATAGAAATTCCGTTCCAACCACCAACGAGGAGGAGTTAGCGGAATGGAATCTACCTGAGGAGGACTTGGTTTTGTTAGCCATTGTTGGCATAAAGGTATTGAATTTGAAGATGTAGTACTTATGTGCAGACTGCAGACAAAAAGGACTTAAATAAAGAATTTATTGATCTTGAACTGATATCTTCAAATTCCGTTAATGTACTTCTCTTAGTTTTACCGACATGCTTGTGTAGGATCCTTGTCGACCTGGTGTAGATGAAGCTGTGCGACTCTGTGCCGCTGCTGGAGTGAAGGTACTATATTCTATTCAATTTTTATTGGAAAATTTCACGTGGTAACCCTGAGGTTTTGGGTTTTCCACGTGGTAATTATAGTCTTTTAAAAACCCACGTGTTGACCTGATTCATCCTTCGTGACCTTTTTATTCAAAAACGTTAGAAAACATTAGCTTACGAATAAAGCATTCTGTACAGTTTGAAGAATTCAAATTCACTTCATTGTTACTATCAAATTAGTATTCCTTCTTCAAGCCATAGTGCTTAAAATGAACTTTTTTTTCGAATTTCCTTCTTCAAATTCCCTTGGAAGCAACAATGAAGTGGTTTATGTGAATTTTAAATCTTAGTAAACTAACATTTTCTCACATTTTTTTGTGTAAAAAAGGTCATAGAAGATGAATTGGGTGAATTTTTAAAAAACTTTGCTTACCATGTGAAAAACCCAATACCTCAGGGTTACCACGTGGAATTTTCCATTTATATTTGATCAGCTATTCAGTGATATGACGAAGATATAAAAAATGTAAGATAATTTCACAACACATGACAGGTTCGTATGGTAACTGGCGATAACATTCAAACAGCAAAAGCAATTGCTTTAGAGTGTGGAATTCTTCCTCCAAACGCTGACGTCACAGAACCGACTGTCATTGAAGGGAGTGCATTCCGTGCACTTTCTGAGAAAGAACGAGAAGATGTTGCCAAGAAAATAATCGTATGTCTTGAGTTACAAATAGTTGATCTCTTGTATCGTCTTCGACTAGTCTCTTGCATAATAACGTATATAATCTATGCTTTTCACTTTGTTGCATAAAGGTGATGGGAAGGTCGTCTCCAAATGACAAACTGTTGCTCGTGCAAGCTTTACGTAAGGGAGGAGACGTTGTAGCTGTTACAGGAGATGGCACTAATGATGCTCCCGCGCTTCATGAGGTCTTTCCCTGGTCTTGAAGAAAATTGTTCCATTTTCTTTTATTTCACACATTACGTTTCTTTGAAAGAAAACTCGTGGCATATTATTATACGTCTTACATGAAATCGTCTCTGCGCCTTGTTACATGGTTGAAAATTCTACTGATTTACCTATGTGATTACTGATTTGTAGTACACCAATGACATTAGATCTTGAAAGTTTCCTCTTGTTTAGTTTTTTCTGTTGTTACTTTGTACTTTAGGCAGATATTGGTCTTTCCATGGGAATTTCTGGAACAGAAGTGGCAAAAGAGAGCTCGGACATCATCATCTTAGACGATAATTTTGCTTCAGTTGTCAAGGTACCGTAACATGGATGTTCTTATGTGTATATTGAACTATTGTTTGGTACTGTGTCGTGTTTTTGGACGAAAGGGCGGACTAGCTTTATTAATTCATAATATCAGAAATAACAACGTCCTCGATCCAAGTAGGTCCTTCATCGACCCACAGTTCATCACAAACACTAGAGGATGCCCAACGAGCTAGTCAATGAGTCACATCCGCCAAAACCCTAATTCTAAAAATTTTCAAGCCCTAGTGTTGCCTCTTTATCCTTCATCGCAAATTTCCCAACCAATGTAACATAAATTGCTAGCTAATTCGCGATTCGCTCAAATTTGCACAAGAATAGCCCAAAACTGACCATAATTCGCCTTTTGCGATTCGTGATTCGCTAGGAGATTGGCGAATCATGTGACACTGAATCCCAACCTTTTCTCCAAGCATTCTAGCATTTGATTCGATCCCTCGACCCTACTTTATACCGTGTCATAGAAACTAGTTTACTGGTCGAGTAAAGCAGCTGATAATTCGTATGAATGTAGGTTGTGCGCTGGGGACGGTCTGTATACGCAAACATTCAGAAATTTATACAGTTTCAGCTTACAGTAAATGTGGCAGCTCTTATAATTAATGTTATTGCTGCTGTCTCATCCGGCGATACTCCTCTAAATGCAGTACAAGTTAGTGCACTCTCTTATTCGCTAATCGCCTCGTTTGATTGTGAATACCAGTTTGTTGATCTATTTTTAATCCTGCTGATGCAGCTTTTGTGGGTAAATCTCATCATGGATACGTTGGGAGCACTAGCACTAGCCACTGAACCACCGACTAACCAGCTCATGCGTAGAGCTCCCGTTGGCAGAAGGTTCGAAAAATTACAACTTGTAGCATTCCTAAATCAAAACTAGCATTTTGAGACTTTTTTACATAATTCTCAACAAATATATTCCAATGGTTATTATAACCATTACTTTTTACCAACAAAAACATTTCATTGTCCCAATCCATTAAGTGACTTTCATCCTAGGTGAGGTTTAGGGTTCAAAAGTACACAATCTTACCCTTAATAGTAAAAAAGTTGCTTCCAATTGACCCTTGATAACCATTATATACTTTTTAGTGATAATAAAGAAGTTTGTTTCCGATTGACCCTTGATAGAAAACTGTTATAGGACAAACAGGAGAGCTCGCCCAAAAGACTAGCCTATTAGGTGAGAGAGCCCATTTGCCTATAAACCCCACACCAATTGCACTTTACAACCGATGTGGGACAAGTCCCATACCTTGCAATGGACCATAACAAAAACATCATCTACTTTGTACGAAACAATAACAAATTACACAACTAATTAGACAATTAAATATCTAAGAGCAACTGTACAACTATAGTCACCTACAACCAACAACTACCTCATAGCTACCTTACACCGAACATGCCCTTAAATGTAACTCCGTTATTTAAAACATCTATGGAGTTCCTGCATTATTTGTTTATTTTTTTGAAGTGATAAATGCTTGCGTTACTTAATAGTACTCTTTGGTGAATTTGAATTCTCTTTGGACTGTATACATCTTATTGTTTCAAGTATGATTCATACTTCTGCAAATGATTGGTTAATGATTACTGATGTTGACACACCTTTATATGTTTAGGGAACCTCTTGTTACTAATATCATGTGGAGAAATCTAATCGTTCAGGTAAACATCTTCATCTTTATGCAAGTAATATTAAGGAAATGCAGGTAAATTAACAGAATTATCACACTATTTTTCTGGTTTACAGGCCCTATATCAAGTTGCTATACTCCTTTTTTTCAACTTCGGTGGCAGCAGTTTTGCGATATTTAAAGAAGGCAATATTGAGCATCAGCATAAGCTGAAGAACACATTGATTTTCAACGCTTTTGTTCTGTGTCAAGTAAGCTTTACACTTTCGTTTAGTTAACCTCTCGAGGTTTACCCATGTATACATGCGAATAGAGGTGTTCATTTAGCCTTTCAGGTCAATTTCGAGTCAGGTGTTTCGGGTTGGTTCAAAATCGGATCCTGTGTTCAATTTGATTTTTACATTATTTTAAATGCATTTTGAAGTTAGGTTAAGTCGGGTACAGTTTCAAGGACGGATAAGTATCAGATCATCGAGTGTGTTTTGAACAACTCTACATGCGAATATGAATCTAAAGCCTTCCGTTTTTGTTTATAGCTATTCAACGAGTTCAATGCTCGAAAACCAGAGGAAATTAACGTATTCAAAGGTGTAACGAGCAACCGACTCTTCATGGGAATAATTGCTGTTACGTTCATACTCCAGGTAGGTGGTTGTGCTGCTGTTTGTTGCCGAAGAATGTTTGGTTTCTGTCGTTTCCCAGTACCATTTCCGAATTTCTCTGAAACTTCAGTCAGTGTCGTGAATCTAACGAGCTGCCTTTCATCTTCAACAGATCGTCATCATCGAGTTTCTTGGGAAGTTCACATCAACTGTTCAACTAAACTGGAAACTTTGGCTAATTTCAATCGCCATTGGCCTGTGCAGGTTGGTAGCACTCATAAGTGTGTTTTTCTACCAAGTTTGTGGGCAGTTACATAAGTGTAATGGCATGTTGTACGGATTAGAGGTGTTCACTCGGGGTATTGGGTCGATTCTGGGTCAAATGTTTTAGGTCGGTTCAAAATCGGGTCTTGTGTCCATATTGATTTTTACATTATTATAAATGCATTTGGAAGTCGGGTTCATTTATAAGGTTGGGTAAATATCGGGTCATTCGGGTTTGTTTTGAACACCTCTAATATGGATAATTGCCAAACAGTTTGGTACCTAGGAGTACTTTCTAATAGCAAAACTGTTTACTTGAGTGAACCTGTGAAAAGCATTTAGGATGTGAATACAGTAAAACTCATTCCTCGTACAGTCGTATCAATGAGATTCGGTATTTTTAACCATTTTCGCTCCATTCTTTTGCAGTTGGCCTTTGGCTGCAATCGGAAAGTTCATACCAGTTCCAAAGACACCCTTGTCCAAAACGTTAAGGAAGCCATTTCAACGATGTATAAATGCACGTACTAATGCATAAACGTATCACGACACACATTTAAGAGCTAAACATGCATAAGCTTCCGCCGTCATGCAGGTGATCCCTTGTTACCTAAAGTCGAGTGCCATTTTTTGGGCAATCTTCATTTGGAAGAAGGCCAGCTTAACTCATGCTTACTAGTTACTACACTACTAAGCATTCTTTTCGAAATATTAGTTCGGATTATTACCGACTTTATTTGTAAAGGAATCGTGCTGGCAAAATGGCGAAATGTAAATGAAAATGCAGTAGTAGAGATGATATAGCTTTTTTGCTTGAATTTTGTAAGGGTCATTAGATCAGAGATGATGCCAACTTTTTTTTAGACAAAGTAACATAATCGCCAACTAATTTGTTTTTTGAATTCACAATTCGCACAAAATGTTACAAAAATAGCCCAAAATGACTATAATTTCTTTTTTCGATTTGCAATACACTAAACTGGCATGTCACTGAAAAATAAGCCACAAACTTGCATTTTGAAAATCACACTGTTTACAGTAAGATATTTCTACTGAAATACGACTTAATAAATATATTACAAGCTGTATCACTAAAGATTGGTCGTGTAACCTTTGTTCGTTTTCTAAGGTTACCCGGAACATGAATTCGAGTATGAAGAATTACTTGGCCATCAATCGCCCGACTCGACTATATGTCAGAATTCTGAACACTAATGTAGAAGGTATTTTGGCCAAATGTTTGATTTTCTTTTCTGCAACTTCTGAGGAACTATCAGCAGAAACATGAATAAGCCAAGTGGTTTTTCTTGGTGACGTAATGAGAAATGAAGTTATCGGGAGAAGCAGAAACACCGGGTATATTGGCTGGAACGAGAATCTGTGTTTTTCCAGAAGAGATTCTCTTCCCGGCAACATTGGCATAAAATAGACCAGAGATAGCTGGTACAAAAACATCGCTTTCGGAACAGATGTAAAAGTCGATAACCTCTTCCAGGGTTGGGGCTTCTGAATCAAGGAATTGGTCCTTTTTATCCATAGGCATTATCCCTTCCTGCAGTGGTTGGCAATCGTAATCAAAACGTTGCGCAATTTTTATCACAAAATATAAAGGAGCTTCATCAGACCGATATGCTATTCACAAACAATCCAATGTGTCTGTTTAGGTTTCAATAGGCATTCTCGGTACATAGGTCTCAAACTACGGAATGTTGATGATACTGCCTAGGGGTGAATCTATAATATAAGTTTAAGGTGGACTTAAAGCTCATCTCTATATGTGTTCTGAAGTCTGAACTAATTCGGCTATCATTTTTCTATTTTGTATTCTATACAATTCAACATTAATAGAATTTCTAAGTCGTAGCCTTGGCAAGATAGGGCCTAGACTTTTTCTTGCTGACTAACAAGTCGCACATCGGGTCTTCACCAAACTTTTTTTTCACTATATAACTACTAGTTTTGTATGAGACCGTCTCATCATGAGACGAGCACATGTAATTAGCCCATTTTTCTAATTCATCACTTTCATATTGTAAGTGATCACTTTAATAACTAAATGTACATGTGTCAGTCCAATAGAGATAGTTCACCATAAGACTGTTTCATTTAAGAATTTGTGTTTAACGATATTTTTCAATGAGCAACAAGTGGCCACTAGAATACTAGCTCAACTCCTCAAGTCTATAGGCCCTTGACAAATTTGAACACTATTTTTCAAGATCAAATGATAGTAACATAACAAAAGGACAAAGAAAATAGCAAAATGTTACCTTTGTGTATGTTTTGGGGAAGAACTCCTTTAAGGCGTCAAGACTGTTGTCCCATCTCGATTGAGTCAAATAGATCGTGGTATCCTTGCCGAAACCAACTTTTCTTAAAAACGAAGCGATTTCTCCTGCATCATAACAACTCTTGGATCCGGAACCCTCTTTATCTTTACAACCCTTCTTTTCTAAAACATCAACCCTCAAATCCACAGCTACAAAGCGACCATCTGACTTCCGACTCAATGTTCTTAACCGCTCTATCATCGAGTCCACAACACCACGAACTTCTGGTTGTAAATCTAATGTTCCAAACATCGCCATGCATGCAACAGAGTCAATATCACCTTCGGCTTTAGCTTTCTTCATATTTACCGATGGAAAATATGTAGCTAGTCTAATGTTTCCCTTTTCTCGGAATATTGGCTCAATCTTTTCAGCAATGTGTTCTTTGGTAACTCGATTTGGAACCTTAACAACTGCAATTTTTTTCATCGATATTTTTGAAGGGGGTTGCTTCACTACCTTAACCACTCCATCCAAGCTACTTATAAATTTGTGTGCATCGTAAACATTGTCAAACTCCCTGCAAAGTACAATGAGGTCATTAAGAGTTTTGTAGCATTCTCATACCAAATACTCTCAACCAAATCGTAGAGCCTGACCAATGATTATTCACTAATCTCCTCGCAAATCGGAATCAAAAAATACAAATCAAGGTCGATTTTGGGCAATGTTTAGGTCACTCTGAGCAAGTCGCGAATTCAAAAGACGAATTAACTTGCGAATTATGTTATACCGAGCACGAAAAATCTTAATTTCACATACAACTTGTATGGCGTGACCTTCATAAGCAATTTTAGCCTTATGAATGGAGTTTGATATATTAAAAAACCTTCAAAAGCGAACATCAAACGACACTAATAATGCATCAACGCGCAAGTCCATATATATGTTTGTTAAAGTACAATATTGTAACGAAGAGGAAAATGTAAAGCACGCGACACATTCGAAAAATAACAAATATACTTCATATTGCAAGATTTTATCACTAACCTCTTGTCTCCCAATTTACTTCCCCTGATGTCAGGAAGTACAAGAGTTGC
Source organism: Amaranthus palmeri (assembly GCA_019776075.1). Taxonomy (NCBI): domain Eukaryota; kingdom Viridiplantae; phylum Streptophyta; class Magnoliopsida; order Caryophyllales; family Amaranthaceae; genus Amaranthus; species Amaranthus palmeri. Next base: position 1,314,433 of record JAAKBH010000288.1, on the reverse strand, counting down.
ACCAAGATTTCTTGCCACTACCACAGCATCAGCAATCTGTGGAAAACGGAATTTTACTGATATAAGACTCGATCGATTGCTGATATTAACGTAGCAAGTAACAGCTACAAGGGAGACGAAATGTTGGCAAAAAGTTTTACAATCAAATGTTAGGGATGTAGGTAGTTTAGCTTTCTCAATAAGCACAATGAAACCGAAGTGAAATATCGGAATTTTCCAATATTTACAGTGGATCCAGCAACTGGAAAACCACTGCAAACATGTATTTTTTTCTAGTACATACAGGGGCGCGAACCCAGGATTTAGGAATGGGTAGCATAATTTTTTTAAGTACGTATTTCAATGTACAATTAAACAATTTTTTTTTTTTTTTGCATTACATTGATATAAAGCATGATATAGAAGAATGCATAAAAAGGCAAAATAAATAAAATTACTAGTCATTGGAATTATGATACTCCCTCTGTTTCTTCTTAATTGTCCACTTTGCCTTTGGAACGGATTTTAAGAGTGGTGTGGTAGTGGAGTATTTTTATTGATTATAATAATTGAAAAGGTGGTAGTGGGGTATTTTAAGTGAATATAATAATTGAAAAGGTGATAGTGGGGTATTTTAAGTGATTATTATAATTGAAAAGGTGGTAGGTGGGGTATTATTAAATAATATAAGTTGGGGTAGTTGGGGGTATTTAGGTAAAAAGTTTTGCCAAAAATAGAAAGTGGACAAGTAAAGAGACTTTACCAAATAAGGAAAGTGGACAATTAAAAAGAAACGGAGGGAGTAATAAAAAAAAATACAACTAAAACTACAAATTCAATTACTTATTCACATGTTATAATTTCTCCAATTGACATTTTAGACTATGGTTAGACATAATTCCTTTCAAGAGAAAATCAAATTCTGGGAATTTTGAAGAAATAAGTTCCTTTAGGGGTCACATAGGATTTGGGAAAGGGAATGGGACTTTGTTCTAAAAAAGTCCAAGTTGTTGTTTGTTTAAAGGGAATGGGAATGGGGAATAGGTACGAAAAATGAAAAAGTCTACAATTTAAGTCTTGAGGAAGGGCGGTACTTGGTGAGACTTTCATTTTCATCTATTTCTTCCAAGTCCTTAACATGTGCCAAACAAGGAGTGAGACTTTTATATCTTTAAGATCTCATCTTAAAAGTAAAACCTCACAAGTCTCATTCCCTTGTGCCAAACGCCAGAGTGACATCAGGGCAATTGGCCAAGGGTGTGATGAATAGATAAGGAAAAAAAACCAAGGAACTAAAAGGGCGATGACTTTTAGCCTTTTTAAAATTGTTTTAACATTAAATTGTTACTACATGTATTAATGAGAGACAGTTTAACATCAAGAGTTGTTAATTGGTACCACTGTCTACCAGCGTAACATAACTCGTCAGCTAATTCACTTCTAAAATTCGCAATTCGCTCAAAATGCCTCTAGATAGCCCAACACCGACCGAAATTTGATTTTTTTTCAATTTTAGATGACAAGTGTGTAGCACTAGAATATATCTAAAATAACATATCTAGCAAAATCAAATCATTAAACTCTAACAAAGAACAAAACTACTCTTCTATTCCAATCCTAGTCTAAACAAAAAAGGAAAGACATAGAATATGATTAGTCACCTGTGAGACATGGTATTCTGGACCATCAGTCAAGGAGAAAGTAACATATCCATCTGATGGGTCAACTTCTTCTACAATGGAAAAAAATGAGCCAGATTTAGAATAATTTGACATGATATTCCACAAAAACTAATATCCAGAAATACACATATTAAATCAAAGATCATATAACAGTTACCAAAAGTTGGTTTTTGCCAACATGGTTTTAGCTCAGGAGCATCATCTTTCCATAAACCATTGTTATCAACTGAAACAGCAGTGCTTTCTGCAAATTTGGATCTTTCAAATGGAGTTGTTTGTGATGGTGACATCCTCACCTTTAAAAAAAATGCAAGAATAAGATTTCAACAATTCAATCCATATCATCATCATACATACCCATGAGGCTATGATCAGGGTCTTGGGAGCAGAGCCGTTTTGAAAATTTTGGCGCCATGTGCAAAACTTTTATTTTGCGCTATTTATTTTATTAATAAACTTAACATATTTTTCTATTAACTTTTTCATATACATAATAAAAAGAGGTCATGCGCGGACAATCACCTCGCATACCCTCAAAGACCTCCTGGAGGCATAGAAGACGGCAAACCATACCCTTGACGGGGAGAAAAAGAGGTTGCGGTCAATGAGACTCTCAGTGAGAATTCAAATTAATATACACAACAAAAACTAAAAATTGTAGTAGCCCAAAAGTTCAATAGCTCAAAGCTGTGAAAGTTAGCAAGCAATTTACATAAAAATCAAACAATATATATTATAAGAACAAAATGAAATGAATAAAAATCTGAAATTTCTAAAAAAATTCAACAAAACCCAATTTAGCAAAAACCACAAAATAGAAAACCCACCTGAGAATGAGAACTAAAATGATCTCTTTTGATCATATGAGCAAGCATAACAAACATAGTAACAGTAAGAAACCCAGCAAGAATCTGTCTTGGATCCACCATAATACTAGTTACCCAATTCCCAAAACCTAAAACCCAATTGGAAGATTCCTTCTTTTTATTATCTCTCTCAGATCTCTGCATTTTCTAATCAGTAAACCCTTAAAAACCAAAATAATCAAACAAAATCAATAAACCCAGTAAAAAACAATAAACAAATCTCAGTAGAAAAGCATTGGGATTTAATGAGATGATGATTGGTATAAAGAAAGGTTTGGAGATTGAAATGTAATCATGAAAATGGTGGGGAAAGTGAAGTAAGTAGAGCAGGTGGGAGCAGATTAGTAGAGACTAGAAAGTAGGGCTTCTCTTACCACCACCGACACTTTAACTATGCTACTACTACACAATTTAGTTGGATTATGAAGTAGTAATGCAATAATTTATAGGAATTTTTGATTCTTCATCCTCAAATTTTCCATGTTTTCTTTCTTTTTCTTTACTTTTGGAGTATTTTATTTTCTCTTGTTGGAAAATTTGGGTTTTGATTTTTCTTGCTCAATTTGAGGAATAAGGACTAAATTATGGGGTGATTTGAGATTTGAGATTTGAGATTTGAGATTTGAGATTTGAGATCCACTCCCTAGTTGACTTATAATTATTGTCATTTGTCACACTCACATCTCTTACTCCTTGGTCTCAAAGGACTCCAAGTTGAGGGAGTAAAGGAGATAAAATCAAAAATTTCTAATCAATAACCGTAATTTGTAAGTCACCATAAAAAGATAAAAAGAACAATAAAATACAATAAACAAATTAAAGAAGATTAGCTTTGAAGACACCTCCTGAGCCGAAGGACTCTTTTGACCGCCCTCTCCTTACGGGTATGAGACGTCGTCGACCTTCCTACCCCAGACCCTAACCATAGATTTATCTATGTACGGGAACACTGGGTATGATGATGATGATGATGAAATAAATCAAAGAAGATTAACTAAAATAGCGAAACTCTCATCCAATCAAATCATACCACATAAATTTGATTTGTTAATTTTACAAATAACCGTAATTTACTTGAATCTTTTCTAATAAAATCAGTTTGAGCAATGATCTTATTCTTATTCTTTTAATCTTATATTCATAAATCTATTGTATTTAGTTATATTAATTACAAATTTGTTTCAGTCATATATTTTTTGTCTTATTTTCTAGCCTGATTTTTCGTATTACTAATTTTTACCCAAAAATAATATTGCTAAATGAGAGTAATAAAGAGAGTATATTTTATAGGAAAATAAGCTGAAGAACAAGTCAAATGTCTTGAGAAAATAAAAATATGAGTAATAGCCAAAAATAAAAATGTTAATAATTAAATAGAATAAATTAAAGTTTTGGACATATTATGCAACATTGCAAATCGTAAACACTGTCAAATTCATTGTTACAATCTCTACGGATTTTGCTACTAGTTTTGTCAAGTGAAGTATTAAATAAATTTTATCCTTATATGGTATTGATTTTCGATATCTGAAATTTGATTTGAAATAAGTTGTAAATGAGTTATGGTTTAATAATTGATATGGGTTATCGCCTATCCTAAATTAAGATTAAATAATATAATAGTGGATATTTTATATTATATTTGAATAACAATTTTAGAGAGAGAAAAAAGGAAGGGAAATGAAACGAAGAGAAAGGAAGAAAAATTAAAGGAAAGTACCTTTTATCTGTTAGAATCAAAGAAAAAGAAACAAAACGAAAACAAAAGTTTTTTGCTTTAAATCTTTCTAATTTTAGAGAGGTTGATAACTTAAAAAAATGTAATTATCTGTAAAAACTCTCCAAATTGCTATTAGAAATGAGATAGGAAAATTCAAGTCAAGCACAGGGTGACGATATTCTCAATTAGATGGAAGTATAAGGTAATAGATCAATACAGAAGGAAAAATATAAATATCTAATGAGTGCATTGGCTGAAGGTATGAAATAATCTACTAATATCCAAGGTGATTCAAGGCTCTCGCGCCCATAAATAATCTTTGGGATGACAAGCGAGTATTATATTTGTTTCATTCGTTTCATATTCATTAAGGTTTTAGATGTGTGAATCATTAATTTCCATCGAAGAAGTTCATCTCCTTTGTAGTCTTAATTTGAATTTTTATCGGTTTATTCTAAGCATCTTTATAATGGTTAAGTTATGTCTTGTTGTAATTTATTTATTATTTATTTATTATTAATTTATAACACGTTTTTAAAAAATTGTATGGAAAAGGGTAAGACATGAAAAATGAGGCCAATAATATAGGCACACAATGATTTTTGCCCTTCCATTTTTTTTTTTTTTTGAAAAAACTTGTATCTATTGGCGGCTTTTGCCCTTCCATAATAGTTGTAAATAAGTTTGATCATCATGTATTTGTTTTTATAATAATTAATCACCATGATAAAGAATGAAAAGAAAGAAATGGAAAAGAAAAGAACAAACAAGAAAAAAAAAATCATTTAAATTTAGTTTGTTAGACTTAAAGAAAGAGTAGGATATTATTTCAAAAAGTGATATTTGCTCTTCAATATATTGAGATAAAACTCAGTTCTCCTTAACTTTAGAATTTAGAAATGTCATGCCCATACATGGACTAATTATTTGTCAATTGTTAAAAAAAAATTATTTGTCAATTATTGTCATTAATTTTATTCTATTTGGTTTCCACGTATGCAAGAAATTGCTTTATCTTTTTAAAATTGACATCAATACTACAAGCTAACAGACTCGGTTAAACATAACTACTATTGGCCATTGGGTTACAATAACATTAACGTTAGATTTTTTATAATAATTATTTTGAACATCTGATACTCTTCAATCCCTTAGTAAAATCATTTACTTATTAATTTTAGAGCATTGGGTCATTAGGTGTACTAATTAAATTTTACTAAGACCATAATCCATATATACTAGTATATGTTAATTGCTTCCTACTTTCACTTCTGAAATATTTTTAAAAAAATACATGTAAATAAATTTATAAATAAAATAAAAATAGAAAAATGAATAATTAATAATATTTTTTTGAGTAGTGAAGAATTGATAGTGTAAAATAAAGAAAATTAAAAAATATAAAAAAAATTTCAAAACTTCTATCTCCCACTTTCAAATATAACTTCTTATGAAAATGAAATCCAATTCAAATAGAAATTCATCACAAGAATTGGGTATGAGACGTCATCTATTTTCCCTCCCCAGACCCTGGGCATAGACTGTCTATGAACGAGATACACTGAGTATGATAATGATGATGAAAAACTTCACATCATAAAGAAATATCAACGACATTGCCCCTTTTACTTCAATACAAAGAACACTTGTCAGTGCACTAATTTAATCTTTAGAATCTCTAATTATGTATAGATTAGAAATTATGAAGGTACCTCATGCAGATACCGCATCCCTCCATTCATGGGGTCATGTGACAGGCAGCGAGCATCAAACCGAATTCGTTACAATTCCCAAGTAGTAACGTTCTACTCCATCCCACTATTTTCTATTGAGTACGGGGTTTGCTAATAAAAAAAGAGAAGTAGAGAATAGACGTAACATTAATCAAACCCAAGACCTTATCCGGAGAAAGTAGGATATGCTTCTTCAGAGACAAGACCAATTCTCAATTCATCTTTCTAATTTTTGCTATACAATGTTTGTTTACAGCAAAATGAATTTTTGGTTTATTAGAAGAGAAAAAAACAAGTGGACTATACTAGCTCTAAAATAATTAATTAATAATAATTACAATTTAAATAAATATTAGAGGGATTCTACAGTCGCTAATCGTCATCACCACCATCACCGAATCCTCCATCTCCGTCAAAATTTTCATCCATTGGTTGAGCAGGGTTATCAGCATCACCATATATAGATCCATATTGTACCATTTGTTCATCAAAAAGATCAGGCTCAACCTTAACCTCCATCGATATCAAGTTCTCATCGCTAACGAATGCTGCATACGGCTTAGATACCTACCATAACAAAATTGATATCAGTAACGACAAGAATCCATAACAGATCTATTTACATCTTATCAAAATCATAGTCATAACGAAAAGGGATGATCGGATATTGCATACGGAAGAAAGTTCCTAAGCGTCATTTATCATACACACAACAAAAACAATTATCTCTTTTGCATCGAAATATTTGAAGTCATAGATCAAAATTTATTAACAGCTTCAACATGAACACATACTTTATTTTTGGAATTTACTATTTGTTTTTTTGTTTGAAAAACAAGAACCAAAACAATAATACCAAACGACACCCAAACTAGTTTTTAATTACCACATTTTATGATTAATTATCAATCGAGCCATAAAGACATTAAAAATTCAGAAATGCATCTTCAATTTTCATCTAAAGAGGACAACGGAATTTATACCTCGAATAGGGAATCATTCTTCTCAGCAGCATCTATAAGGTTGCTCCAGTGCTTATCCCTCTTCAGTGTTGATACTGAACCAATAACCTAAAATTTCCAAAGTGAGGCAAGAACTATGACATCAACGTGTTGAAAAGGTCATTTGATCAGCCTTACTTACCAGGACAGAAGAACGAGCTCTGGTGATACCGACATTCATACGCCGAAAATCAGAAACAAATCCAATGCCCCTATCTTTGCTAGCCCTAACACATGAGAATATTGCAACATCCTTCTCCCGTCCCTGCAACAATTCAATCAATTGCAGTCTAAGATACCAGAAGCGCCATAAAAAGAGAATAAAAAACATGTAAACCAGCCATTGACTTGTATGCAAAATCGAGATCCTGAAGACCTATAGACAAACTAACACTAAAATCACATCTCTACTCCCAAAAAAAAAAAAAGATTTCAGCATTTTGCGAAACTTAAAACAAATGGAAGCTAACTCTGCTTTTTGCTAGTTGGAATTTTCTTGACAAACTAGGGAACATTTTAAGTGACCAGATTATGATGTTTCCCCTTGGTAACCGTCGGCTAGGCCAATCATTACATATACACCAAAACTTGGCCGAGACGACCTCAAGGTGAGACGGCCCAACCCAAGCCGCGCGCTATAGGGGAGAGTAAACTGCAATATGATCAGTTTCTATCTTAACACATTCATTTTCATGGTTAAAGTGTTCAATTTTAAGACTAAATGACAATTGTCCATTTATATCAATCAGTTTTGACTAAATGGATCAATTGTCCAATAAAGTGTATCAGTTTCATTGATAATAGCCTCAATTTGATTCTTAACAGCGACTGGTTTGATGGATGTAGTGATGACAACATGCATGATGTTCCACACTTACATGGAGACAATGAAGAAGCAAAGAAGGTAGTAGAAACACTATATAAGGCAACAATTGATGAAGTTAACAAGATAACTGAAAAGAGTATTAATGAATTGAAGATGGGGTAGAAAATCGAACATATAATTTGATTCAATACCATTATTTGTGAAATCATATACAAATTGTATATCAATTTTTTTTCTAGAGGACAATTGAGTATGTTAAGAGCACAATTGAGTATTTTAAAATAGCAATTTAGTAAGTGAAGTGTATACCTTTAAGAGGCGAAATGAGCACTTACTAAATTGAGGCTATTATCAACGAAGCTGATACACTTTATTGGACAATTGATCCATTTAGTCTTAGAACTGATGGATATAAATGGACAATTGTCATTTAGTCTGAAACATACTAGAAGCATAACTGATCATATTAGAAACTGAACACTTTAACCATGAAAATGAATGTGTTAAGATAGAAACTGATCATATTGCAGTTTACTCTCCCCTATAGCGCGCGACTTGGGCTGGGCCGTCTCACCTTGAGACGGTCTCGGCCAAGACCGGCTGTTACATATAAAGGTAAGGTTCAGTCTTGCAATTCATTTGTCTTTCATCAAACATAATAAGAAAACAGAGCCACCAAATATTGTGTTGGCAAATTGGCCTTTCAAGGTTGCATGAAAACTAGAATAGAACTTGTTAAGTTACATACCTGAAAACCATCAACGGTATTTATGTCTACTACTTTTTCTGAATCAATCCCAAACATTTCTCGGAAACGTTGACGAAAGAGCTTAACTTGAAGCCTGTAAGGGGAAATAATAGCAACTCTGGAGCTTGACTTGAGCTCTGGATATTTAGCCACCAATTTCTGATATATGAGTAGTCCAAACTCAACCTCATCTGCATTTACCCAAGATCCACTTCCTGTAGGCTGCGACTCTTCCCCGTCCTTTATATCAAAAAAGCAAAAAGGACGGAAGCAGCGATAATCATGCCAAGCACGTTTTGTCTGCTCTTCCACATCAGCGCCATCTTCCAGTGCATTATCATAAAATTCTCGGGAAGGGAAGTTCCGTATCTATTTAAATATGATAATAGTCAAATAAGTTTAAGTTTATAGAAAAAACAGCAGAGGTTCTGATATTCTGAACCCCAAAAAATAGCGTGATTAAAAGCATATAGGAAAATGGATCAAAATCCAGAACCAGAAGATTAACAGTATGTATCATATGGAAACAGTAACTTGCATATCAAGCTTATCGGATTCTGAACAATTTTGACCACACCAGCAATATATTTATTTATTTTTCTTGAACCAACATGTGAAGACAGTTGCGAATTGTTCCATAAAACATCAAATATACTACTTAATAGTTATACCTCAGGATGCATACGATATTGTGTCTTAAGCATCGTCACTGGATAGCCACTCCCCTGTAATCTTTTGAATAAGCTGGTACCATATCTATGGCGAAACACGATATAGAAAGAAGCAAGTAAGCAATTTCGGACCCAACATAACTATAACAAGAATACAAATTTCCAAATGCTTACCCCAGCTTTTCAGCCACAGGAGAAATCACAGTAGCAGGCAACTGAACTGGATCACCAACCTGATAGAATGAAAACAGAACGTTTGTTATGAGATCGTACAACCCGGTTTACGAAATCCAACACATTTGTAAAACACATTCAGGGTTCAGCCTTCACTCTTCAGACGCTTTATCTCTAACTCCTTCATGCACAATTTATACATGAAAATGAAATAATACCCATATGGCAGCATAGTAATCACTGAAAAAAATATGTAATCCTAAACTGCTCCCAAAGTCCCAATAACACAAAGTCCAACTAGATTTGACAGTTATTCATTCACTTAAGAGTTTTGAAGAACAAATCAAATTCCAAGCTTCTACACTTCCTTGCACCATAATTCGTAATGACTATAAAGCAATTTCTATGAAAGCGTAGATATTAGGGAGGGAAAGAAGAGTTGCCTTCTTGATCTGTAAGATCTTTTCGTGACAGATCTCTCGAGAGTCAAGACCTTATAGAATTAGTGCTGCATACCGACAAGAACATGTGATGTAGAGCAATAACTAAGACAGCAAGAGCGAGTTTACTATATCATGATAGGGTAATGGGATTTGAAAATTACGCATAGCTGCCAGGCTAGATGTATATCTTTATTCTTTATAAATTGGGACAAATCTGAAGGAAAGACTTAAATACAGCATCACTTCCAGAGCTGTTGGATTGCAAATTTGCAATCGAACAATAATATTCTGGTTCAGTTGCTGAATGACATGCATAAGATGAGAATCCAATACATATATATATATATACACACACACATACACACACACACACACACACTGACACACACACACATCGCACAGGCTTTATTACAAGTAGAAAAAGTAAGAACATTTACCAAAAACACCTGCTTGCAACCAGTTGACAGAGGCACAAGAGTTGCCGGTTCAACCTGTTAGCACAGAAAGGAATTTATAAGGCGGACAGTTCAGATACAATTGTAAATGAATAGGAGGGGTAGAAGGCACCCTAAATCCTTTCACATAGACGATAAATAAAGTCAAGACGCTTAGAGTTTATATGTAGCCATAAGGTATCATCATTATATTAGAAAAGCAAATTGGCATTGATCATCTTGGTACACTTATTAGGAAAGTAAAATTCTTTTCGATAAAATTAACTCTTCTTCAACAAAGTTACTTTCGCCATAAGCTCTAATCAGATAGGAAAATTTGCACCGAAGTATAATCAGTTGGGAACCCTCACAATAAAAATATTGAATAAGAATTGTATCTAACAGTAATATTCATATTTCATACACGAGAAAAAGGTTGAAACTTAAAAGTAGCCATAACCGTTAGAAAATTCAGGAATTAAAATACATAAATGATAGAAACTGTATCCCCTCTTAATGGCCTTCTCAACAACATAAATAGTTTACTTAAATACTTCACAGCTTGTGATGCAATTAAAGGAGCACACGCTACCATGTAGAGCACCTTAAGAGATGAAAAGTACTAGGAATAACAAGATGATAACTTTTGAAAGGCGAGAGTGGAAGATAAGGGACAAAGACATCGACAAACAAAATTTTAACATAAATTGTATCAGATACTAAAAAAGATAAAAGTGGAAAGTTTTTCGTGGAAGGAGAGCAGGAAGGGGGTTTTAAACATAAAACACATTTTTTGTTTCTGCCCAGATTCAAGTAGGGAAATCAAAATAGATACTTCAACAAAGATCTTGGCTAACAAAAACAAGAATAACTGCAAGCAAGAAAAAAATTCATCATAAGATAAACAAATGAAAACTTACTGCTTGAGCAGCTTCGTCTATTATAACAATGTCAAAAGTACGGTTCATTTTGGAAAAAATGTTTGAACCACTAAAGCTGAGAGTAGAGAAAACCTAGCATCCAGAAAGTAAATTATTAAAAAAAATTTACAAAATGACTTTCAGGAATGTGGAAGAGTAGCTTACAATCACAGCTTCATCCAATATTGAGGCACGGATGCTATCCCTATCACTTCCAGCAGCTCCTTGCTTTTGCTTATCCAAATGGCCCTCCAAGCCAGCTAGCTTTCGCTCCACCTTGCAAGAGAAATTGGTGCGTTAGCACTAGGGAAGCTCAAAAGGAGACAAATAAAGCAGAAAAAGTAACTAACGCAGAAAAATAGCAGTCAACGTTACTCAGACACATACTGCCCTAAATTTGGGTAAGGATTCCCAAGTCCCTACTCTTGCTGAAGTGTTGGTGTTTGACAAAAGGGATCAATGGAAAATGTCAAACATATAGAAAATTATGAATAGCAATACAATTAAAACACTCGAAATCCACACATCATTCTAAATTTAAAAATGGCTTTGACTCCTCCAGAGAAAACATGCTCATAGAATAATTATTTAACCCAAGCAAAGTCAACGATAAGGACATTTAAAACCCAAGTCACAAGAACAAAGCCATAAACATCGAATTTTAGCAAGGCAGTAGAGCACACAATAGTTTGTTGCAAAACATGAGCAAAAGCATCATGGAAACAAAACAGTCCAAAAATTACAGGCCATATGACAATCAAAGGATAATGGATAATGACATTACTAAACCATCACGTAATACAAAAAATAAAATATACCACTTAATATGGCCTTTATATTCACAAGTTGTGATGGAATTTCATTCCATTTCAAAAGGTCCTTCAAGAACCCCGAATCTTGAAAAAGAAAATTGCAAATGGCAATGGGAAGGATCGTGTTGGGGAAGAAGCGGTGGTAGCAAATATTAAATCACAATATCATCATTCCTACCCCAAAGAAAAATCTCAATCAATTTTTATTTAGAAAAAGGAAGACAAACCACAATACATCAGATAAACATACCAAATAATCCATGGAGACGGCTTGTACTGAATGATGAGCCTTAAGGCCAATGCGTACGATCTTAGGATTATAAGCGCGGTCATTTTCATCACGAACCCCTACACATAATAGGAATGACTATTATTATAGCAAATTCCTTCTATAAGTATGTAGAATTGCCATGTTAGAATGCCTAAAACTCAAAAGTGCATCAGCCAAAACATAAAGCCCAGAAAAACAGACTTCTACAAACAAAAAACATTAGATTGGGGCATATCCATGAAAGTCAAGCTAATATCAGTGATTGCATATAAATGCACTTGGGTAGACATTTTTTTCCAACATGAAGCCCTAAAAAGGATATCAGAATATGGTGTGGTAAATCAGTTTGTCAACTCTTGTGGTGTAACAGAGACAAATTTTCAAAAAATGTATACCTGTACGTAGAACTCGCAACACAATTTCATCAAGGGCAGAATTTGACGGGGCACAAACCAGCACACGAACGCGATATTTTCGACTAGAATCTACCACTACTGGTTTCTGCACCATGTAAACAATTTAGAAGAAACACACATCGAAACTATCTTCACAGAAATCACAGCAACAACAAAGTAGTAGTTGATACCAGTTCATTTCCAGTTGTTGGAAAATAACCATCATCACCATTAACCGGCATGTTTGAGTCTCGTGGATTGACCCCAGTCAATGGCGAAGCTAGTCGCCAATGATAAAGCCTAAATCACATAAAAGTATTGAGATTAGTATCATTGTAGATTTAAATGATTAGAAGACCTTTATGCAAATAGACAAACTATGCTCCTTCCCCCTACAACAACAGCATTACACCTATGCTGACAATGAGTCTTCCGCCTTAGAGATGTGGAAGAAAAATCAGAAGTACGCATAGTTACAGATGAAAAACAAAGAAAAACATACGTCAGAGTCATTAGAGAGACTATTTACAATCGACATTGTCTAAAACATGATGACCGAGCTTAATCCATTAGCATTGCAAATAGCAGAAGAACATAAGCTTTGCGTTGATCAAGATAAAATTGTCATAAATTGTACGACGTAAAAATACCATCCTGAACATAGTTTCACAATTGAAAGAATAACATCTATTGTTTGAGAAATCTTGGATACAAGCTAGCACGTAATTGCTAAAATGTTTATAATATTTATATTAATGGTCAAAATTAACTATGTGATCAAGGCGTGCCCTTAAATTTAAAGGGTAAGTTTTATCAAACGATCATAGACCAACGCTACTATATTGATCATAATGTTGGGTTTTTAGAAAGGATCATAGCAGAACAATGGGAGTAATGGAAGTGCAAATGCTTTGGTGAATGATTGGGCAAACCTTGAGGGATAAAATTCAAAAAGAAGATATAAAAAAGGTTTTAAGAGTTGCAAGCATTGAGAAAAACGTGAAAGAGAATTGTTGCTTTTGTTGTTGTTGTTGTATTATTATATTTTTAACGATATTATTCAAATTAAATGATAACATGATTAGATGACGGTGAATTACAGTTATTTTGATGGTGTTTTTTTAATTTAAAAATTTGTCAAATGATGACATAATGCGTTGTTACATTATAAAATCTCAGCATGAATAATAGTCTTAATCAAACATTTAATGTAATTTTTTTATTTAAAATACTGACTTCAAGTTAAGCAAAAGAAAACTAAGAAACTTCAAAGACAAAAATAAAAAATATTAAAATTATCAATAGGAAAATCATACTTCTCCTCAAAAGACATTTGTCGAGGCCGCTTCAAGTCATGTGGCTTATCACTGCATTAGCAATTAATTGCAATATTAAATGAATAAAAATAGAGCCTCTGTAACAATACAAAACAAAAGTGTGGATCATAAATGACATAATAGTGAGATCAATTAAAAAAAGCTCACCCTGCATCTATTCCTGTTCTTGTTGGAACAGAATGTAGAATGGCATTAAGAAGCCCAAGTATAGTTTGTGTCTTTCCTGTCCCTGGAGGGCCCTAGAATAGAAAATACAATCAGGTTGCAGGAACTTCAAAACCAAATATAATAGCATAACAAATAATGTGGTGCCTAAAGCATGTTTTTGTTCAGATTCAAAGTCAAATAATACCTGTATCAGGACAAATGGTTTCCGAGACAGTCCTGCCTGAAGAAAATTAATTTAATCCACGTCATGATGAAGGTAAAAATGTGTGCTAAGGTAAATTCACAAAAACCAATTTAAAGAGAATTAAAAGATAGTTTAGGATGTAGTGAAGAACTAAAAGAAAATGAGATCAGAAAAAACCTAAAGTTATAACAAATACTCACACGAATAGCCTCCAATTGAGACTCATTATGATTATTTTCAATTGATTCCATTAACTTGTTAGGAACCTTCCAAGCAAGCCCTGTTGAATTGGTGTTACTGTCTGAAGCCCGCAAAATAACATCCTTGAAGGGAAGTGAGCAAATGGACCGCATGGCAACAAACTCACGAACAATAGTAGATAAACTGCATATCTGTAGTTACATTTAGTATAATACATATTTATCCTAACAAGAGTAATATAAATTGACATTTAAAGGTCAATTGGTGAAATATCAAAGTGACATGCGTTGTTGAATTTTTTCACATTGTTATTTATTACATGACAAGCAAATAGAAAAATATCTTCTGAAAGCGATGGCTGCAGAATGAAAAAGCTTAGAAGTGTTAGTTTAGAGGAACTGTAATATGCAATTATTGTAATATCTATGTTGGGCATAAAGCCAAATAATGCTGGCATGGCACCAAAAAGAATAACCTGGCGAAATTGCCAAAAAGTGGAATTGAGATTATCAAACTTTATAAAACAAAATTATTTGGCCTTGTATTTTGAACAGAAACTGTGTTTCTGTTTGGCCTTTTTCTCTTCTACTCAATTTTTTCATAGTTGATTGAGTAATATTATATAGTGAACAATAACAACAAATATACAATTTCAAGTAATTTCCAATAGCCTACCAAAGACAAAAATCCAATCACATATGAGCCATGATAACCACCAAAGAAAAGTTCCAAATAGTTCTAAAATTTTAAAATGTATAATGCATATTTTAGGCGAAAATACACACTCATAAGAAAACTCTCTATAGACTATAAACAACAAAAAATTCACAACTTTAATCATATAAAACAAAATAAATAGATAATATATCACCTTCGAAATGAATAGAAAAGACTTTTCTTCACTAAGACGTGTCTGCATTTTATTCAGTCTCACACTAGACACAATTTTATCAACATTAATTCCCTGAATTTCTCCTTGTAAAAACATTCTAAGTCGAAGGGATTCTTGTTGACGATGCTCCACCAACGCAAATGCATATGTATTAGGAATTTTGTCCACTCCAAACTAGCAAGAAACTTCAATAGTCACATTAAACTAACAATTTAACAAACATATACACTAACTACTAAATAACGGAAAAGACAAACTAATTCACCTTCTCTTTCGAAAGTAACAAAAGGTCATTTTGAAAAATGAATTCCTTCTCATTCAAGGCATAAACAACGGTGGGGAAGTAAAATCCATCAAAATTGCTGCATTCCTTCAACACACACATCTTCTGCTCGAGCAACGATGATTCTAAATGCATAACAGAAATTAGAGAAAAAAAAGTGAAAAGAAACAAATAAATAGAAGAAAAAAGAAAAATACCCTCTTCCTCCTCATCATCTTTGTCTTGGACAATTTGTGCTTTTACTTCTTCAAAAAGAAGAGGCTCAAACGTTGCTAAGTAATCATCAACGTCCCTATATGAATCCTTCACCTCCCTCAGACCCTTACTTAATTCTTTGCTAGATTTCTGTTTCTCAAAAACCCAACAAAAATGACAAATAACACGAAAGATTAAGGTTAAACTTCATTCACACTAATCATAATTACATTATTTTTAATGAATATTCAACATAAC
Organism: Amaranthus palmeri; assembly: GCA_019776075.1. NCBI lineage: Eukaryota > Viridiplantae > Streptophyta > Magnoliopsida > Caryophyllales > Amaranthaceae > Amaranthus > Amaranthus palmeri. The sequence goes on along the minus strand of JAAKBH010000288.1, from coordinate 1,298,240 downwards.
ATCAAAAAAATTATGAAATATGTTTTCAATTTCAAATTTGTAATTATAACAAGCAATAATTAATAGTACTAACTTATCATAACAGCACAGAAAAGAGATTGCACTTTTATTCACAATCAAAATTATCAAATTTACATAATTTTTTTGACAAATTTTCAACATAACATTAGGAAATTCAAGAATAACAAAAGCAATAATTAGATTTTAATTTATAACTGTAACAAGAAATGATTAATAACTTATCATGACACAAAAGAAAGATTGCACTTTTATCACATTCAAATTAATATATTTACATTAATTTTGATAAATTCCCTTGATATAACACCAGGAGATTCAAGAAATAGGTAAGCAATGAAATTAAGATCACATTTGTAATTAATTAATAAGCAGTAATCAATAACCGTATCATAACAACAAAGAAGAAAGATTGCAATTTAATCATATTCAAATTATTCATATTTACATAATTTTTGATGAATTTTCAACATAATTTTAAGAGATTCAAACATTGTGTGTGTAATAAAATTAGGTTAAATTATACTGATGATTGATTAACAGACAACAATTGTGTATTATAAATCGTGCATACTGCATACAAGTTGCAGTTACACTAAAATATCATGAAAAAACAAACAAGATAAGGAATGAAAAAAGAGGGTATAAATTAGTTGCCTGAGATAACTTGCGTAGGCGAAAGTAATCCCAACTAAGCACAATCTTGTAGAAGCGAAGCATGCAAGCTTCTTCTGCCACTTTGCTTTTCTCCAATGTCGTTTCACACATTTCGAAAGCCCTGCACTAATGTTTCAAAATGGCCCTTAATATTAAAAATAAAATTTCAATGATATTAATTACAAAAGAAAACCAAAAACTCCATTTACTTTCTTATATAAATTATATCTCAATTTAAGTTCAAATAAATATCAATCAATTTTTTTAGAAAGTAATGACTTTTAGACAATTTTTTTCTACAACTACAAACAGAGGATTACAAACCAAATTGACCAAAAAATAGAAGAAATTTGAAGAACTATTTTACAACAAGAACAGTGGCGGATCCAGGGTTCAGAGTCCCTCCCTGAGGCACCAACAAATAGACGAGATTTCGACAAAGGTCCATTTGTAAACTTAACAACTAAAATATTTTTTATTTCGACAAAATGAGTTGTAGAAGAGCAATGATCCCAAGACAAAGCCAAAAGTAATATAAAAGGTAACGAACAAACTACAATGGTTCAAATTTACAATGAAAACATAGTCTAACAAAATGAAATATAAAGTATTAAACAAATAATCGTTTTCGCCTAGTTTTCATATTTTGAAATCGATAAACAATAGCATCAATACTAACATTGAGAAAGAAAAGCCTTCTCTAAAAAGGTCCAAACTATCATTCAACAATTACCTTTGAAACCATTGACAGAACATCATCTTAACAGTACTAGATAAACACAGTGTTGTAAGTTCATTGTTTTACTACAATTCAGAATTCTTGGAATTTCAACCAAATCTAAACCCATCATTTTTTTGAAAGAAAAATCTAAATCCATCATTAGTCCTTAATAGCAAACAATTTATCCTACGTCCATGACCATACAACAATTAACATCATAAACTATACTAAAACAATATGTTAATGTGACACGTGTCACTACCACAATGATTCGTTTCCCGCCGAAAAAACTTCTCTAAAAACTTATTCAAGGCATTTATCACAATTATTACAATCGCATTTATCACAGTTATTACAATTGCCTTCAAATATGTTTATTGTCATATTACAATTACTACAAGAATTATTACAATGGCCCGTAAATAAGTTTCTTGCTACTTCTATATTACAATTATTACAATTGCCCACAAATAAATCATCTTACCTGACCAAAATCATGCTTTTTTTTCATCATTGTGTATTAATTAAATCTCATATTTGAATTAGATGTTTTCAAACTTTTGAGTATTAATTAAATCTCTTATTCTTAAATTTCTATATATTAACATAACTCATATGACTATCAAAAACACTTCATTAGCATAAAACAATGATAAACAATTTTTATTTGTTTTTGAGTATTAACAATGATAAACAATTTTTACTTTTTAGCAACCAAAAAACAAAAAGATAAAAGTGAACTTACATATGATTTTCTGGATCAAAAAGGCAAAGAGTACTTCTTCAAACAATGATAAACAATACAGAGGGCATCTTCAATCAGATTATAAAACATTGAAAATCTTAACTGATTTTGTTGTTTTTAAAAGAAATTGGTTTCAATTAACCGATTAGAATCAAATTAAAGACAAAACCATAGAATAAGAAATTTAGAGAGAGAAAAGAGAGTCAAAGAAAACGGTTTCAATTAACCCTAACCGATTATAATCAAATTAAAAGACCAAACAATAGAATAAGAAATTTAGAGAGTGAGAGAGAGAAAAAGGGTTTTTGCCAAACCTGTGTCTGTACTCTAATGTCGAAAACGAGATGAAGATTTGATTGAGTTTTTTTTTTTTTTTGAAATTAGATTTGATTCAGTTAAATAGACTGAAGACGAGAATAAGAAGTTTCAATTAACCCTAACCGATTATAACCCATTATTATTACAGGTACTCTCTTGAGAGAAAGACGGTTCTCAAAAGCCCAATTCACTTTCCTTTTTTAGTAAATATAGTTATTTTTCCTAAATTTAAACATTGTGTTGGCCCAATTTTGAGACGTCTTTTGTAAAGACGGTTTCAAGTAAGAATTTGTGTTATTATTATTATTATTATTATTATTATTATTATTATTATTATTATTATTAAAAATCAATTATTCAAAGAAGATAAAAAGTTGAAACTTCCCTCAACCACGAACATTGCATTGGAAATAATTTACCCTTTATCATCTCATAAAACCAATAAGAACATTCAAACACATTCACATTTAACTAATCAATTATTCAAAGAAGATAAACATAAAATCAAAAAAAAATCAATTATTCCAGTTTAGCAAACACATTTATACTAAAAAATATTCAAGTATTCAAAGAACATTAAAAAAAAAAAACATTCTAACAAAATTCAAGAATCAAGATTCAGATTAAGATTAAAAAGTAGAACATCAAGCCTTAAGATTAAGATTAAAGATTAAAACATTAAGATTAAGATTGAGAGTAAAACTACCTTAAAAAATCAAAATTTTGATGTTTAGGGTTTTTGTTAAGAAATGTGAAGCAGGAACCACCGAACCAGCCACTGGGCAGCCGCAGGCGGCAGGAGAGGACGGCAGGGGTGGACGGAAGCGGCTGGCCGGAGGTTGAAGGCGGCAGGTGCAGGCGGAGCGAAGGTAGTTTTATTTTGGGTAGTGAGGTTTAACACTATCAATATGCAAATTAGGTTTTTTTACAGTTTATTTACTCTATGTGGTGGAATTAGGTTTTTTCCCGCTTTTAAAATACGCAAATATAGAGTCTTGTCAATTGCAACAAATTTAGTTTTTAACTAGATAATAATACCTGTGCGATGCACGGTTTTATTAATTTTTCTGACTTATTTGTATAAATTAAAAAATAATTTTTTTTTTTATTTTTTTATTCAAAAAAAATAAAAAATTTACGGTTTTATGTTTTAACAATTTAAAAATATCCTATATTTTTTTTTTTGGAAAACAATCATACACTCTACTAAAAAGTACACTCTACTAAAAAGAGAGTGAAATCCCACGTGTCATCACAGGATTAATCCTGATACTTGGAATAAAATGATTGGTCTGAGAAAATATTAAGCGTGATTATCTGATTTCAAATTGAATTAATATTCTGCACCATAAAATCAACAATTTAAAATTCTATTTCCCAAAATACACTCATTCACTTAAAATTAATCATTTTAATATACATTAACAGCCCAATGATCTCAGCATTTTAATATTCTTGATCTAAATTAAGCTTTATTTCCTAATTGAATTAAATACTGACCGTGAACACATCATAATATTATTTTGAATGGTGCAAGATTTAAGGAAATAATTGTACTTAATTTCTCAGTATTTTAAATACTACCCCATGAAAACAGCATTTAATTTATTCTGATTTCAAAAAAAAAACAAACATTTACCCAAATTAGAACATATTATGAGGCAAATTTAAAATAAGATCTTACACGCACTAATTTCTAATTTCCTTAAATGTTGGACAATATTAAGCGTGATTATTGGAAGAAAATGATTGGTCTGAGAAAATATTAAGCGTGATTATCTGAGTTCAAAATGAATTAATATGCTCCACCATGAAATCAGCAATATAAAATTCTATTTCCCAAAATACACTCATTAACTTTAAATTATTCATTTTAATATACATAACCCCTATTAATTATGCGTGATTTATCTACTTTCCATATTAACAGCCCAATGATCTCAGTATTTTAATATTCTTGATCTAAATTAAGCACTATTTCCTAATTGAATTTAATATTGACCGTGAATTTAATTATTCACATCTAATTTTTGTTATGTGATTAAAATAATACAATTATAATAATCACTTTTTTTGTTTTTTTATTTTTAATTATAATAATAACTTAATTTGCACAGAAATATTCAAATGAGACAACGATAATATATGTAATTTGGTCATTAATATAAAAATATATTTATTATATTAATTTTTACTAAAAAGCTCCGTGCTTGCACGGGTTTCTATACTAGTATCCTATATTCATTTTGTAAATAAATTATAAATATTTTATAAATAACTGAAAAATATAATTTTTAATACATTAAATGAATAATATTATATTCTTAATTATAAAGTAGAAAAGTCAAACAATGACATCATCATTTTATTAAGAGAGTGACACGTAAGCAATTTTTAAAAGTGATGACATCAGCCGTGTTTTGTTTTAGTAATAGTTATAGATGTCGCAAATCATTATAGAACTTCGCCAAATTAAGTATAATTATAGGTTAAAATGTGATTACGTGGCATTTAAAATATTTTTATTATATTAATGTTGATTTTAAGTATTAAAGATAAGTTTTATCAAAAAAAAAAAGTATTAAAGATAAGTTTTCAAAAAGATTTATTACATTAAATAGGCATAACTAATCAAATCCTTTATGAAAATTTTAGATAATAACAATGTACTAGTATTATGCCCGTGCAATGCACGTTGTAGGTTTACTTTTAGTTTTATAAATTGTTTTGGCTAATAACATGTTGGACCTTTTATAAAATTCAACAAAATACTCATCTTCTTTTGCCATTTCATGATAAGGCGTGATAATTCTTATAAAGCTAAAACCAACATTATTAATATTAGTATGAATATGAATTTGTAGAGTCTATGTAAATAAAACCACTTTAAATAAAATTCTTCATAGACAATTTAGATTGCATTAAGGAAGATGAAGAGATGAGTTCCAAACAACAATGAATACTATTAGAGTGACATTTGGCAAAGTGGTTTTAAAATAGTGACACTTGTCACAATTGTTTCTAAATTAGTATATTTATTTATTATGATTTGGTGACAATTATTTTACAAGCAATGATTTGGTTATACAACTAACCAAGTATTTATTCTTAGCGCAAAATGATTGATTAATTAGTTACCCTTATACTATGCGAAGGTCGTTCCTACCATAGGCATGGTTGACAATTGCCTAGGGCCCAGAGTTAGAACGAAGCCTAAAATTTTAGAAAATGCTAGTTAATGGAAGCACACACTTAAAAATTTGTAGTAAAAATTAATTCATTTATCATTTAAGAATTATATGACATGTCTATATTTTTAATGCTAATTATAATACACAGGGTCCATCATAATCGATCTTTCTTAGGGAGGGCTTATTTTTTTCAGTTGCCCATAGCCCATACAATATCAGGAACGACACTGACTTTGAATTTGTAAGGTTCTAAAAATAAACTACACTTGGAACAATTGTATATATTCTCAGTAAAAAAGTACTCCCTCCGTTCCTTTATATTCTTCCACGTTACTATAACGGGTAGTTTCAAAAGTTCTTCCACTTTAGAATACTTTCTATTTTTGGAAATTTTTCATCTCACTTTTACCCCTTAAAACCCTACTTTTCTTACTTTATACTACTACTTAATTATTTTCTCTCTCATACTTCCAATACAATCATTACTTCACACTACTATTTAATTATTTTTCTCTCATAATTCCAATACAATTGGAGTATTACTTTTCACAACTATATTAATTAAAATAATACTCACTACCATCAAAGATTCCTTCTTTCTTAATATTTGTGAAAAACTCAAAGTAGAACATCAAAAAGGAACGGAGGGAGTATCATTTTTTAAAACAAGACATACATTCAATTCTTATTGATTGTCGCTATTTTCCCCCTTTGCTCTTCGGTGATCCTATCATATACTCCTTTTGTTCCTTAAAAAAAGTTGCTTCTATATACCATTTTCACTCGTTCTATTTGTTGTTATCTTAAATAATCTTATATATATTTTTTACTAAATTTTGTTTAATATTTTTATATTGATTATGTTTCCACTAACTTTATTAATAATAACTTTTGAATACTTATATTACACACTTTTTTTAATTATATTTATTTATTCAATTAATTATATATTTTGCTATTGATTAAATTATATATTTAGGGGCTTATCTAACTTTCTCTCATCTAAAAAAATGCTAGTATATACTTGACATATTGCGTTATTTATAATCTATCTTTAATTTGTGATTATTTTTTTAATTTATAATTTTCAAATATATTAAAGTGAAATCTTATTTGATTTGACTCAATGCAACTATTATTAATATCAAATTTTTATAATTTTCTATTATACTACATATTATTATAAATATTAATGGACATTAAAAGTATAATTTAGTGTTTCTTAAAAAAAAAAGAGTATAATTTAGTGTATTAGACTACGTGAAAAATCAAAAATTGGTTATAAAGTAATTTGGTAAATGTAGGTTCTCTAGTATTGAGTTCCTTGCGTTTTTCCATTGTCTTTGGGGAGGAAGTTTTAGTAAATAACGATTATTTGTGAAGTTAACAAATGACACTCATGATAAGATTTGATAGGTTGAAAATTTGGTTATTTTAATTTAATTTAATTTAATTTAATTTATTTATTACTCCTCCGAAAGCAATTTAGTTGTCACATTTTCTTATTTGACAAATTCATATTAATTGTCACATCTCCTTTTTTGTCGATCTTTTTTTTACCTAAATACCCCTGTTCACACAAGTAAAGACCAAAATACCCCCACTTTTACTAGTTACAATACTCCAACTACCACCTTTACAGTTATTTTAATCAATTAAAATACCCCAACAACCACCTTTGTAATAGATCCCACACCACCTTTAATAACCGTGTCCAAGCAAATATGACAACTAAATCAGTTTGAAGTGAATGTTATAATTTTCGTGATAATTTACAAATCAGCTGGTCTTGGCCGCTTGCATGACATGCGCGTGTAGGGATGGTCACGGGTCCAGGACCCTGTTGGACCCGCCCCTTTTTTAAGGGTCTGGGTCTTATTTTTTGAGACCCATCGGATCCGGGTCGGATCTGGATCTAAAAATTATTTGGCGGGTCCGGGTCCGGGTCCAATATCCGGACCCTGGACCCGCCCCTTGGACCCTTATAAATATTAAATTGTCTATATTTATTTGTCTCCTACGCATGAATCATGCCATCAACACTTATTTTCTTTTCATATAATCATAATATCATAATATATATAAACAATATATATGCTACTTGCTAAGTGTTAACCCAATTACCTTATTATATGGACTCGAACTAGTGTTTATAATAAAATTTAAGCATATATTGGTGACGTTATGCGGATTTAGATGTTAAATTAGTATTAAATATTTGTAAAATACGATAATATCTCTCTTACAAATGTACGAAAAATACAATGACTTACAAATGTTTAAAATTTGACAAATCAAAGAGACTTATTTTAGACCCACTAAGGACCCATTAAGGACCCTAGACCCATCAGATTCGGAGGGTCCGGGTCTGGGTCTGAAAATTTTGGACCCTTAGGGTCCGGATCCGGGTCTGGATCTCAAAAATTTAAAGGGTCCGGGTCCGGGTCTGGTTGGACCCGCTCCAGACCCGCCCCATGACCATCCCTATGCGCGTGTAACTGGGACGCGAAAAATAGGCCGTCTCACGCTGAGGCGGTCTCGGCCAAGTTTTGTTGTTTACAAATTAAGGTTATTAATTACAAATTATTTATCCTTGAGCGTTGCCAGCTCCTCCCCATCATCGTTTATTATGACAGGGTAGGATATTCATTCATGGCCTCATGGGACAATGGTAACCTAAATAGTTTCAGGCTTTTTCTCCAACCCTCCAAATTCCTTCAATAATCTCGCTTCGTAGTGCACCTTCTCTTCAATTTACTTGATTCTTTTGGTAAGGACAAAATTTGATTTTGGTTTCTTTTTTACGCGTTGAAATCCAAAGGATAAATTTCCAGCGCTAAGTAATTCCATGAAGTTGCTCGGAAACCTGCGAAGTGGGGTAGTGATATCGAAAGGAGCATGATAAATGATGATGTAAGAGCAATTCCTTCACTTATCAAAATTAATTTATTCCTTCAATCACAATTCATTAAAGCAACAATCATCCTAAAAAGGTATGTCCTCTTCTTATCTGTTTATGATTTTGTTCTTGGCAATCAATTTTCGTTATTTTTTTTATTTAAAATTTGTGTATTTTTATTTCATAGTTTTGATGTTTCTTGGGTTCTGTTTAGCTTTTTTTTGTTGATTTGTTTTGATATGTTATTTTGGTGGTTTCGATTTTTAGTCTTTAAATTCCATTTTCAGTGTTTAATTTCTGATTTGAGGTAAGTGAAGTAGAGGGGAGATGTGGAGATTTGTTCTGTTACAAAAATGGAATTAGGGTTTTGATTTACTGTGGGCTGACTTTTTCAGGTCAAATGCTTTCTAAAGAGAACGTTATCCCCGTGATTTTGGGAGTTTTGAACATTTTAGCTTATTATTGGAATAAGGTGCCAAACTTTGATGAGAACAAGAGGATTCTCAAGGGTAAAGCTCAAAGCTGCAGAGCTAAGGTGCGGGACTTTAATAGAAAACTCTCTTACAATGAGGTTGTAGGAGGCAAGAAGCGAAAGCTAGATGACCGAAAATGGATTGAGGAGGGTCGAGGGCTTGTCAAGAAAGCGAAACCCTTGTTATACCCAGTTAATGGAAATTCGTGGGACTTTCTCGTGGGTCTTAAGATGAAATGGGATGTTGCCAAATTGCTTCAGGATTTGAAAGTCCATGATCAATTGGGCGATGAGCTTCTTAGACAGGCCTTGTCTGATGCTAAAGGCCCTTTACGTGGGAAACTTTTACCGGTGAAAGAAGTAGTTGGCCAAGTACCTTCTAACACTTTAGACCGTCTTGAGGATATATTTAATGATGATAGGTTTGGAAGAATTGCTATTCATGGCATAAATGGAATTGGTAAGACTTTTTTGATGAAGCATCTTCATAACTATGGGCTAAATGAGTTTGAATACGTTTTCTGGGTCTCGTCCTCTGTTGAGTTTACGATCGAGAGCTTGCAGGATGCTGTTGCTGCAGCTGTGAAGTGTGATTTTGCTAGTGGCGATCACTGGTCTGTGAGGGCTAGAAAATTGTCAGAATCATTTGCTAAGCTTGGCCGATTCGCACTTTTCTTAGATGGTGTACCAAAAAGTGTCTTTTCTTCAAATCAATTCGGAATTTCAGTTCCTGCAAGAGGTAGCAACTGCAAGCTGGTAGTATCTACTAGCTCTGCATCATTAGAGGGTCTTTCGTTTCATGATTTTAAAACTGTTAAAGTTAAACCTCTTTCCAAAAATGATGCATATGAGTTGTTTATAAATAGAGCTCAAATTGGTGAAGAAACTATTTCTTCCCTTGATGGAATTCCTAGAAAACTTTCTGATAGGTGCTGTGGAGTGCCTCATAGGATTATAGACGTAGCTAATCGTATGTGCGGCATAAGTGACCCTCATGAATGGAAGAATGAGCTATTTAAATTAGAAAGCTTGGATGAAAAAACATCTTTAGATCCATTTAAGTGAGTGTTACAACTCGCTCTACTCGCAAGTGGCAAAATTAGGTTAACAAACATTGACGGATAAGTGGGATTTCTTAAGATGGCAATAGGAGTATGGATTGTGTCTTCCCCTTCAGAGATTAGAGTTTAATGATGAGAAGAAATGTTTGTGGGCAGGGAATGCTGTAGTTCGGTTATGGTGCTTGGGGTACTAATGTTGAAAAGTGTCAGTGATTTTTCCTTTCGAGTTTTTAGATTTTTTTCATGTATAGTTAGTTACTGATGAGATTGCAACTAGGAAATGGATAATGATAGGGTTTTGCTCAAGTGAAAGCTGTGTTAGGAAAGACTTTCATAGTGAAGTACTTGAACTGCTTCATGAGCCTAGTTGCTAACTTTCTTTGTAACAATTGGTGGAGAGATTTACATGGTATATAGTTTGTTTTTTTTTTTTTTTTTGCTTTCTCATAATTTATTTCTTGGTTTAGGAAGAATCTAAGTATATTATGCTTCTATCTTAATCTTGGCTACCTATGGAGGAACCTATTTCATTTGAGTGGTATAGTTAGATTGTTAAGCTACCAGTTGGGGGTTGTGAAGTCGATCACTTTGTTAATGGAAGTTTTAAATTAAATCTAGGTAGTAGCTTTAATTTTACTTTTTATACTTCATTGAGATTGCACCATATGATATAAATATATCAGAGCTTTTTGAGTCATATGATGTAAACTCTAAGATACAGAGAGAATAATTAGTTGGAAATTGGATCAATAGATTGGATATGTTGGGGACTTGGGGTGTTGAAAAACAAACCATATTTGAAAGGGGAATGACTAAACATGGGGGCAATTGGTTGGTTGTGTTTTTATGTGTGGGGATAAGTGATCAAACTGATGGAAGTTGGTTAAAAGTTGCCCTTTTTAGACCTTTGAGATTAAAGTTTTGTCATATTCCCCTAATTGGTCATCATCCTTTTGACATTGACTTTGAAGTATGTTTCTTTTGTATTTTTCTAGCTTTCCTGGTATTCCCCACTTCACGGAATCTTCTGGTTTCTTAGATGTAGTGTCAAGTTGTCTGACTGGCTCGGGAAAAATCTGGGTCAAATCCTACTTGACCCGAAAATGACTAAACGTAAAGTTGAAACGATCCATCTGATTTGAAGCCCGTCCGCCTAATCGTTTTGATAGGTCTATATACATTCGATCTTGTGTCTTAAATGGATCTTGTGGGCACTGTTGAATCAGGAAGAGATTCAGTATGATCTTTGATGTATGTATGTTTCTATTAGGTTAGTTCTTGGACCTCTCTTTTTTTCTCTGTACATCAAAATACGAATTATGTTCATGTCGATTATTATTGTCCATTAAATCAAGGAGATACGATTAGGTTAAAATTTGGGTAAGACTAGGATAAAAAGAGCTGAAACCATACAAGCCTTTGTTGATAGAGTATTTCCGTGTTTGACAGTAGTAATGTGTAAATGTGAAAAGATTAAATGTTTGGATGAATGTTTATGAGTTTGACAGTTGATTCAGCGTAGTAGGTTTGACCGTATGACCCTGATCATTCGCAACTTCACCTTGTCGATCCATTCCAATCAACCCAATTTTCTTTCACTTGTGGATGATTGGCTCTTTCGATACCGACCATTGATGGGGTGGGGTGGGGGGCGGGGGCGGGGGCGGGAAGTTGGTTGATTATTGGCATTTCTGCACATTATTTAGCACTTAGATTGCTAGTTGCTTGATCCTGATACGAAGAGAATCATTTGCATGATGCAGTTTATGTAACAAGTTGAGCACATCTGTTAAATTAGGCTGAACTTATTGTGAATGTCAGCATATTAACGGGGAGACACGAGGTGCACACACTTCATAAGCAAGGTTGATTGCAGATTCAGTCATACCCCATTTTGTTCCACACCTCTTTGGACTGGGCTGAGCTCATCGGATGCTGCAGATTCAGATTTAAGTCAGTACTCACAATTTTATTATGTAATTAGTGATAAAATATTATGTAATTAGATGCTTGTAGAAAATCATCCATTGGTAAATTACATGAAGGAGCATCCAAGCTTCCAACAAAATTGGGTGTATTTTCCTTGTGTTATGCGATTTTATTATAATTAATTGTAAAACAATTCACTATATCTATATTACAAGATTTATTTTACGAGATTTTGTGAAAAATATTTACTATCAAGAGTCATTGTACATTTACATAAAAATAATATTAATATATCTTGCAAAGAAAAAAGCCAAATATAGTGGGTTTTCTTAGAGCACCAAGATGTAAATCTTTCTTGATTTTCCCTTGACATAACAAGTGGAATTTTTAAACTTTTGACTTAATACAAAGTCTTCTACTTTTGCATATTTGGGCATACCCTTGAGCTATCTTACATAACAAGTTGGGCTTGTAGGAAAGAGGACGGGAGGGAATACGGTGGTTGTCGAGATCATAGCCCGGGCCATCGGGCCACTTGTTTTCCCTTCCTATATTGTTTCTTCGGCTCCTATTAAGGCTCTCAAGCCTTGAAATGTTATAACGCGTCTTTTGAGGCATAATCTATCAAACAAACAACACAGCACAACACATTACACCAAAACATGAAATACGAAAGATAATAGGGGACAAATACAATATTTCAGATCTTATAGGGAGCATCTGGATATAAACACATGATGTAAAAACGATGGATCAATAAGCCTAAGGGGGACGTGTAAGATCAAATCCACATGTGAAAGTCCTTGACTTATATACGTCCGACCAATGCGAGATTTAAGTTAGAAAGTCTTTTCTTTTCAACTAATTTGACAAAATTATAGTATTTAGTTAATCTCTTTTATTTATTGCATTTATTTTGTTAAAGAGATTAATCATCCGATGTAGTATTATATGCATTCGATGAAATGGAGAAAGATAGCGACTTTTATTATAAAAATGTTAAAAATCCTTATTTTTATTAGACTCTATCATTCTTTTAAAATTGAGAGTAAGAAAGTCGTCCATGCTTATAACCTTTTAGCAAGGTTAACATGTTCATAGAAACCTTGATTTTAATTATGTGTTCAATTTTATTAGAATTTGGGTAAAGTTGTTAACTTTATCCATTAGTCCCATTACTTACAGAATCAGAATCGTATCTTATTTTTTCTCGTGAAAGGGGACTTTTTGGTCACGCTCTCCTTTATGGGTATAAGTTGTTACCGTTATTCCATCCCTAGACCCTGACCATAGTTTTCAATGGACGGATTACACTGAATATGATGATGATATCTTTATCCATTTATGTTCATAAAAGCCTCATTGTTATCAACTCATTTTCATATTATTCTACTCAATCATCAACCATCAACCGTTCATATGACCACAAATTAACCCTTGGATCACGTTAAAACAATGGATCAAAAGCTAACTTTCCACCAACCCAAACCCATCTTGACTAATCATTGAGACAACCAAAATCACAAAAGAACTCTTAGATCCTCAAGATCGAATGCTGTAAACTCACAAAAACATCATCATCATACCTGTATGGGATGGCAACGGGTCGGATCTGGACCGGGTCCACCTGGACCCGGATCCAGATCCGTTTTCAAGAGTAAGATCCAGATCCGGACCCGGATCCGCGGGTCCAGTTTTGAAGGACCCAGATCCGGATCCGTGGATACTACGGATCCAGTACCGGATCCGGGTCCAAAACGGGTCTGAGTTGTTTTTGCTTTTTTTTTTTGTATTTTTGGATCCTGTTGATATTGCCAAAAAAAAATATACTAATGATAATAATATATATAATTTCACAATCAATCGACGATCACCCAAAAAAATCATACAACTTAAAATTGTCTTAAAAATATCCAATGAACACATTAAAATTATTTGTTACATAAATAAACTTAGCCGATAGCAAGAATATATATTTAATATATAAAAAATAGCAAGATTATATATACTAGGGACTTGTTGAGGCAGTGGGTTTCGTGACTTAAAGTGTAGTGTTATAGTCTATACTCTATACAAGGAGTATTAGACTATTACTGACTTGTTGAGGCCTTGAGGGCTTGAAGCAATGGGTCTAAGGGAATGGGAATTAGCAAAATAGCAAGAATATATATTATATAATATATTCAATCAATATATAAAAAAAGTAAAACGGGTCCACCAGATCCGCGGGTCTGGATTTGGGTATTTTTCTCAGATCCGGACCCGTGAAATTTAAACGGATCCGGGTCCGACCCGGATCCGACGGGTCCATATTTTTAAGACCCAGATCCGTGAAAACGGATACGGATCCACGGATCCGGGTCGGGTCCAATACCCATTGCCATCCCTTCCCGCTCATAGAAAACTATGATCAAAATATGAAAAGAAAGAGCGACGACAACTCATACCCATAAAAGAGAGTGCTGTCAAAGAGTTCCTTGATTCGAGAAAGATCTCCCAAGAGAGAAACCTGCAACTTACAAAAGAATAACTTACAAAAACAATCCATCCAATTCGCCCACCAACATCCATTACCAGTCTCTCATACTTTAACGTCAAAACCACAAAGACCAAAACTTTACATAAAAAATGCTTAAATTCAAAATTTCCTTGTATACTACTTTATATTCAACTCTAATTGGAATTCGCCTATTTAAATATAGATCATTTAATTAATAAACCCCTATTTTATTGCAGTGCACATAGCCACATACATTTAATAGTTTGAATAACAATTTTAGTTAACCATAACAATTTTACACAAATTAAATTACTATACGTAAAACGGTAAAAGTGATCTTAACCTAACTTTAAATTGAACTTTTTCTAAAAATACTTTAAAACTAAATTTATTTTTAGAAAAATTTCTAACACAAAATCTATACGATTAAAAAACCAATAGAAGGAATAACACTTATTGGTTAGTTTTTTTTCCTCATTTGCCAAAAAAGTCTACCATTATATTGATAAAAAACCAATAAAATAATTAATACTCCAAAATTTCTGTATACGAACAACAGTAAGGTAACAAATTCCCTCATCTTGTTATCATCAAATACCGTTTAATTGCATTTTTTTTGTTTTAATTTTTTTGTTTGGTTTCGGGGTTAGACTAAAGAATTCCTTACAGAGAGTGAACGTGTTCATTCGGGTCATTGAGTTGATTTTTAGTCAGATGTTTTATGTCGATTAAATTGGGTTTTGTATCTATGTTAATTTTTACATAATCGTCAAATCGGATTCGATTATAAGATTGGGTAATAACCTCTAGAGGAGATTAAACAATAATCTCAAAGGGTACGGTGAAAGGATTGATCTCATTATTAGTTCTAGATGCATTCAAATTTCGTTAGGGTTTTAATGTATTTAAATTTATACATGTCAAAACCGATCCGACTTGATCGACCAACCGAAACCCGAATGATTAAGCGCGACTCGAGCGACCCGTTTCTCTAAAATTTGATGAACCAATGAAAATTCAGGTGCTCTTTTGAGAGACCGTCTTTTGTAAAGACGACTATCAAAAGTCCAATTCAAATCTATATTTAGAGTTGTAACAATATATATTTAGAATTAAACTGGGCTTTTGAGAGCCGTCTTTACAAAAAACAGTCTTAAGTAAGAATTTATGATGAAAATTTGGTCATCTATATTCTGAAGATTGGGAAACCTTGAAATTTTTAGTGTTGGGTATGGTTAAAAAAGTTGGTACATCTATTTTACTAGCATGCCAATTGCCAAAGACAACAAAAAAGAACAAAACTAATAAATCACTTGAGTCACACTAACTTGACCTTAAAGCAAAGTCAATATTTTCTTTTTCCTTAGAGTAATCTAAGGATTAAAAATATTTTATTTTATTTACTTCTTAAAGTTTCTATGTTTAGGTATATCTGTCAAATTTCATTTACCACATCAATTCTTGTTCTTGTCATATAATATTATGTTAATACATATTGCAAGTTTCCTAATTGTACAACGTTAATTTAAGAAAAATTTAGCGTACTAATATAAGGTGGGTCAAACACTCATTTTTGCATGTCTGTTTCATCAATTAAACTTTCATTTTTGTATGTTATATGTTACACAATTTTAAAATTAGTTGATTTTTAATCAAAAGGCTCAAGTAATGAACCTAGCCTAGATTCTCCTCAATTAGTGAGCTTTAATATTTAATAATTATGAGCGTATAATAGTTTATTAGTAATTAGAGTCACATTATTAGTGTTCACAAATTCTTGTGAGAGGCAATTTCTTTGAGAGACCATCTCTAATTGAATCGACCCATAAAAAAATATATAAAGTAAGAGTACGCATTAAGTTTTAATAGACAAGGCCTGAGAAACGTCTCTTAGAGATACAATCTCTCACTTGTGCCTTTCAAATCTTAGGGCCAGCTCAAGAAGAATCTACATAAATTCTTGTCAAATAATCTTATATGAATACATATTGCAAATTTTCTAATTGTAAACTTTTATTTTTATTATCAGGGGTAACCAATATAAGGCGCCGCGCGTCAAACATTTATCTTCACATGTATACTGAACCAACCCGACAGTCATTTTTATGTGTTAGTGGTAGTTGAAGTTGAGGAAGAATCTTACCCTAAA
The DNA here is from genome assembly GCA_019776075.1 of Amaranthus palmeri. Taxonomy (NCBI): domain Eukaryota; kingdom Viridiplantae; phylum Streptophyta; class Magnoliopsida; order Caryophyllales; family Amaranthaceae; genus Amaranthus; species Amaranthus palmeri. Next base: position 1,281,580 of record JAAKBH010000288.1, on the reverse strand, counting down.
AGCAAGGACTTGTTTGTTAAGAATTCAGAAAGTACATACAATTTTCCTCTTCTCTTCTAACTAGTGCAATTTGGTAAAGTTTGGTGAAGATATTAGATACTGAGTTCTCAACTCCCAAATTATTTGATCATTTCTTGACTTTGGTGTACTTATCTATGTACATATGTAGCAAAATCAGAATAAGTATAAGCTTTAAGCTATAAGGTTTTTTTGCTGATTACAAATGGATAAGCTTTTGGCTTATAGGCAATGCCTAAGTGAAACCCTTGAGAAATCAAAATCTTTAGCCTTACAAATTGACAAAACTAGTTTAGCATTACAAAGCATACATGAAAATTTGCCTATTTTATCGGCTGAGATTCGGTCTACTTGCACGCGAAAGGCTACTCTTTCTGATGTAGGAGAGTGTGTGAACCGAGCATTTGGACCTGTTTCAGCTGTTTTGAAGATGTATGATTCAGTTCGTGGGCTCGAGAAATCGATATTGGTGGGATTGGGATCCACTGGAGGTGGTATAGTAGAGTACATTTCGGTTTTGAAGCAACTCGAAGGGGCTATGGTGTTTTTGACCGATAATTGTGGGTTAGCAATGGAATGGATGGAGGATATAGTAAAGGTGTTGGATGGAAATGAAAAGGGTGACGATAAGTATTTGTTGAATGTGAAGAAGTCGTTGAGGATTTTGTCGGAGATTAAGTCTATGGAAGCGCGTTCAAGGCTTGATGGGGGAGTTTTGAACGGTTCCTTGAATAAATTAGAGCTTATGTTTCGGAAGCTTGTGAAGGATGATTTGAGCAACTCTCACATTCAGATTATTATCGAGAGATTAAAAGAAAATGATAGGTTTGAGAATTGCATGGCTATTTTTGTTGATGTAAGGAGTTCTAACTCAAGGGCATCCTTAGAAGGTCTTGATTTGAGCTACCTAGAAATTGAAATCTCCGAATCTGATTCTATACAAAAATTTGAAGATCATACGGTTCAATGGGGCAAACATATCGAGTTCTCTCTTAAACACATTCTCGAAGCTGAGTACGAGCTTTGCAAGAGCACGTTTGACAAGTTTGGATCCGAGAATTCTCTTGCATGTTTTGCGAAAATCGTATCACAATCCGGGTTCTTAGAACTCCTCGAATTTGGCATCAAAATCACACAAGCCAAAAAGGACGCGGTCAAGCTCTTAAAGCTCTTAGACATATTCACAATCTTGAACAACCTAAGGATGGACTTCAACAAACTATTTGGCTCAAAACAATGCGAAAAAATTCAAAACCAAACACGGGCTTTAATCAAGCGTGTTGTTGAAGGCGCAAGCGAGATCTTTAGAGAACTATCCCTTCAAGTGGAAGCACAAAGGTACAACACGATGCCTCCCTTAGATGGTGGCGTCCCCAGATTAGTAACCTTTGTCACCAACTATTGTGTCATGCTCCTCGAGTACGACTACAAGCCAATCCTCTCACAAGTCCTCTCAATCCATCAAATTTGGAATAAGAAACGATCCCACGAAGGAATTCTCAAAGACGAGCTCCAAAACATACTCGATTCCTTGGAAGTTAACCTAGAAACATGGTCAAGTACCTTGGAAGACACTGATCTGTCATACTTTTTCCTGATGAACAATTACATATATTTGTATGAATTTATGCAGGGAACTACTTTAGGTGATCTAATGGGAGATAAAATCGTAAATGGGTATAAGCGAAAAATGCAGAATTACGCTCAAGCATACCTAAAACACAGCTGGGGAAAACTACCATCAATTCTAAGTGAAGATGAGTTAATACTATTCTCATCAGGAAGAACAAGTGCACAAGAATTGGTAAAAAACAGGCTCAGAGAATTCAACGACACATTCGAGGACTTATACAAGGTGCAGTCGAATTGGATTGTATCGGATAATGCAGCATTGCGAGAGAAGGCGTGCCACCTTATCGTACACACAGTTGTCCCGTATTATAGGTCCTTCCTTCGTAACTATAGTCATTTAGTCGAAAATGAGTCTAGTTCGGGTAAGTATGTTAAGTACTCTGCATCGAGTTTGGAGGGTATGATTTGCTCTTTGTTCGTGCAGCCGAATGTAATTAGACTAAGTCGAAGTTATAGCTCTAAGTCCAACCAATTGATTGGGAAGCTTCGGAATGTTGTTGCTAATCAGTTTCGTGTTGCTCCGATTTCTACATGAAATGTTGTAAATGTAGCTCTTTTGTCTATTGATGTACTTGTAGTTTAGTTCAAACTGATAGGCTTTTTCCTGTGTTTTGTAAATATTTGGTTAGCAGTAAGGATGTCAGGCAGGTAAAATTATGTGGGTTTCGCACTGCAACTGCCCCAGTTAGAGCGGTTATGGACTGACTGTGGTGGCTAATGGGTGGATATGAGTATGAAAAGTCCTATCCGCCTCAGTAGTAGTTAGATGGTGGGTATAAAGTCTTACCCGCCGAACCGCCCCATACCCGCCCATCTATCTACAATGTAGTAAGTAGTAACTAGTAACTTATATCAAAATTGTATATTTTTATCAAAAAGTATTGAAAAAAAATAAAATATTAATTTTATTTAATAGATTGTTATGATTTAAATAAAATTAGATGTATAATTAAATTTGTAAGGATTTATTAAGTATATAATGCATACTCTACGGTGAATGTGAGGCGGATATAAGATAGGTAATAACCATGATGGGTATATCCAGTTGGCTATAATGGGTGATATGAGTTTGATTACATACCCAGGTGGGCAGACGTGAGTATGAAAATTTTATACCTTATGAATGGTGGGTAAGTGGTGAATATGGAAATTTTAAGTGGATATAGATATGAGAGAGGACATACTGCATCCACTCGCCCATTTTAATAGAAGCTTCTATTTGTACAATTTGTACAATTTTTTGTTGTACTTGTGCTTCTTGAATAGTTCTAAATTCATGTGATGCCTATTTGTACAATTTTTTGTTGTTCAAATCAATCAAAGTGTTGATTGGTTCAACATGGTGATGAATTGGTGCTTCATATGCTATTTTCTCGGCATAATTTCTATGTTCCTAATGTTTGATGATACAAATTGTATTTACCAAGTTCAAGTTCATAAACTATTCACATCTCTTTTAATTTTTTCTTCTTGAAATTGTAGTGCACTTGATTTTATTTTCATTATAAATTTGAAGTTATAAATAACCCAAAACATCAAATTGAAATAGGAAAAATTATAACAATGACATTAACTAATATTTAATAATTAAAGATCAAAAGTTTAAAACTTCAACGAATTTGTACTTTACTTTTGTCTTATGTATTTCATCAATTTAATTGTATAAAATATGTAACGGCCGCCCCAAAAGTGATCTATAAATAATATTTATTAATAAAAATTCTTTCTCAATTGTATTATTCTCAAGACACTCCTACTGAGTTAACACGTTCAAATGTCACCTTACATACCTCATTGCAACCATCCTATATCCAATTCTGCTTTAGGTCGACATGTCTTAATCTGATTGGAATGACCTCAATTGTAAAACTATTAATTCAATTCTACAATCTAGATTGCAAGTAGAGCTGTGCAATGGGCCAGGGGCTCATCGGGCCCCCAGACCCAACCCTTTATTAGATGGGCTTTCAACGGGTCAGACCTTAAATGGGCTGAACTTTTAAAGTATCAACTTTTGCTATGTATGGAGCGGGTCCTAAGCGGGCTTTTAACGGGCTCTAAACGAGCTTTGCAAAAATAATATCCACAAATAGTAGTGATATATACCTCCTGTCCAGCTTTAGGATGAAAACCTTGGCCAACAATCTCACTTTCTTTCACTATAATGCTTCCCACCATAGGATTAGGACTAGTATATTGTATAACTCCACACATTTGGGCACACTACAAAATCTAGAAACAGATCTACAAATGGAAACAAACGGTGTGATGGGAATACTTGGATTTATAATAAACGGGTCGAAGAGGGGTAGGGCGGGCCATAAAGCGCGACCCGTTTAAAACCCATTTTCTGTTTTGTACTCAGCCCAACTCTTATCCGGCCCATTGCACAGATCCAATTGCATGTAAATAACAATGTGTTGTAAAATTATATTTCACTAACATACATTTAAACTAAGTAAGCTCAATTACTATAATAATCTTTTTTAGTAAACTATTGGGCAAAACTAGCTCTTAAATAAATAGATCCTAATTGTTTTCAAAATAAAGACAAAAGTAGCAAGGTGCATAGCAATTTAAAAGTAAGGAAACAATTTTGTCCTCATATTCATAACCAAGATCGCATCTAAAATGATTCCTCATCACATTTTCTTACCCAAATTTATTGCATATGTGGCCAACAAATCTGACCAAAAATTCATTCTAAATCTCTAATAATAGCCAAAGATGTGCAATTTCCTCAAATCCCACCAAACCCCACATCATTATTCATCAATACTACTACGAATTGACTTTTGACACAAAAACTAAGAAATTGAATATAATGAAACGTTAGAAATAAGACAGATGTATTAGACCGTGACAATTTGTCACATAATCTCACTGTAGCCCACTCGTGGGGACACGGTACACCCGTGGGCTCGGGCCCACAAACCCACGGGTTAAGAGCGTTGACTTGCACACTCGGTGAGGTTCATTGTTTCCCAAAACCATATGGCAGTAGAAGGATTAGCTCACCAAGTATATATGCAAGTCCACAACCCACTTTTTTATCGATGTGGGATTTTGTCTCACATGTGAAGTATTTCCAACAAGATGAAGAGAATGAAAGTGCGGAGTCATCAAAAATAGAAACAAAATACTCTCTCCATTTTCTAATATTCTTCCTTTTTACTTGTTGCATAGTTTCAAAATTTTGAGTCTTAACAAAAAGCATACTTTCAAACGAATTTAACAAAATCCCACATGGATATATTTTATTAACTATATATGTCTTAAAAATCTGAATCAAATTTCTCTCTTCAAAATAAAATATTCTAAATGGAAAGAACATTAGAAAACGGAGGGAATAATAATTATTGTATGAAACGGTCTCGCCGACATTCACTCCTTATACTTAAGTTAAAAAGTATATATTATAAGAATATAAACTCCTTATTTAAAATTGTCTTACCGAGAAACAATATCTCATAACATAAATTTTTTTAAATTAACTAAAATAAAAAAATAAGCCAAATTACATGTGATAAGTGATCACCCTTAGCTCACCACCAAAATGATTAAGCTATACAACGAAGCAGCTGTAATGAGCTGTCAACATAATGTTGGCTAAAACTTCTATAAATAATCGTATAAAAAATAATAGACTTTTCACCAATCAAATTCAAGAGTGATAAACACCCACTAGAATAAAAATAGTGTACTTCATTTGATCCCAATTTGTAAGCAAATAGCTCAGAAAATCATGTCTAATTTGATTGAGAAAGGGACTAAGATCATTGGTGTTGGTCGTAACTATGTCGACAACAATCCTGCTCCTATGCCCAAGGTATGTCATGCTATTGAGTTTATGTGCAATTAACGCTCTTGTTGTGTATAAGTCCAATAACGACATTTTATCAGTATTATCTTTGATCTTCTCAAATTAATTAAGTAACTTTTTGCTTAAATTAATTTGAATTATTTGGTAGAATATATAGCGAGGTGTTTGGCAAATGGTTGATGGCTGGTAGTTGATTATAGTGACTGACTTGATGAGCTGATTTTAAACCTGTGGCTATTAGCAGTTTGTTTAAAGCAACTTATTTATAACAATAATGTTGTGTACTAGCCCAATAACGACATCTTATCAGCATCATCTTTGATCTTCTCAAATTAAATAGCTTTTTGCTTAAAATTAACTGAACTATTTGGTAGAATATATAGCGAGGTGTTTGACAAATGGTTGATGGCTGGTAGTTGATTATAGTGACTGATATGTTGAGCTGATTTTAAACCCGCTGCAATTAGCAGTTTGTTTAAAGCAACTTATTTATAACAATAATTTGTTTCAAACATCTAATTTACCAAACATTAACATTAGTTTGTTTGACCATTTAGCCCTCTAATTGTATCAAAATAAACTAAATACCCAATAAACTATTTTGCCAATCAGTCCCACCAAATTTCATGATCTTAACCATCAGCATAAATTTTTAGTTGAATTGTTCCTTTAATATGGGTTAGAAACCAACGTGATAAAAGGTCAAACGTATTCGAATCTCAATCATTGTTAGAGTATATACAAATCCTATAACCTCAATATCGGCTTAAACCTTTGATTGAATTGATTTCTTAACCCGTATTTTTGGCGTGCCCTTAAAAGTTTGATTGATTGAATGGTTAATGTAAATGTAGGAACCAGTACTGTTCTTGAAGCCGACATCATCGTACTTAGCAAATGGAGGAACCATAGAAATTCCAGCATCAATGGAGAAAGTAGGAGTATGGTATGAAGCTGAGCTTGCTGTTGTTATCGGCAAGAAAGCTCGTGATGTTTCTGAAGCCGACGCCCTCGATTATGTTGCAGGTCTTTCTCATTTATGGCTTATTTATTTTCAACTATTAGTATTAAAATTACTTGTGGATTGTTTTTTAAATCGAATTAACATATTTTTATTTCTCACATACCACAATCCCATCAAAATTCGACCCAAAAATTCACTTTTAGGTCTAAAAGTATAAATGAAGTTAAATATTTCACTTTAAATGAGTGGTGAGGGAGATTTGAATCGGTGATTCTTTTGTCATGTTGTTTTCTGAATCATGTCATGAAACCAACTTAACTAAAAACCTTTGATGGTTTTGACTCTTAAATATATTATATACTCTAACAAATCCGGTGCATATTCACAAGCCAATTAGATACCATCCTAAAACTATATGGCAATGCGAGGAAGGCCCTCAATGACTTATAAAATAGACACACCATATTTAACTAATCAAATTGGGACAAACCATCCCAACAAAAGTTTATATATATAAAGATGTCCTTTGATGTTTGAACCATCCTAATTTTGAGCAACTACTCTTGTGAGCGACCATCTCTCAAAGAGACGACCTCAAATCAAGAAGCCCACGTTCTTATTTTCACTTTAATTTGTATTAATTGAGCTATTTAGCCCATATATCTAATACGTCTCTCGAAAAGACTGTCTCTCACAACAATTTGTTTTTTTCAGTACCTAATGATCTAGCAATGCTCTTGCCCTTATTGGGTATTTTGATTTTTCAGGTTATGCTTTTGGGCTTGACATGACTGCAAAGGAACTCCAAGCTACAATTAAGGTAATTATGCCTCTCTGGCACATAAAATTTTGTAAACTGACATTCAAACAAACTAGTATTCTAGGAGTACAAAACTTCTAAATGTTGTAAACAAGGGCTCCATGATGGTGTCAACAATGCTAGTTTTGTAATGAGTCTTGCTCACAAAGATTACATTGGTAAAGTGAAAAGAAATAATGAGTCTTCCCAACAATTTTGATAAATAAATCTCATTGTAAGATTCTAAAGATGGGGCAAGTTTCAAAATGTTCACAAGAATATCGATAAATAAATTCAGAGTTTGAAGTGATTCTAAGGATAAAGTTTGAGTCTGAATCATAAATAGTTGAAAGTTAGTGTCTAGTGAAAATTTGGTGTGTTAGGGTTTAAAGATCGAGGTATGAGTCGAATGATACTTCAATGACATCGTATTCACATATTTTTGTTGTCCGTTTGTTAGGCTTCCGGTCTCCCATGGCTTTTGGCTAAAGGACTCGACACATTCACACCCATCAGTGAAATGGTAAGATGCAATTTTTATGATTCATGTTTGTATACTCTATTCTATGAATGATGATAAACAAGCTAGATTATTAAATTTGGTGTGTAAATTCTTGCAGATTCCTAAATCTCAAGTGCCTGATCCTCATGACTTGGAGTTGTGGCTTAAGGTATGTCCATCATACCATACCTAATCTGTTTTAGTGTACTCTCAAATGTTGGAAATGCTTCACATGTTCACATGTGTGAGGAAGATCCCGCATCACGAAAATATCTGGTTATGGACTTGCATAATGCTTGTTAAGGAATCTTTACACAACCATATGGTTCTGGGAAAGAGTCAATTTTATCCAAGTCATGTACATTGTTTGTGGGTTTGTGGGTCCAAGCCCATGGGTGCCTTATGGGTGTGTCCATATGAGTTGGCTCACATGGCGAGTATGTGACGAATTGTAACGGCCTAACACAAAATGCATGCCATACTTGATTAGTACTGTTGAATAAGAACATTAAGTTAGTTTGTATGGCAACAAACTGCAGGTTGATGGAGAATTAAAGCAGAAGGGATCAACAGGAGATATGATTTTCAAGATACCTTACCTTATCAGCCACATTAGCTCTTTCATGACCCTTCTAGAAGGAGATGTAATCCTTACAGGTACTACTTATATGAACTTTAGCATTACCTGATCAGTCGCATGAGCCAAGGGCGGACTAAAAATACGCAATGAATTTCAAGTCTATTCGCAAAATCAAGTAATAACTAAAGCAAAGTAATATTACCCTTATACAATCGGGCACCTTGCACAGCCCAAAACCACCTCTGATTGAAGGCTAAGTTAAGCTCAGGTCCACAGACTGAGGGTGTTTGGCAAATTAGTTTATTGAGCAATTTTAGCTTATTTTGATGCAATAGAGGGTTGGGTGGTCAAACCGGCTAATGCTAGTGTTTGGTGATTAGTTGGTTGAAACAACGTATTGAAACGAATAAGCTGTTTTTGAACAAGCAGCTTATAGCAACAGGTTCAAAATCAGCCGGTCAAATTAGTTAATAAAATCAGCTGGTCAAAGCAGCTATTACAATCAGTTATTAGCCATTTGCCAAACACCCTTGTGCGCTTGGCCTATTTGATCGGCGACTTTCTAGCATCTTTACACAAAAACTGTGTTGATGTTGATGTTAATGTGCAGGCACCCCAGAAGGAATTGGAGCAGTGAAAGCAGGTCAGAAAATAACAGCAGGTATAACAGGTCTAGTAGACGTTAATTTTAATGCTGAATTACGGGGCACACCAGTAAGCACTTAAAAATGATCATTTGGCATGGCAGTCATATGTAAAAGCATGATTATCAATAATTCATTAGGTTATTTCAAGTTTTTGTTATAAGTTGTATGTAGTGAGAGGTGTGCTCATATTGTTCTTTGAACAGAACTGCAGCTTATGTTTATCAGTCAATAAAATTTTGCATCATTTATGTTTGTATTGTTTTCAACAAGTTTGTGTTTACAAAGTAATAATGCTACAACTGAATAGTAAATACAATTGTAGTTACCGTTGTATTTGGCAAATGATCTTCATAAACTTTATCGGTGTTTAGACCGATATGTTTTAATGTGATTATATATTTGTTCTTGTCATGTAAGACAATCGGAACCTGACACAGAATGAAAGCGTTCTTGCACTTTTCATTTTGGTTAGTTATTCACCTACTTAATAGGCATTTGAAATACTCTAAATGTTGAACAATCATTCTTTATCCACATTTAAGATATTTTCTTCCTAAGAGGTTACCAATTACCTAAGATTTCTCCCTGCAAAGCACACTTAAAATGTGGAGTTCTTAGCAAATGAGCGCTTATATAAAAGATGCACCGAGTTGATATTGGTAGTCTATCAACTCTTTTTGAAGCTCGATGGGGGTATAACAGGATTTTCCTTACATTTAACATGTCCTCTTGTCTGGACATAACTTTGATAGTCGACAACTTTGCTCGTCACGGAGTTGAGCAAGTATGAGTAATTAAAACTTCTTGCATACAAACGCCAAAAGAGATATTTAACCACTATGAGTCCAAGACACGATACCAATCGTGTGTGCGTTGGGTTCTCTCTTTGCAGTAAAGAAATCAACTGAATTGAGCATAGTGTTCATATAGTTATTACCCATTAGCGATAAGCCCTTGCATTAAGATGTGCCTAAGAGCATATGTGCCTAAAGAGCAATATGACAGAACTTACCATTTATCAATCTTTTGATATTAGCAAGTTTGAGTAGTTGATGCAAGGTAAGAATTAGTAAGAATTGTACATAGATAGTAGGAATTAGCAAGTATAATAAAAATATTCTCTATAAATACGAGAAAATGAATAATCATCATCTGTACAAAGTGATCTTGGAATTATTGATAAAATATACTTTGTTTTATAACATTTCATTTGGAAAATGTTACATATAATTGTTGTGCGAAATAATTTTCGAAAAATTCTTCCTACAAATTAACTCCGTATCCAAATAAGTATTTAGATGACTTCTCAATAATCGCACAGACAAAAGCTAAAAATGATGATGACAAATGCGATGATAAAATATTTGAATCGTCACAAAAAATAAGTTCCTGAAACAAAAACTATTTGTTAGAAAATGTAGTAAGTTATAAGTCAAGGAAGGAAGATACAAAGACATTAGAGGAATGAGCAAAGTGAAGGGTTGCTTATAATCCTCATTTTAAGGCCAATAATGTTAAGGGATTTCTAGGCCTCAATTTTAAAAATTAACTAAATAGAACTTATTGTATAGGTAATTTGGGGTATCATTATTTTTAAAGGGAGAGTAAGGAAACAAATCTTTGTTGTTTGATGGCTATTATAAATGATTTAACACAAAACTTATGTGCATTTATTAAGATTAAAGAGAGTATGTAGCTGTGGACCCTGTAGTTAGCCCTATGTAACACAAATTATTGTATAAGACAGTTTCACTGAGAAATGCACCTCATACCTGAGTTAAATAGCCAATCTCATATATACTATGAGAATATAAGCTCATAGTTTGACATCGTCTCACTGAGAGACAATCTCTCACAAGAATAGCTCCCTATATAATGGGTCGCGTTCCATGAGAGTCCGTGTCCGATAAAAGTCACATAACAGACCAAAGTGGGTTCGGATACTAGCCTGAAGGTTTTGCTTCACACTGACACAAATCAAGTTGATCTGATTTTGACCCGTATCAAAATCCATCCCATCCCCTTTTTTCCCCAAATAATTGATATAACAATTAAGGTATTGTTTCTCGAGTCTTCTGTAATCAGATATTTTCTTTTTCTTAAGGCTAATCTCAAGGAAATGATAAATTAAACAATTGATGATTTGAAAATGGAACTTGTTCAAAAGCTATTCATCAGGATTGCAGCTACTTAAGTGTTTTAAGTTTTAATGAGGGCTTTACTTCGTAATCAGATATTTATGTAATAGTAATCTTTTACGACACTCGAAAATACAGAGGGATCAACAGTTTCTGCTTTAGTAGATAGGACTTGTTAAGCTTAGTTTATGGAGAAGAATTGGCTACATTCAGGATGAAATCATAAATCTATAAGTAGAAACTAGAATAATACTCGTACAACAAAAGTAAGAGAGGACGAGAGAGAAACCTGGAAGTTATGCCACAGTATGCAAGAGAGGGATCTCAAGTCTTAACAGCTTTGTGAACTGTGTGCAAAAAGAATCAAACTGACTGTCAGTCATAGGTAATCAATTTGTTAATTGTTAATTATTTATAACATTGTTCTGAGGAGTTGCTGATTCATACAAGTTCTGATAAAGGTTTCTATGGCAAGTGATGAAAAAAGCAGGAATTGTAGGGTCAACAAGCAAGAACAAGATAAAGGAAAAAACCTGCGCAATTTTTAGATCCAATTCATCCCATTCTAAGGAAGGGTTGCTTGCCTCGACTATTCCAGTTCCAGCATAGACGAAAGCACCAAAACCCTGCAAAACCAAATTGTATGAATTGTATTGACATTGCAACAGTTTCAAGGCCAGTAGCAGAGCTCATGCCAGAAAAGTAAAAAAAAAAAAAAAAAATCTATTCGAAAATGGCACACAAACTTCCCGATTTCAGCCTCCAATTCATAAGACTTGATCATTAGTGCCCAAGGGAGAAATTCCATAACTTACCTTCTTTACTAAAGCAGACCTGATCCCAACTGCAAATTCAGCTTCTTCACCGCCAAACCAACCAATAGGACCAGCATACATTCCTCGATCAAACTTTTCTGAAGATAAAATGAATAACAGCACGTTAATAGAAAACCTTCTCAGTGGACTAGGACATATTGGACCAGTTAATAAAAAATTAAAGAAAAAAGAACACCATGATTCAGAATGATTTCTAGAATAAAATCAAAGCATTTCCTTTTGATGATAAAACAAACATAAATTCCTTAGTTAGAATATCAAGCCTATAGTACATATGGACTTCAAACAACATAGTAGTAAATCACAGTGTTTTTAGTAACTTCATGAAGGATGGACCACTTAAAAAAATCCAACTTTTTCCCCAAAAAGACTGCAACATAACGTAGCTCATCAAGATGATGGATCTAAGTAACCAAATTTCCCACTTTTGAGCAATGATAATGTATACTGTTTGTTTCATTGGTGAACAGAAATAAACTCTTATCACTTTTCAGAATAAAAGAAAAGGGGGGTGGGGTCGGGTATGGGGTGTTACAGATTGCTTTCCTTTCTCTTAGGTTCTGCCGAGATCCTTTCTTTTGTCGAAGTTGTGTGGTTGAGACTTGGGCTTGGGTATTTTGTTTTTCTGTGGTGATTTCTCTTAAAGGACATCTAATCCTCAATGGTTGTAAACTTGTAACTCTTTTCCTTCACTTGTAAAGGAAATTAATTTGAAGAACAAATAGACATTCAATATAAAGAACTATATGAACCTAAGCAAAGCCATCAAATGTTATCAACTTGAATGTTGTTCTTTGTTGTGACTCTTACGACCTATAATGAAGCTACAAAGTACAAACATAGAGATTCAAACCTAGTTCAACGTAACTTAAAATGAGCTAAGTAAATTATAATTGCAGAACTCATGTCAAGGGGAATACCAGTTTCAGCAATCAGACACCGTGCATCTTCAGAGGGAAATCCACATACAGCTGGAGTTGGGTGAAGGGAAGATAAAATCTCAAACTGAAAAGCAAAACGATGGAAAGAGGTCAACAATCACACTTCAACACTCGACTTACACCAAAATGTCAACGAGTAAACAGATACAGCTCTCAACATGTGAAATTCAAAAATCGAAAAAAGCAAAATGATGTTCAGACAAAGAAAACAAGTTATTTGTGGAAACATGCGACACAAAGATCCACCAAGGAATACACAACACTTGCTGAAAACAAAAAAATAGGAGTTGCTAATCTCTAAGCTGACATACAACTGCCCATAAGGCCATAACTGCTCAAGTAAAGATTCATATAGGATTCTCTCATTGTGACATTGCAGACAAATGTCACTACAGATGACAATCAGTGAACTTAACAGCTTTATTTTTGTAGCCAAGGTCTCTTTGTGACATTGCTCTTCACAATGAAAACTGTTGGCATAGTTTGAAAACAATTTGAAGATGAGGCCATCTTTCTGATTGCTTGCAGGTGCGCAGTCCTTCATTGGTGGTGGATTCAACCTTAGCTACTATGTTAGTCAGACACTTATGTGTAGGGTACAGCAGTACAAGGGTTGGACATGAGTGGAGATTGCAGATCGCAGGATCCAAAACTCTGACACGCAATACATGAGGTGAGTAGGAGAGTTGGAGTAACATAGTAGTCTAGCCGAATAAACATGGAGCATGAAGATCAAACTTGACAAAAGGCATGGTTTGATTGAGGATAATCCACCCTGGACATAGTACGAACCAACAAACACATGTTTTGGAAGCTTTCCCGACAAATGAAACAATGTGACACACTAATCATTAAAGAACAGCTCCATTATCTCAAATATATCCCGTAGTAAAAAATAATGATTGTGATAGAAACCTTGGATGTATGCAAGACAACCCTTAGTTTGAGCTGCTGCGGATTTTCAGTGAAGACAGTTTTCAAATAACCCACTAAACTTTCGGTAAACATGCAAAACCCCCCTGCTCCATTTATATTAAATGTCAGGCAGAAAGCCATAATATATACTTGCATAGTTAAAATTCACGTTCTTATTTTTTTCCTTTTTTTTTTTACTCTTTCTCAGAATTGATCTTATTTTCATTACTTGGGCCAACGGTTAACATGAAACCAGTTGTTTCTCCAAAAGAGAGAAATTACTATAACCACCAAATCATCCGAATCCTGCCTGAAAATTATTACGTACATGCCTATCTAGAAGCTGACTAATAAACTTGCCAAATATGGAACACTTTAATTGAAAACATCTTGCATTATCAACCACACATCTTGCTTTAGCAACATTTTCCAGATCCTGCTCCTAATTCCGATATGTTGAATGCCGGGAATACTTCAACAAATTAAAGAGCAATCCAAATCAGCAATGAACAGTTACACTATTATAAACAAAAAATTGTTGGTCTCTTCATTACTACCCTAAAAATCTTCATTCTATCTAGCAAATTCAGTAAGGCATCTCTGTTGATCTAAGAGGAAGGTTGATTCATTACATTCAATTGAACACAAGAAATAGGCATATAGCTCTCTACATGACATCAAGGAAACTAGTCACTGACAGAACATGCTGATGCATAAGATGAGAACTTTCAAACAAAGTAGAAAACAAGCCAAACAAGTACCAGTTCATATATATACCTCATCATCTTCATTTCTTAATCTCCCTTTCAATTTAGCATATAGATGTTGTACTCTTGGAAGCTTTCGAATTGCTTTTTGCGGATCTACCAGAACTGAGTCACACACAGCCTGTTAAGAAAACTCAAAAGTTTATTGCATAAAAACATTCCATTACCCCAATACCACTTAATGGGTCCTGCCTAGGTAGGGATAGAGTAAATAATGCAACATAATTTGCCAATTAATTCACATTTTGAATTCGCGGTTCGCTCAAAACGATCCCAAATAGCCCTAAAATGACCATAATTTGCTTATTTTGGTTCACGATTCGCAAGGAAATTAGTGAATCGCGTGACAGTGGTTCTAAACAACTACTAGGAAACACAATAGACGCTTCAATGGATTATTTCTGCTCATAAAGGATTTTCATTACAAACACATTCTTAATTTTAACAAAGATTCTAACTTCCAACAAAAGAGAGATTGATGCACCTCAAGTTTAGACCTTATACTCTCCCTTACAATCGTAAACTCCATGTGATCTTTGGGGCTGCAAAACAATGTGATATCTGTTAATTTCATGCCAAAGCAGTAGTAATGGAATTTTTCATGCTATTTGATTGTGAATTCCAGCTTATTCATAAACACCTGGAGAGAAGATCTAATCCTGTTTTGTGATCTAAGGCCACTGAGTCACATCTCGCTCGAGTTCCAGCCAAAGCTTCACTCCAAATAGTAAGCTTCTTTCGGTGGAAAAGTTGCTCTGGCTATGCACAAAATGAGCCACGTTTGTCACTTACAGCACAAAGGGCATAAATCACAAGCATCTTTTCACAACAATGTAATTAATCTTCACAATCCACAATATGAAGTCCCCCTTGTGAGCCTTAGACATTAAAAAATGTAAAAAGGGTATGGCTATAGGATATAACTATATATGATAGAGCAAGAGTAAAATATGCAATTAAAGTAGATAAGATCAGATATTAAGGATCCATCACACGAAAAAATATTGCAGTTGCAAGCTAGCATACTCAAAATTCTAACCAATCCCATATTGCTTATTAGTTTCGTAGGATATCTCTTTGCAAACAACAGAAAAAGATGACTACGTGCAAGTAAAATGTATCACAAAGACAGGTTCATATAATAAAGAGCTGGCTACAACATTCGATTACCCCAATGTCCTTTAGTGGCTCCCGACGAAAGTGGGGATTGGGGGGTCGGATGTACGCAATCTTACCCTTGTTAGTGATGACATAAAGACACTGAGATCAGACTTAGAAAATAAACATCTCCAACGCAACAACTACAAAAACATTCCATTACCCCCCTTGCCATTATGCGGCTCCCACCTAGGGTGGGGTTTGGGGGTAGGGTATACGCAACCTTACCTTCGTTAGTGATAGCACTAGCAAAGAGATTGTTTCAGATTGACCATCGGTAGTAAACATCATGCGTAAATTCACATATATTAGAACTGCACATGATTTAATGAGCAATTTTACTATAGTCCAATATAATCCGAAATCAAAGAGGTATATTTTTGGCCCCATCGATACAAGAAATATTCACCAACACAACAGCTCAAGCAATTAAATTGCTCAAACAGTTGCAGGCAATGATGCTTGCTCTAGCAACCAAAAATAGCCATAAAATTATGGACAGTAAAAACTATATGGAATTGTTGTCAAAAACTTTATATGGAGAAAACTAAAAGATAAGAAATGGCAGATCAATCTTCAATTATTTTAAGGTAGGCAGGGTATAGTGAAAGGCTGAGAGACAATCGGTAGATAGAATGGTCTATCCGTCTTACTAGTAGTAGTAGCACAGGCCACAGGGATTCCAAATTGAATTAAGACATTGTTAAGAGCTCCAATATCTTCCCTTACTTACGGAGTGACACATTTCCCTCATTTGAAAAACAGAGAAAAACGCATAGCAGTTTAGGTTCATAATATAGGCATTATGCAATGCTTTACGTGAAGATGCATCACATCACTTGTTCATCTTGTAAAGTGAAGAAAAAATTATTTTTTGTTTGCAATGATGATATGTATGATTTATATGATCTATTGTATATCAAATTGTAGAAGGACATCATGCTGCTTGTAAGGTTAAATTCAACCAAAAACCATCAAACAAAAACAGAGAATACATACAGTGTTTCCAATGAAAGCCGGTGCATTAGGTGGCTGAAGCAAAAACTGGTAAGCATCGTTACCCTCCATCTAAAACAAATATTACTACAGAATCAGGTAGTAAAATTTAACCCATAAAGTTCAAAAGAGACAGGAACTTCAATTTTTTTTTTCTTTTTTTTTTTTGAAAAAAAAAACTACCTGTAAACAAGCTAACCATTCTAGTGGGTCAACATCAGAAGCAGTAAATATCCTGCTACTACGTGCAAGTACAGCCTAGTAACATATGCAAAATTAGATTGAGTCAATAAACATTGAACACAATGTCACAAACTACAATATTAACGGGCTTAAAGTGACCAGAATACGATAATATGTCCTAAGCTTGAAACCTTTGTGAGAATTGAACTGCTTCTGATCATGTGCAATGCTGTTTTAACAGCAATCTCCCAATTCTTCTCATCAGGGATGTGCGCAATTTCACCCCTTATTAATGCTTTAGGAACTTCTTTCTCTGACTTTGACGCAACAAAATTCACCTATGACATAAAATGAAACTAACTGTAGAAAAGCTCAGTGCTTGGAAGTTGGAACAAAATATTTGACGCCCACAATGCTTACCTGGTCCAAATTTTCCTGAAGGGAATCCATAGCTTCTTCCCATGGACACAAAAGGCTACTATCCCATGCCACATTAGCTGAAAGCAAGGACCTTCCTTCAAACTCGTTGAACTCAACCTGTCATTCCATGTCTAACTATGGGTTGCTAACATGTTCAAATGATACCCAGTAGCAATGCTTCCAGTTACAAGCATCACATACATACACTACAACACTAAGAGGAATAAAGTTGGTGTACCTGAGGAACCATGAAATAAAAAGATCCAAAAGGCTCCCATTCTTCTGATATATCAGCTTCTCCATCAAAACGGATGGCCCCATATGCACGAATTAATGGACAATCCTTCGATAGGAACCTTCAAATCACCAATTATTAACAACATATGATTAGCCATCCCATTTCAGTTCCCAACTCCAGCTTAAATTTCAAATTTACAAAAGTATAGCAAGA
Source organism: Amaranthus palmeri (assembly GCA_019776075.1). NCBI lineage: Eukaryota > Viridiplantae > Streptophyta > Magnoliopsida > Caryophyllales > Amaranthaceae > Amaranthus > Amaranthus palmeri. Next base: position 1,263,810 of record JAAKBH010000288.1, on the reverse strand, counting down.
TACTTAGTTTAATTGACAATCAGCCAATACCTACAAGACTAACACCCCCTTAAAGAAGTCTAACCAGTAGATGATCGATTAAGAGCGTTTTGGTAACAATTTAAGATGGAAAGGAAGGGGAAGGGAAAGAACGATTGATGTTTTCCTTCCAAATCTTTCCAATGTGAAAAGGATTTTCTACTATAGGATGTATTCACTGCAAGTCCCTCTCCTTCCATTTCCTTTCCCTCCCAGTCTAATATCAAAATTAGGGAATACCATTCCTCCATTTCTATTCCCTTCCTTTCCCTTACTTCCCTCCATCAAAGCATAGCATAAGGCTCTTCAGCACAAAACATATTGTTGTTGCAAGAACCAAATCACCCACAAGTCGTGGTGATTTTGATCACTTAGTGAGTGACACCTTAGCTTGCATAAATGAAGTGAAGGAGATAGAAAATTTTAACATATTGTGGAATCTTACGATATTACAATTTTATTCTATTGATTCAATTCTACAGCCTGATTTTAACAACACTTTTACTCCATATCCTTCTATTCTGTGAAAAACATTTCAATAAAAATAATTGATTATAGAGTGTTCTGCATATTGTCATTTAATATTCAATTTGCTTCACATTTAATTCTTTAGAGCAAATTTCTACAGAGAACAATGTCATAACCAAAACTCCACAATATCAAACTAAATATATTAGACTCGTAGTAGCAAAATATTACAGAGTTTCACATAGAAAAAGAAACAAAAAGGGCAAAACTAAAACAAAAAAAATAAAAAATTAAGGTTCACAATAGTTGCAGTACCTCCTTATTGATCTCCAGTCGTCGAAAGAGAAGGAGCGAAAATGGCGAAAATAGACGGCAGCACCTACACCAGCGATGCTTAAAAGATCATGACTGTTGGAGTTGGAGTTGGAGTTGCCATCGCCATTAATACGGTCTACGAAGCAACCGGAACCATCGAATTGACGTCTACCGGAGAAGAAAATGCGCGGGAACTGGTGGTTGTGGGGTTGTGCGTGAAGCCAATCTCTGGCTTCTATTTGTTCCTCAATTGGCACCTTTTCAAAATCAAAACTAAGAACATCCTTATTCACTTTTCAAATATCTTATTTGAAATTGTTTGCTTTTAATTTTAAATTAAAACATGAATAAATAAAATAAAATTTATTAAGATTTAGTTTTTATAATTTTTGATTCACAAATTCTTATATGAGACCGTTTGCCTTATACTCAAGGGTGGATTCAGCTGGATCCTACGTCTGTAAGTGAGGTCATTGAAATTTTGTAAAAGATTTTGTTGATTATAAGATCTTTTATATTGAGGCTTTTATGAGACAATTATGATCAGTTGAGATACACGCTTTCTATATAATTTTTCTCTTTTACTATTCTTATTAATTCGTAATTTGTAAAATTAGTGTCTTCATATGAAAGCTCGTTGAAATAGATTACAAAATATTATTTTTAGGGTTGAATTAATAACAATAACTTTTAACATATATATATCTATGATTTTTAAAAATTTATAAATGAATTTTTTTGTCATGATTGTGCTATCACTGAATTTAAATCTTGAATCTGCCACTGAAGTTATACTTTATTACTTCAATAAAATATAAACTTTTAACTTATGAGCTTCTTGTTTAAGGGTGTCTCAACATGAAATGATCTCATACAAAACCATTTATTATAATTATATGCAATTATCACTATTAAGTATTAATTATTAAATTAGTATATTTATTGATAACATACAAAAAAACAAATAGTATATTTAAAATAAATCAGAGGAAGTATTTAAGATAAGGATAAAATAATCCCAATCCGCAAGTCATAATTCACAACTCACAATGAATCGCATATCTTCACCTCAAATTTAAATAACATGCCCATAACTTGGCTAAGCCCAAGAATCATGATAAGATAATATATTATTCTCCTCGTTTTTTTAAGTTATTTATTTATTGTTCTTATAAATATTTTTGATTCATATTAATAAATTATGCACAATATTAATCTTGTTTGTTCTCGTTTTAATATTTGTAATAATGTTTATGTTCCTTACATATCTTCCACTAACTTCATTTTAACATTTTTATATGATTATTATCTTATATGTAATTTACTAACTTTATAAAAACATTTTATTTATAGTTATAACTATATTTTTTCACTGATTTTCTTTTAATATTTTTCTAATTTTATATGATTTCCACCTACCTCCATCAAATACATTATTAATAAAATAATATATCTCTCATTATTTTTCTTAATTCTCGTAATCATTAATGTTGCGAACTTCCTTAAGAAACTAAGTAAGTAATCCCTTTGTTTCTTTTTTATTTTCATTTTCCTTATTTGGTCAATTCACTCTAATTGTCTACTTTCTATTCCCAACTTATAGTATTAGTTAAAATATCCCACCTATCACCTTTTTAATTATTATAATAATTTAAATACCCCAACTACTACCTTTACAATTATTATAATCACTTAAAATACCCCACTACCATTTTTCTTAATTTGCATGCCCACTAAAAAACGAACAATAAGAAAGGGGTGGAGGGAGTAACATTTATCATCCACAAATTCTTGTATGAACAATCCGACTAATACAAATTGTCTCCACATAACTTTTTATTTCGAAGTCATCCCACCAAAAAACGGCAACACACTACCAAATCAATGTACATTAATCAAAATACTCACATAATTACGAGTATCATCTATCCGCTATCTCTCTCCCTGAACCCTGACCATAACCCATATAATAATCACATAAACCATAAAATTAAAAGAGCAAAAAAGTGTATTACCTGAATACGGATGATACCAGAATTGAGATTAGAATAGTGGGGATTAGATTTTAAGTTGGAAATGGTGGAGTAAAGAGAATCAACAGCCAATGCAGGTGATGAAACCGGACATAAACTTAAAGTTTGGACTATCCCAAGTGGGTTTATGGGATTACTTTGACATCCATTCATGGACATTGATGAACATAATTGGTAATTTCTTTTTTGTTGATGATGTTTTATTGAGTATACAGAAAATGAAGTGTATTTTCCTGATGCCATACTTGTAAATGGGTAGCTAGATAGCAATTTCAGAGAATGGGTTTGTGTTTTATGGTAATATAGTGCCTATAAGAGTAGTGGTTGTCAATGACTCTGCGGGCCGTCCTGTTTATTTTTGGGTTCCGGAGGAAAAAATAAAAAAGGGTCTTAAAGACTTGAGGCGTAACGCGCAATATAACACATTTTTTGTTTTTTGTTGTTAATATTTAAACTAATTAATAAAAAAAGCATTAAAAATTCATACTCCCTCCGGTCCAGTTTACTCGTCCCATTTTCTTTTTTGGCAATTCCTCATTACTTGTTCCATTTCCTTTTTTGGCTATCTTTTTTTTACCTAAATACCCCCACTTTTCCAATTCTCAATACTCCACTACCACCTTTACAATTAATTTAATCAATTAAAATACCCAACTACCACCTTTTCCAATGGACCCCACTACTACCTTAAAATCCGTGTTTGGTCAAATGGGACTAGTAAACTGGACCGGAGGGAATATTACTTAGCAAAAAAGGTAAGTTATATATTTAATTTTAATTCAAATATGAAATTAATCTATCTATAACTAATACTAAAACAAAACACGCTTATGTCATCATTTTTTAAAATTGTTTACATGTCACAATCTCAATAAAAATTTTCCCTCTAAAACACAATGATGATGTCATTGCATTTATTACTTTATTACTCATATTTATAGCTTTGACTTTTTTTATTTCTTAATTATGACTAATATTATTAATATTGATTGATTTTTTTACTTTTTAGGTCATATCATTTTAATATATGATAAAATCATATATTTTATTTTATTTTCTTTCAATTACTTATATAAAATCTTTATAATGTTATTTATTGAATGAGTATAGAATATTTTGAGATGGTTAAAATATAAACCCATCAATTTGAAATTTTGTTATTTAAACATACATATCAAAAAATTTAATAAACCTGTGCATCGCACGGGTATTATCTAATACTCCCTCTAATTCAGAACTATTGTCCCATTTCTTATTGAGTAAGTTCACCTCAAATGTCTCAATTCTATTTTTAGTCATGATTATTTTATCAAAATTTCCTATGTTCACACAAGTAATGACCAAAATACCCCCACTTTTACTACGTACAATACTTTAACTACCACCTTTACAATGAATTTAATCAATTAAAATAACTCAACTATCACATTTTGGTGGACCTTTTCACACTCTTAAGATCCGTGCCCAACCAAATTGGACAATAGAGGTGAATTAGAGGGAGTATCATTTATATACATGAAAATAAGTTTTTTAGACCCTAAAAAATACGGGGCCCTGAGCGATAGCCCGCTTTGCTCTTACTAATCGACGGCCCTAACTTTGTGGTCGAGTTATGGAGTACATGTTTCTTATCGTGGCTTGTATTAGTTGAGCTATTTAACTTATGTATGAGGTGTGTTTTATAGTAAAGTTATCTTATATGATAATTTGTGTATGTACGGATAGAGGGAATGGGAGTGAGTATTATGAAAGAAAGAAAAAAATGTTTTTATGAATAAAAAATTTCAAAAATAAGCGTTGGAACAAACTAATTTTTGGAATAAGGATCTTTCAACGAAACCTAAGATAAGGCATAAGACGTTGGAATGTTTGCTGTTAGTGATAGCGGGCAATTACTGAGCTACGTCAAAAGCCAGCTCAATAATCGCCCGTTGTTACTACAAGGTGGATTGTTGAGCGAAATTTTTTTTAGTTTATTAATCGAACGTCGTTACTAACAGGTGGCAGTTGTTTGTGGGCTTACTTTTGGAATTTTTAAAGGCTTCTTTTTTTTCTTTTTTATAAGTATTACATGACCTTGCACCCTAAGTCCCAATTGTATTAGTTTAGGTGATATAGGATCAGACAGATCCAAGATCTAAAATCATCGGAAAGATCAATATAGATTAAAGGATACTCTTAGTATCCCGCACAAGTCAGGGTGGGTGGGGGATTGTCTTTTTTGCTGAAAGATGCGGATAAATCATACTCGTTCCCCCAAAGAGGGAAAGAGAGATGCGCGCAGTGCCGCAGTCAAGAAACCCCCAACTAATACTTGCTCCCAATAGGAATCGAACCCTAAACCTTCTACTCTATATGCAGATATTCTATCTATTGAGCCACAAACGCTTTTGGTTAAACGAGATCAATATAAATTGACAACTTAAAAATATCATTCTCAACCAATTATATTTTGCGGTTAATAATGTCATTTCATCATTTTTCAAATCTTCAAGTTAATATTTTATATGGTTAACACATTTATATGATATGTTCAGTTAACATATCTACATGACAACATTATCTTCTGGATACTTTGTTTGAACATGTAATAAGTGGTTAAAATTGATTAGCTTTTTTTTTTTTTAGAAAATCCATAATTTTTGGAATTTGATTGAGGATGTATTAATTTATATAAAAAACTAGCAAGTTGTCGACTTGTTGTTAGTAATTTTCATTTCATATAATATGTTATAATTTTTTTTTGAAATTCTAAAATTATATTATTTAATAATTTTTTGTAAAATGACAAATAAGAGTTCATGAGATCTTTGTCGAATGTCAATATTTTAATGGTTAACACATTATTAATTTATTATGTGCAATTGATTAAATAACCAATTGCCCAAATCAACACATTATTTTAAGCAGTTTTAAAATTAAAGATTAGTTATTCTAAAGATCTTGTGATAACAAAATATTTTACTTAAATAATAAACTCTAGAGAATATTATCAATTTAACATTTATTATTGTTATACCTAGGGATTTATTTTAAGAACTTATTTTAAACATTGTGAAATTCTAGTAAGAGTATATATATAATGTTATCAAAACACATTATAGAAGCTTATATTGTTATAGAGTTGTTTGGTAAATTTAGGCATTGACTGTTGGCTATTTATTAGAGAAAAAAATGGATCCATAAGCCAAAAGCCAACATAAAAAACTATCTGGAGTTGCTTTTTACTTTTGGCTTAAAAGTCAGTTTTTCAGCTGGTTAAAAGTCGTTTACCAAACACTTTTGTTGGCTGTTTGACCAACCCATAAGCCAAAAGCCAAAAGCCAACTAAATAGTTAATGTAAAAGCCAACTACCAAACACCCGTATATAATATAGTCATGAAATGTTCTGTTTGAAAGATATTAATCATGTAGAAAATTTTTCTATTTTATAAAATATTTACTTTGGCTTATATGTAGATTATTTTAGAATATGCATATGTATAAATTCTATCATCCATCATCATCCTACTCAGTGTATCGCGTTTATAGAAAACAATGGACATGGTCTGGGGAGGGAAGGACAGCAGCAACTCATACTCATAAAGGAGAGCACGACAAAAAGGAGTCCCCTGGCTCGAGAAAGATTAAGATACATCTCTGCCACATGAGAGATAAATACAACGCATATAGATAAAATAAGATAAAAACAATTATACACTTAAAAACAATAATATTAAACGAAACGAGAGAAATCAAGAGAACAAGAACACCAATAGATAGGATTTTTTACCAACTACAGCCTTTAAGTTTAGTCATTTTCAAATAAACAGCCGCAAAGTTTTTTTTTTTTTTTTTTTACAAACAACAACCTTCAAGTTACCCAACACGACAACGATACAACCACTTCACCAAATGACCTGCTAAGGGACTATTGACCAAGGTAAATGACCTTTGACTTTCAATTAAATTCATTAATTTAACCTAATTACCCCCAATTAAACCCTTCTTACCCAACCTCTCTTAACCCCTCCTCAATCACCACCATTCTCTCACCCCAACACCACCACCACCTCCACCACCACCACCACCATTAAAATCTCTCTTTTCTTTCTTTTTATATGTTCTTAACGTTTCCTATATTTTCCTCTCTTTTAGTTATTTTCTACTAACATCATCATCTGAATTTGTTTCTTAAATTTCAGAAGTTGGGTCATTAGATAATCTAGCCATATTAACTATATTTGAATAGATCTATAAAAAAAATGTATTCAAATTGTGTCTCGAATTTGGGATTTTTATTTTTTATGTGAGAGAAGACATAAAATATCTTTTTTTGTTAATTTGATTTTTTTGAATTTTAATTGTATTTCAATGTTTAATCAAATCTACTTCTTTGTTTTATGAAATCTTAGGATTCTGATTTAAGCCCTAGTGTTCGAATTTCGACCTCGAATAAGTTTTGGTGGAGGATTTTCATATTTAGGGTTTTTCTGAGGATGATTTAATTAAGGTTTTTAGTGTAAAGAAGACCGTACAAAACCCAAGCTTGAAAATAGCAATGAAGAGAGAAAGACTAACGTTGGAAGAACATAATGTAATTGTTGGACCGCAAACAAAAATTTCACCTCCATTTTCTATTACAAGTGGTATATAATGCAAACAAATTACAAACGGGAATTTGTTTCAAACCCCTTTAAGATGACAAAAATGAAATTACAACTCAATATTACAATACAAAAGAAAGTGAAGATAAGTTTGTAACACCTAATGTTACCCGGAAACTTGATACAAGTTGTAGGCGTGTGATCACTTTCCTTTTGTGATATTTCCCCCACAACGGTACTTGGGTTTGCAATTGGAAATTCACAATGAGATACAAACAACTCCAACACTACCTTAGTACTTAGGAAGTGTAACGTAACAACGATGTGTTTATAGAAATTATGAGAATTGTATCACTTGAACAAAAGTTAATTACTCTCTTGATCAAGCTTAAACAAATGAGAGAGGAGAAAAAGAGAATTCAGAAATTTGCTAGTGAAAGGTGCAAGAAACTCAATGCACAAGGTTCACTATTTATACACAAGAGGTTCCTTGTGCATTCATCACCATTCATGATCATATTGATGATCATACATATTAATGCCATTAATCCATAGCATTATTATCAATTATTCTCCTTAATAATACCAGAAATCAAGAGGATTAAGGAGAATCCTAGGCATTAAACACAAAGAAAACGGGAAGAAAAGCAACGGTCACATGAAAGGCTGACCGCCGAGTCGGCGACGAGCCCAGGGGAGGGAGCGCCGACTCGGCGCCTACTCACTGACCAAAACAGTTTCTCCCAGTAGCCTAGCGCCGAGTCGGCGACGAGGCTACTCAAGGGAGCGCCGGCTCGGCGCCAACCTTCTGACCAAACCCCTTGTTTCCAGTGGCCTAGCGCCGACTCGGCGACGAGGCCACTAGTATGAGCGCCGACTCGGCGCCTAGCCTTTTGACTTGGTCCTTTTGTTTTCTTTGTGTTATCTTACAACACCTATTTTGGACCACGTAAATTAATACGTATATTGTCCCACTATTTATAATAACTTTAATCGATATATTACGGACTTATAAACTGTCCCACTACCTTAGTAGTACTTAGTGATTAAAATACTCAGGATTATTATGTAGTATATATTATTATACACTAAATGTTCAACATTTTCCACTTGAATACCATTAAAAAAAAAGGACAAAAATAAAAACCACAACTTTCTTCAAATTCAACATCTTTTACTCAAAAACATAACATTTCTTTTTTGGGTTTTGTTCTACAAAGGAAGAATATCAAGACCCACTTCCTAAGATAAACGAAAATTCGAACCTTTATAAGATAAACGAAAATTCGAACCTTTATAAGATAAACAAAAGTTCAAACCTTTAGAAGCAAATCAGACAAAGTTCACACCTTTAGAATCAAATTTTCCTAGGTTATAATACCAACTTCAATAGTTTATAACACCAGCTCCAAATAAGTTATAATACCAACTCATGGTGAGAAAACCTTACAACATAATGTGAGTAATAGAAAGAGAAGTATATTAATAAATCAGTCCGTCTTGTAAGAGACCATCTCACGGTTAGACGACCTCAAAACAAGAAACCCATAAGCTAAATGTTTTTATTATCGGACAATTTGATCCAAATATGAAGCATGTGTCACGGTAAGACCGTCTCATACAAAAAAATGTGTTAATAAAATGAAATTCCCGATCTACATATCCGGATGATAGCTTAGGAATTAGCAACCAGGGAAGGGGTTTACAATCAATCAAAATTCAAAGCAGCTCATCTTCACGAGGATCGTAGTATTAGGCATGATTCATGGATATACTGCCGTCATCGGCCATTTACGTGTTGCGATCTCCGATCCAATGAGTTAAAACATTTTGTCATTGTCATTATATATCCAATATTGTTAGCAGGGTCGGTCCTAAATATTTGGGGGTCCTGGGCTAAATAGCATATTATGGTCTTTTTTTAATTTTTTTGCAATTTATAACTTATATGAACCTTTTACAACCATTAATTTTGCATTTTTGACATGGGGCCTTGGGTGACGGTCCATCTTGCCCATCCTTAGTGCCGATTCTAGATATGTTAGGACCTTGGGCGAAATAATGAGGCTCTTTTCCATTACAATTGATCACTTATATGTACCCTTCTACAACCATTATTTTTGTTCTTTTGACATGAGGCCCTGGACGACGAACTTTCTTGCCCACCCATAGGGCCGTCCCTAAATATTGTTAAAGTGTTTGTTTGTTATCAGGGCCCGTCAATTAACAAGGGCAAAGCAGACTATCCTATCGCCCAGGGCCTCGAATTTTTTAGGGCTCAAAAAACTTATTCTTATTTATATAAGTGATACTAATTTGAATTAAATTGTATAACTTACATTATTTGCTAACTAATATAAATTTTTAGTGTTTTTTATGTAATGTAGCTTAAATATTAATAATAAATTTTTTAGGGCCTAAAAATGAACGGGACGACCCTAGCTGTCTAGATTAGAGAAAGAAGTCGTACTAATTGGTTTTCAACTCCTTTAAGCTTATATGTGAGTTGCTTTACTCAGAATCATTTTCTAAATTTAAAAAAACAACTGATTTTAATTAAATCAAAATTGGCTTTTATTTAATTCGATTTGATAAATAAAAAGAAAATTAAAATTTAAAATTTTCGTTTTTATCATGTCTATCATATAATATATCATTTTGGTTCATCATCATCATCATCATCATCATACCCAGTGTTCCCGCACGTAGATACTCTATGGTCAGGGTCCGGGGAAGGAAGGTCGACGGCGTCTCATACCCAGAAGGAGATGGCGGTCATAAGAGTCCTTCGGCTCTATAATAGTTTTCAAGGATAGGGCATGCAAAAATCTGAAACCTGCATCTTACACCCACGTTAGCCAAACATAAGGATCATTTATAAATTTATAAACGATACAGGTAAAAGAGGCAGTGAATAGAGACGACGAAAGACACAAAACAGTAACAAACAAGTCTTGTAATCTAGGACGTGAATAAGGCGCCGCCATGTGGCTTTATTCCTAGTCAGGTCCTTAGAGAGGTATAGTTCGAGCAGGTCGCTGTTAATCTGCTCCTCCCACGTCCTCTTAGGTCTTCCCCGGCTTCTCTTGCCCTCCACTATGATGTGTTCAACCCTTCTCACTGGAGCGTCATGGGTGCTTCTCTGCACATGCCCAAACCATCTGAGCCTGTTCTCCCGCATCTTTGCAGAGAGAGGTGCAACCCCTAACTTCTCCCTAAACTCCTGATTTCTAATCCTGTCCATCCTTGTCTTACCACACATCCATCTCAGCATGCGCATCTCTGTTACATCCATTCTCTGCTCGAAAGCCTTCTTTACAGGCCAGCACTCTGTTCCGTACAACAAAGCCGGCCTAATCGCAACGCGGTAGAATTTCCCTTTTAGTCTACTAGGAAATCTTTTATCACGAAGCACCCCAATCGCTGCTCTCCACTTGAGCCAACCTGTCTGTATACGGTTAGTAACGTCACCCTCAATCTCCCCATAATAATAATATCAGTTCTTGTGATCCTCTATTAATTTAGGTTTGTTGATATATAAAAATTTCAATTATATATAATTTATTCATTGAAAGTAATTTAAGTGTTTTATATAAATCAATATCAGTTCTTGTGATCCTCTATTAATTTAGGTTTGTTGTACAATAATAAGGAATAGTCTCAATATATAATTTTTGGATTTAAACTTTTATAAGTTTTAATCACGTGTGATTAAATTTACTAATATACACAAAAATTATTATATATTGTGTTTTTTTTTTGAAGTTTATTATATATTGTTTTTTTGTTAAGAAACTAATTCAACTAAAAGCTTAAATTGATATGTTTATATACTCTATCACGCCCCTTACACCTCACATGAGAGTCCTTTGAATTAGAAGTGTAGACACAACACATGTTCCGCTACTACTACTACTACTACTACTACTACTACTACTACTACTACTACTACTACTACTACTACTACTACTACTACTACTACTACTACTACTACTAATAATAATAATAATAATAATAATAATAATAATAATAATAATAATAATGAAAAATCACCTAAAATAATCAAATTCTATTCGTGATTTTCCTACAATAATCTCATATATTGATTAACCATAAATAATTCGAACTTTGAGGGGTATTTTCCTAAAGTGAAACCGGTGACCGAATGACTTACTATAGCAAGTTTTATTTTTCAAAAAAAATAAATTAAAAAAAGGTCAAAATTTTTTTTAAAAAATGTTCAAAAAAATTTAGATTTTTTTATCAACTAGAAATTTTTTATGTAAAATTTTACAACTTTTCTCTAATTTTAAATTAATTTTCAATTTATTTTTTAGGTGAATTACCTACTATATCAGGTCATCGGGTTATCGAAGTTTACTCTATGGAAATACCCCTTAAAGTTGGGATTATAAGTGGTTAATTAATAGATGAGATTATTGTAGAAAAATCACGAAAAGATGATTATTCTTGGTAAATTTTTATAATAATAATAATAATAATAATAATAATAATAATAATAATAATAATAATAAGGAAAAATTGTCCAAATTAATCCAACCTATTTTCAATTCTTTGCTAATAATCCCATCTTTCAAAAATTAAAAAATAATCCAACCTTTGCATTGTGTTTGTTGTGAATGGACCCTAATAATGCAAAACTGGTATAACCGGTCATATTTCATCAATTCCTTCTCATTTCTCTCTCCTCCCATTCCAATTTAAAATCAGAAACTTTAAACCCATCATCTCCTCTTCAAAGCTTTTTCTCCTCTTCAATGGAGTCTTCAAGAATTGCAAGAAATACACTAAATTCTTTCCTCTTTCAATTCTAAATCTATACTTTTCTTCACCATTCATTTTCGTTCGACAATTGCTACAAATTTGTCCAGATTTCGCGTCTTCTCACAAGTTTTTTTTGCCCTAATTTTCGAAAATTTTAAGTTATTTCATCCGAAAATTTTATTTAATTTTAGTCTTTGATTTTCAATTTTATACCTAATCATCTTCTTAAATTTAACTGGTTCTCACATCTACTTTGTCAATGGTTAGTAAAATTTTGAATTTTCTCATTTTTTATGATTTCTTGTATGAAATTTTTGAAATTTTATTTGTTTAAATTTCAATTTTAATGCTTTGATGTATGTATGAATTTTGTTGGTATGAAATTCAACACAAGCATCTACCTCGAGTGTACCAAAGAATGTGTAGTTATTTGAGTTAAATTTATTGGGCAATGTAATTATTTTTGCTATATATTTTGTAAGCCATTTGTAATTGGCAAACTTATCTCATCATTTCGTAAGCCATTTTGTAATTGGCAAACTAATCTAATTATTTTGTATTTAGAAAATTAGATAACTAGCGCATATAGCCTTAATCCTTCTTGGATGATATTTTGTAAGCCACAATGTTTATGAGATATGTATGTAAAGAACTACATGCAATGATGAAGTTCATGTTTCGAAAATAATAGCAATTTCACTTTGCCTTTTGAAGGGTCCATTGGCAGCAAACTGAAAGCAAAGGTTGGATTATTAATAAAAATTTCAAAAGGTGGGATTATTGGTAGGTAATGGGCAATAGGTTGGACTATTGTAAACAAGACAAAAGATGAGAATAACCTGATATAGCAGGTCATTTTCTGAAGGGTCCAATGACAACAAATTAAAAGCAAAGGTTGGATTATTTATAAAAATTTCAAAAGGTAGGATTATTGGTAGGGAATGGAAAATAGGTTGGATTAATCCCAACAATTTTTCATAATAATAATAATAATAATAATAATAATAATAATAATAATATTTTGTACATTGGTCATTGGTGTAGCATCATGAACCATGCACCAAGTGTTATCCAATTTTTCTTAAGAGTTTTGAGAGTGAAGCTAATGTTAAAATAGTATTTGTACTACTACACTATAGTTTGTATATATATAGGGACATGTTATAATTCTAAGCATAAGCTAGCCTTCCTTTACTTCTTAATACTCTTTTAAGTATCGTGAAAAAATATGGAACAAAATCAAACACACCAAGAAATATTAGCCCTTGAGCAAGAAATCAAACAAGAACTCAAGGAAAAATGTCATCCAACTACACCATTTATGGGAAGTGAACACGTTCACCTCGTAAAATATCAAAACTTTTGGTATGGTGATCAGTACGTTAAAAGTGTCCTAATGTTACAACAGCACTTTCTAGCCCAAGATAACGATATAATCTTATGTAGTCAACTCAAAACCGGTACTACTTGGTTGAAATCATTGCTATTTTCTCTTGTAAATCGCTCCAAATATAGCATCGATCAAACCCCTTTGCTAAAACATAATCCACACGAACTAATTCATTCCCTTGAGAGTGTTTATGGTAATTTAATTTCATACCCTAAAGCTCATAACCTTATTGAGCTTCCTTCACCAAGGCTCTTAAGTACCCATATGCCCTACACAAGTCTTCCTGAATCAATCAAGGCTTCTAAAACTCGGGTTTTATACATATGTCGAAATCCTTTTGACACATTTGTGTCATTGTATCACTTCGGCTCTAGCTTCATGAAGAAGCAATATGGAGATGATTTTGATCTTCCTTCTATTGAGGATTACTTTTATGATGAATTTTGTCAAGGGAAGCATCCTTGTGGACCTTTCTTTGACCATATACTTGAATTCTGGAAGGCGAGTTTAGAACAACCTGATAAGGTGTTTTTTCTTAAGTACGAGGATTTAAAGGAGGATCCTATGTCTAATCTTAAGAGGTTGGCTAAATTTATAGGCATGCCATTTTCTCATGAGGAAGAGAGTAATGGTGTTGTACAAGAGATTATTGAGTTTTGTGGCATTAAGAAAATGAAGGAGTTGGAGGTTAATAAAAGTAAAGAGGTTGTTGAAAACCTCTATGAAAAGAAGACATTCTTTAGGAAAGGAGAGGTTGGAGATTGGATTCATCATTTCACGCCTAATATGGTGGAAAAGATGAATTCATTGATCGATGAAAAACTTAAGAATACCGGATTATCTTTTAAATTACTTCCTTGATACACATTAATGATCGAAAATTTATTCTGGGGTTTTGAGCTTTATGGTTGAAGCCTCGGGATATCTATCTTATACACTCTATCAATCAGTTCATGTAAGTTTGTTCTTCTATATTATATAATAAGAGAGGTATCTACTCTCAATAGAACAAATACAAAAGGAGGGAAATAAAATTGGGTGAGTGTAGATGAAATAATTAAACTAGTTTGATGTTGGTATATTTATAACTTTTGTTGTTGTATGTCCATGTTTCATGCATGGTTCAATAATTTGATTAGTCTAATAATAAATTTTCTGTTTTTGCTTTCCTAACGCCGTATTTGGAAACTATGATGTCATTTGAAATTAATTCAAATTTAACATTTGATAAATAAAAAATACAAATTCATTTTTGGGCCAAATTCACCCATAGTTTTAAAAGTATTTTAAGTTAAGAATTTGAGAAATACCTCCCAAACCAGCTTCTCGTTCTCATATCTTCATTCATAGTTTTGTAATTCAAATCTGTAATTTGAAATGAATCAAATCTAATTGTATTTCCATAGAATTATAAAGTTTTTGTACAAAGTACTTGCATGGGTAAATTACACCATAATACATTCAATAAAACATCACAGCCTTAAACAGCAGGATGCTTAAGAGTAGTACAAAAAAACTGCACAAACTATTGTGAGAGACGGTCTCTTTGAAAGACCATCTCTAATTAGGTCGGCCCATAAAGAAAATGTATAGTAAAAATAGGCATTAATCTACAATGGACTGGACCTGAAAAACTATTTATTTTTCATTACAGAGAAATTCAATTCATCTTATTTAAAATACTAACTTTAAATGTAATTATATTGTATAAGATCTTTTTTTTAAAAATACTAACTTTAAACATATCGTTTACGGTCAAGTACTATCAAAGCTGTTATTGGGAAAAATTTATACACTTTAACGTTTTAAGCTTTATGAAAACAACGGAGACTATAAAGCAACATTCCACAAAAAAAGGATCGTTTTTACAAGATTTACTAATGTCAAAAGTTTGTGACAAGTGGTGTCGTTTAGGGATGTCCATATGACTCCACCTAAAAAATGCATAACTTTGGAGTTATGTGATGCAGAGTTAGCCGGAGGATGTATATAATTATCAAACATAAGAAGTTTTAACATGATTAACATAACAAGTTTACAAAGAAGTTTTAACATAAGAAGTTTTAACAGAGTATGTATAACTTTGGAGTAATGATAACACACGTATATCTGCATCTAATGTTGTTTACAAAGAAGTTTTATCAAATATTTGAGGAATGTAATGAAAAATAAATATTAGAATTTTCAATACTTACATTATTAATTAACATAAGACTTTCTTTAACATGATCTTCATAATTCAACAAAATCTTTAAAACCTTTGATACTACTTGGAACGTTTGAGACGGTTTCAACAATCATTAAAACCTTTTATTCCATAACCAAGCCTAACATCGTTAAAATAAATAAAATATTTAACAACATTCATCAACCAATTTAAATTACTAACAATAAACTTTCATTCATCCATGATAAAAAAAAATTACACAACCTGTGCATAACACGAGTAAATATCTAGTATATCTCTAACCGGCATAAGCACCATTAAGGATGGTCATAGGTCTAGGACCTTATTGGACCCGCCTCTTAAGGGTGGGTATTATTTGTTGAAATCCTTGGGATCTAGATTTAGAAAATGAATAACGGGTCTGGGTCCAGATCATGATCCTCATACCGGGACGATACCTAACCTCTAGACTCGGACCCAAGACCCGCTATGTAGACCCGACCTCGGACTCGAACATTTATTAAATTGTCATATATATATTTTTACGATTAATGTATACTCCCTTTTTTATTTTGAAGTTTGATGTATACTCCCTCTGTCTTCTTTGATTTGCATCAAAGAGAAAGAGGGTAGTTTTTAAGAATGTGGTAATAAATAAAAAGAAAAAATGAATTGTGAGGATTAAATAAAAAGAGAGTTAAAATATATGGATGAGATTAAAAGAAAGTGATAAGTGATCATCCAAAAATAAAAATAATGTAAATTAAATGGTACGGATCAAAATACAAAATACTCCAAATCACAACCTATATATATCATTCCATTTTGACTTGTGAAACCGAAAAGTTCACTTTCATTTCTCTCATTCCCAAATCCCAACTCGCCGTCCTCATCCCTTGCCTTCCCTTCCTTTCCCTCTCATTCCTGGGGGCTGGGATATTCTTCTTCTCCTTCCTCGGCGCCGTTGTTGTTCTTCTTCCTCGCCGCCGGTTATTCAGTTGTTGAAGGAGCTCTATAGTGCGTGTCCTAGTACATAAAATTATCTATTCGCAGAAAACAAAAGAGAAAGAAAGAGGGAAATATTGAAAATTGAGAATTGAAGCATGGAGGTTCAATGGGCAAGGGTGGATGGTAAGGTTCGTTCGCAGCGGATTCGATCTTGTAATCCTCTTTGTCATCCTATTCATGCTTCTCATGATCTCGAATTCGATCATAATTCTAAGTAAGTACTTTCTGAATTAGGGCTGATTTCAATTTCAATTTTCCATACTTTTCATTTTGCTATATGGGAAGTGTTCATGTTGATGTTGATGTTGGTGTAGACGTTTAAAAACACTTTCCGACGAGATAAATGGTCGCAATTTGGAAGTTGGTTCCCAATCGGTGTTGCAAGCTCTACCTCCACCTCTACCTCTACCTCTTGATTGGTCCGCTCCAGCTCCATTCTGGTAGGACTTGTATTTATCAATTTCAAATGAATTAGGGTTTTTTTTCTGTCATCTATTTTTAGGGTTTATGTTCTGCCATGTATGTTCATGCTTGTGTGTGTCCTCTCCCTTTTAGCGAAGAGCAAGCACCTTCTCGTACACTGGATTTCAAAGCTAGCGGGCCTCCTGTTTCTTCCCAATACTTGCCCCATCTTGACCAACTCCAACTCCGGTTATCTTTTTCCTCCCTTTTTTTTCTATGTTTATGATTATGATATTATTATTATTGTTAAACATTTAACACCCGAAAATATGTGGATTTATGCATCAAGTTTAATGTAACAATCTTTGCCCAATCGATTCTTCCACTCAGGACTTGAATTTACTTTCTCCACATAACTTTGATTATGTACAACAAGTAAAATTCTTCAGTGGAATAATCATTGCCCCAAGCTTAGGAAGGTTAACATAATTTTGTTTAGTGGAATTAAATTATAACTGCTACCAGCATGCTAGGTATATTTCTATTTTTTACCGGTGAATTTGCAAAGTTGACAACTTTTTCAAGCACTACTTTCATATTTCCCCCCCAATTTCAAGCGGAGTCAAAGGACCCCGTATAATCCTATATGTAGCTCTCTCACTACTTCAGGAATCTGATTCTAGATTCTCCTGTTAAAACATGACCTACTCACGTATACAAGATTTTACTTTTTATAAATACAACAGATACATGTGTCTTTTTTTTAGCCTATTCTCGATCTCTTGTTTGACTGACCATATGGATTATAATAAAAGTGTGATGGCCAATTATCTATGAACATACTTCAAAGTTCAAACCCCTCTCTTATTATATAATTTTTACTCATATGTCACCATCTCTTTGTACTTCCTTATCCGCACTTTGCTGAATGAGACCTTTCACTATGGTATACTACTTTCTGACTTCTATTATAATAACTTGTATCAGACACTTATTGTCAAGTTTGGGGGACTTTGATGATGGGTACGATCCATACGAAGCGTGTGTAAGAAAATATGCAGCCATAGCTTTGAACAATTGGAACTCATATCACGAAACATATCTTGTGTTCGTGGAAACTGGTCCTTCAGTGTTAGGATACACTTCAGCCGCCCGTTATTTGCATCTTAACTTCAAGGCTAAGAACAATGATCCATCTGATGATTCAGTGCAGACTTTCTTCGTTGAAGTCACCATAACTAACAAAAATGTTTTCAGTGTCGGAAGGGCTTGCTGCTTGGGTCTAAGTACCTCATTACCAGGTTATATTATGAACCACGTAACCTTAGATGATTTCATGTAGTACTTACATACTTCCTCTGTATAAATTTACTTGCTTCACAGGGAGTTGGTACCACAGTTAAGCTAAATAAATTTCACATTTGTGGGTCTAATAAATGGGAACCACAAAGGTGATAGTAAATGTCAATTAATTTGATGGTAAAAAGGTCTTTTTTGGTGGATTTTTTTTATCAAATAAGGTAAGGGAGCAAGTAAAGTGAGACGGGGAAGTATGATGTTTTAATAATCTTCTACGGTTGTTATTATTACCACCTATATGTTAAAAACTTTATGCATTTTCTTGCAGTTGAAGTCAGTACTTTGGGTTGCACATTTTGTTCTTCTCATGATATCCATCACCCTTGGAATTTCTCCAGATATCATAATGGTAGGGAAGATCATGCGGAAACCTTGTTATCCCAAACCAAAAAGCTGAAGGAATTCTTACTGAAAAGGTAGAAATTTTTTTTATTGTGTACTTGGTTGCTCATATAAGTCAATGCTATGGAGTTTTTAGTAATATGAGTGTGTAGCCAATTTTACTTGCTGAAATTGATTACACTTTTTTATCCTCAATAAGATTTTTATCAAGTGCTAGTGTAATTCTGATTTACATTTGTCCTAACTCTAAAAAAATTATTTATAGTAAAGAAGAGGGCTTCAGTCCTAGGTTCTCGCATCCTGGAATCAAGTACCTTTCCGAGGGCTATACTGGGACTTCCCCTATACTTGAAATTATGGCCTTGAACCTTTTTAATAGTGGAAAAAAGGTATGATCTCTTCTAATCTCTCTTTGGCTGACCAACAACACATACTCCCTTCTTTTTTATTTCTACGCTTTTCATTTTGATTTGTTTTTTAAAATGCTTTTTCATTTTCAGAATACTTTTTATTTTTACTTATGAAAAGTAATATATATATTTGTCCACACGAAGGTTGCATTGCAATATTAAAACATGAATGACAATTGGCAATCAATAGTTAAATAATTAATAAAATATACTAATGAAGAAACGACTTGAGACATGTGTCACATTGTCAATAATTTAACTTTCTAAAAACCAAATGAACTATCTCAGCAAAAGAATATCAACAGAATCAAAAGACAATCAACAAAGTTCGTAACTCCTGATGGTTATTGACATGATTCCAGCAAAGTTTGAGTATGATTTAGCAAGTGAATCGAAAAACTCAGAAAACGAGTTGCTGGATTATATGCATATATATTTCTATAATTGTAACATCAACAAAGGGCTTTCGAGTAGACGACACCTTAAATGTAATTCAGTTTCGGCGATTATCCACCTTAAACTCAAAACATGTTTAGAATTTGTGTTGCCTAGCAAAATGCACGTAGAAATGATTTTAGTTACAACAATCTTAAAACAAAGAGTTTTTAAATGCAAAGTTCACTGATGACCCAAAAAGAACTCAGTATACCCTTTGGCTGCATTTGTCGCACGCGAGGAATCAACATATATCTACCTAACTAATCGGGTCAATATCTACCCTTATCCGACAACGCTGCTTCTGGATGGTGTGATGCCTACACAATCCAGATGAATTTGTGGTACTTGTAGCAACATAGATACCAACTTACTAAGCCTGATAACAGAAGAGCAAATGACTTGGCATACAATTTTTGAATTGTTGCATATACCCCTTCATAAAAAAAACAACAAAAAGATCCCAAAATTTTCATGACCATTTAAAAACCCTTAAAACCCTCATTTAAGAAGTAACTAATTAATATTGTTAAATTAGAAAGATTAAAATACTAAAAAGGAGTTTTTAGTGTTGGTAACTTAAACTCGATTCCTCTCTCTTGCTCTACATAGCTCATCTTTGTTGAAGCGAATTAACAACGAAAATAATGACACTAAACAATCAAAGTTCACAAAAGCGGAAAAAAATATTTTAAAGATTACAAACAAATTACCTATCAACACTTCAAAAAAATGCTTTACCATTAAAATAACCTAATCAGCACTTGAGTTTTCTTTTTTTTTTGAAATAAATCAGCACTTGAGTTTAGTTGCATTAGTATCCAGTGTTTATCTATAGTGCTGATATGTTGCTGCTCATGGTGTGTTTTGATAATTCTTGTTCTAGCTTCCATATTGTTGCTTTTCTTACTGCTTGGTCCTTTCCTTTTAGTTCCAACTTCTTCTGCTGATTTGTTTGCTTCACTCTGGTTATGCAAATTGATGAGTCGGTTTGCTGATTATAACTTATCTTCTTTCTGTTGTGGTTTGTTTGATGTTGCTCTGGTTGCATTTTTTGTTGTTGCTCTAGTTGCATTACTTATAAATACATACAAACCAAAATAAACAACATACTCAAACATAAGAAAGCCAACGCAAAGGGAGAAATACAAAAGAAATCTAAAGTTATAATCCAAAGTCATACACAAGCAAATAATTATACTCCCTCCTATTAAGCAAAAGAGTCCCATTTGACTTTTCACGGTTTTTAAGGAGAGTCAAATGGGACCCTTGGGGTAGGAGAGATAGTGTTATTAGGGGTTTTAATAAATTGATTAGTGAAATAATGATTCCCTAATAAAATTGAAAAAACAAGCTAAATTGACCATTAATCAAACACAAAAACAAAGCATAAAATCATAAATTGGAATTAACGCACAAAATACGAACCATAAATTGAAGCATAAATCCAACCATTTATTCCCTAGATACGAACCATTTTCAGAAAAATGAAGCCAAATCACAAAATACGAACCCAGAAATTGAAGCATAAATCCAACCCAGAAAAGAAATCCAACCATAGATTGAAGCCAAATCACAAAATCTCACAAATACGAACCCAGAAAAAAACATTCTTTGAATGTTCTTGAGAGAGAGGATGAAGATGGTAGTAGTACAAATATTCTCAGAAAACAAAACATTCTCAGAAAAAAGAGTAATTAAAAACCCAAATCACAAAATCTTACAAATCACAAAATAAAACAAAGAACACAAAACATTCTCAGAAAAAAGAGTAAGAAATCAAACCCAGAAAAGTCGAACCGAGATGAGTGATGAGGGATTAAAAACCCAAAAATACGAACCAAGAGAGCAGAAAAGTCGAAGATCAGACAAAAGGAGGGAGAGAAGAAGAACATTAATAGGGTTCTTGAAGAACCCAGGTTGAAGAAGAGGGAGATAGGGTTAAAAAGGGGGAGTGATGTTTATTAAGGCCTAAGGGTATGTTTTAATTAGAGTAATTATGTTAGATTAAGTAGAAGGGGTGAAATTAGTAAGGGATAAATAAGGTTAAAAATGTAAATAGGTTAATTTTTTAAGGGTATAAGGGTAAAAAAACCATACTAAAAAAGGAAAAGGGACATTTGAGCTAACTTGACTCAAAATGGAAATAGGACACTTATCCTGAATAGGAGGGAGTATAAATTAATTTGAGCAACACGTTACTTTCCTCTACATCTTTCAACATACTTCTAAAAAAAGTACTTCCTCCGTTCCAATTTAGTTGCACCATTGAATTTAGTACGGTTTTTAAGGGTCGTCAAATCGGTTTGGTAAAAGTAGAGATGATGTATAATTAATGATGATATGTGGGGTAGAAATTGAAGAGTGAGGGGAAATCAGGTGAAATGGGGGAAAATGTAAAGATGGAAAAGAGCAGATGAAAACACTGACCTAGAGTACAAAGCTTGAAGAGCTTCTGAATATTGAATTTGGGGAGAAGAAAGAGAGAGATTGAATATAAGCAAAGCAAGAGGAAATGAATGAATGTTCATTACTGTTCATTTCCAATGATTTGGAGATATAAACAGTAATGCACAGTAGTAGGCTCTTCCAAAGTTTTTAGATATATATATATATATATATATATATATATATATATATATATATATATATATATATATATATATATATATATATATATATATATATATATATATATATATATGTAGTTCTGGGGCGAATTTTATAATGTTATTTTATATATTTCTATTAACAATAATGCAAATGAAAATATTAGAATGCAAGGATTGCACATGTATGTTGAGGGTGTCGATGTGCAGTTGATGTGGCATTGGTGCACGGAGCAGGTTTGATGGGTTGGATTGATTGTGATATGTTGATGATTGTTTGTGTTGTTTAACATTCTTTCAACATTCACAATCTTACTACATTCTTTCAACATTCACAATCTTACTAAACTCTTTCAACATACAAATTGTGGTGATCGAGTGATGGATATTGGTGTTGTGTCAGCGATCGAACAATACTTGCTGGAGAAGATGAAGTGATTTTCAAGGGTAGAGAAGATGAATGTTGATGAAGAATGAAGATTTTAGCGGTTTTTGTTTGTAGAGAAGATGAAGCGATTTGATCGATGTTAATTGGAGTACAATAATGTTTTAAGCGGTTTCTGTTTTTCATTTGAGCTTATATTCCGCTTTCTCTAAAAATTTTCAAATTGGGGTTTTTGACGCTTTTTAGGCTTTGTTTTCTAGACCATTATATGCGTCAAAAAATAAACGTCTAATAGCTCCATGTTTTTTTAACACCTTTCATTGTGTCTATAAAAAGTGTCTATAAAGGCTCCATGTTTTGTTGTAGTGTCCTGTGTTGATTTACCATATTAATGTTTCCAAATAATTAATTTAGTGTTCCCATGCAATTATTTAGTAAAATAATAGTTCAACAATCTAACAGATTCCATTTTATATTTGGTATATTTTCCCTAGTGTCATTTGATGGGAACTGAAGGTGCTGTAATTTCTTCTTTCCAATATTTTTGTATCTAACCCCATTGTTTCCATGGCTGTGAATATTTAGGGCACAAACTTTGAGCTTGTGAAGTGTGGCCCTGTTGGGATATGTCACATAAAGCCGGGTTTCATCAAACATTTAAACTTTAAGGCTAAGAACAAAGATGATCCTGGTGCCCCAGTTGAAACTTTTTTTGCAGAAGTTGTTCATGGTCGTAAATATGTCTTTGCACTCTTTTGCGTGCGCTTGGATCCATCCAATTCTATATCACCTGGTATGTGTTTTGAATAATTCTTAAAACACTTGCCTTGTCTACAATTAATTTGTTTATTGTTATGGCACAATGATATTACAGTCCATTTGACATTTTCTTGTTTCTTTTTTTATCAGAGAAATTTGAAGTTCATGGTTGCGCCTATTGTAAGAGAAGCAGCGGGGTCTATCATCCTCAATGTCCGGGATACTTAACTGGCCGAGAATGTGTATGCTAAGTAAAAGCTGATGAGACGATGAAAACTAAATTGTATGTATAATGTATGCGTGTGAGCGTGTCTACTTTGAAGTTTGGAGGCTTAATGGAGTTACCTTTCACTAGCGTTTTGTGCTGAAGTCCTGTTTTAGTTATTTTAGTATATATGAAAATCATAGGCTTATCTATCAACCTTGTTACTCAATATGGGGGATTAGAATTAAATTATTAAGCGAAAAGGAGCAATGTTGTTATATATGCTCTTTGATTGTATGAGTGCTGGATTTGTGCTATGGTTAGGGCTTTATGATTACTTGAAGAAGAAGATTTTGGCGAAACCAGCAATATGGCATGATATAACATGTGGTTAAAAATGAGGAAGAATTTCAATGGGTGGACAGGGTTTTAGGTAGCTGTGGAAGGATGTGAGCTAGTAAGTAGTGCTACCAATGACTGACTGGTTCATCTGGTTGGCATGGAAAGGGGAGGATAGGCCGGTGTTGAATTTGACACTGGATAGGAAATAATGGTCACACGACAGGGAGAACGATGGGGAATAGTAGCTATCATCCGTTGGTGGATGGTGGTGGTCGGGAGGCACAAATCATACCCGTATCCCTCAAGAGAGAAGGAAAAGAGGGATACACGTTTTTCTTTGTTTCACTCATCCCTCTTTTAGAGGGGTCTCTCTTTTTAGGGGGTTATTTGTCAGTATGGACAAATTTATCATTTGCTTTATATATTTACGTAATATTGGTAGATGACTTTCTCAACAAGTTTCTATTACCCCATATCAGCAACAACAACAGCAACCCGAATTCTTTCATAATTTTGGTATGATCCTTGTTTTCCACTCTCTTTTCACCGAAATGTTAAGGAAATTCGAAGCTTATTATTACTTGCATCATTAACTTATTGCGTTCAAGATCAATGACTTCGGCTAGATCACATTGAAGTTTCGTTGCTATTCATATTTTGTCTTGGTCAATGTTCATCCTCGTATTAGGCCTTCGTCTTTTCACTTTTAACGTACCAATTTAAATGTACTTATTCTTTTCTTCAATAATTAATTCGATCTAAATTTGTTAAAAGTTTGATGAAAGTTTTCTTCTCTTAGCGTCCATTCCATGTTGAAAACTAGAGGTTAATAAATTTCTTGTCGATCAAAATGTATGTGCAATTAGGGAAAGGTGTCATTACCATCTAAATCACATAATTCCAAAACACATTAGTACTCAATATGCTTCATAAAATGTTGTTTGCTGATTTCCATAGTGATTCTCATGGTATTCCCTTGGTGTAGTTGGCTTTGAACTTTTACTTCCATTCAATCCTTTCACTACAAGAAAAAGCGTTTTGGGCGACACTCAAATATGTCGCCCATTCTTCAATTTATGTCGTCCAAAGTAAGGGCAACAAATTTAGAAAATGACACGGCAAATGTCGCCCTATCGACGCCGCCCATGCTTGGGCGACAAACACCCATCTATGTAGCCCATGCTTGAACATTGGGCGACACTTTTATCCACGCAGCCCATAGTTAGTATCTTTGGGCGACACACATCTGTGTAGCCCATATGGCAAGTGTCCAATATGGTCCTTTCTCCCGACATTCCTTTGACACAACTACAATGCCATCAAATGGTTCTTACCTAGGCTTCCACCTACAATGAAATTTGGGAGTCCGGTATGCACCACAAAGAGGTTTCTAATTCACTCTCTAGTCGTATGGCAAATAAATAGCTGAAAAATGTTGGTGACCTTTTACATTGCCATTCATGATTCTAAATCATCCTCATATTGTCGTAATTAGAATTTGATATTATGATGGATAAAGGATATTATTGTTGAACAATTATGATATGTGTATTAGTATCATGACTTTGAATGTATAATTATTAACTACAGTAACTTGCTAAAATGTGGTGTATATATAATTGGATTATATACTTGAAACATGTATTATGTTATGAGTTATTAATTTGATTTGTTAATCTACTAATTGAGTCATGAGGTAAGCTTTAATATGTTATAAAATAATTTGGTCATATATGATTAATGAAAATAGCATTTCATGTTAAGTAAAAGGTTAGCATTATGTTATGATAAGTAAAGTTAGCGGTGAATCAATTTGGGGTTGATAATCAATCAGTTTTGTAAGATTCATGTATCTTTAGGCCTAGGGTGTCTAATTGTAATACAAGTTAAGTGTTGAGCAACTTCGTGCACTTTACTTTAAAGACCTTGTTGTTTTGATATACCCCCATTTATGGTTTAAATTACAATAGTTGAACCTTTAGTACATTGCAAGATTATCAAGTAGTACGACCTTTTTAGGTGGTCATGTAGAAGTGGAAAAGTTGTTTAAAGAACAACATTAGATAACAGGACATTTCTTGTTGTTACGAGCTCAGGTGATACACTTTTTATAAGCCACGTGTGCTAGATCCTTTACTTTTGTAAACATTGAGGAGAGTTGTCTTACTAAGAGAACATATTGAGACCTAGATATTAAGGTGTACTAATGCTAGTGGAAACAGCCGAAACATAACTGATTTGAAATACAACCGAACCGAATGACACCCGTCCGAAACCGACCCGATCACCCGAATGAACACCTCTAGTGGTAGCACTCTTTTAAGAATTTAGCGGAAAATGCTACGGCAATTAGTTTGTACATAAACTGAATGCTACCATGTGGAATTTTCTTAACAAAGTGCAACCACTAGCATTTCACTAAAACTCAATGCTATCATGTGAAATTTCCCTAATAATAATAATAATAATAATAATAATAATAATGCAACTTGCTGATAATGCAACTTGCTGTTGATCTCGCTATACAGCCTGCTCTTACATTTGTTGAGTTGGCCTATTCATTTGTTCTGAAAGAAATGAGCTGCTGATTTCAAGTGTTGTTTCATACTGTCATGTATTTATATTTCACACTCTATAGCTACCCTTTGCCGGCTTCTGTGTCGGCTGGCTTTCGCCTCGGTTTTTGCCCGTATGCACATGAAGAGTGGAAAACCCTTCATAGAAGGTGCGCTTCGGTTCCACGCTGATGCAAATAGGTTTTTTTCGAGTTCCATTTATTTTGATATATTTGATTTTGCTGGTGAAGAAAAAGCTTTTTGTTTGTCAAAAATTTTGCACATTGGGCATTGGTACAGCATCATGAACCATGCACCAAGTGCTTTCCAGCTTAAGAGTATTGAGAGTGAAGTGTTAAAATAGTATTTATACTAGATAGTACCCTTGCGATGCACGGCTTGATCAAATTTTTTAATATATTTATATTTATATATATTAAGAAATTAAAATTTTAAGAAATAAATTTTACATTATCAGGGACGGAGCAAAGATGTTGGAGACCCTATCTATTTTTCTGACATATTTCAAAATGGGGGCTCTTTATTATATCAAAAGATAAAAAAAATTTCCACTCAAAGAAAAATAATTTTAGACAAAATGTGTCGTAACATTATATTCTAAAATTAGTTCAAATATAAATTTCTTTTACAAACAAATCACTTAAAAAGTGTTGCTCCGAACCGTGCATAAATATCACTAATTAATATTTGAGGCCCCTTATTTATGGGGCCCTAGGTGGTCGACTATCCCGCTTGTGCTTAGAACCGGCACTGTACATTATACTTATACTCCTATTTCATTTTACTCTGAACAATTGTTTGTATTACGTAAATATATTGTATCATATTTTACATAATGCGCATAGGTGGTTGTGAAAGTTTAATTCATGACAAAAAGAACAACAACAAAAGATAAAAAAAGTAATTATACATATAATATTATTATATTTGTACTTTTTTATTTTGAATAAAAGAGAAAATGGTTTGTACATGGAGTATAAAATACGAAATTATAAGTTTTTTAATAAAAATAACATACTAATTTTTGCTAACAAAAATAATTCCTTTAATAATAAAATTGAACAGAATTTATAATTGAAATATAATCGAAAATAGTGAAGTCAAAGATAATCATAATAACAATGACATCATCATTGCATTTTGGAGGGAAAATGTTCAATGAGAAGGTGACACGTAAGCAATTTTAAAAAGGGATGATGTAAGCAGTGTTTTGTTTTAGTAATAGTTATAGATTTTTTATTTTGAATAAAAGAGAAAATGGTTTGTACATGGAGTATAAAATACGAAATTATAAGTTTTTTAATAAAAATAACATACTAATTTTTGCTAACAAAAATAATTCCTTTAATAATAAAATTGAACAGAATTTATAATTGAAATATAATCGAAAATAGTGAAGTCAAAGATAATCATAATAACAATGACATCATCATTGCATTTTGGAGGGAAAATGTTCAATGAGAAGGTGACACGTAAGCGATTTTAAAAAGGGATGATGTAAGCAGTGTTTTGTTTTAGTAATAGTTATAGATTTATACTACTCTATAGTGTGTGTATATATATAGGGACATGTAGTTATAGTTCTAAGCACAAGTATTGTGAGAAAATATTAGCTCTTGAGCAAGAAATCAAAATCAAAAGCACCAAGAAATATTAGCCCTTGAGCACCAAGAAATATTAGCCCTTTGCTTCTTAATACTCTTTAAGTATTGTGAGAAAATATGGAACAAAATCAAAAGCACCAAGAAATATTAGCCCTTGAGCAAGAAATCAAACAAGAGCTCAAGGAAAAATGTCTTCCAAATACACCATTCATGGGAAGTCAATACGTTCACCTCGTAAAATATCAAAACTTTTGGTATGGTGATCAGTACGTTAAAAGTGTCCTAATATTACAACGGCACTTTATAGCTCAAGATAACGATATAATCTTATGTAGTCAACTCAAAACCGGTACTATTTGGTTGAAATCATTGCTATTTTCTCTTGTAAATCGCTCCAAATATAGCATCGATCAAACCCCTTTGCTAAAACATAATCCACACGAACTAATTCATTCCCTTGAGAGTGTTTATGGTAATTTAATTTCATACCCTAAAGCTCATAACCTTATTGAGCTTCCTTCACCAAGGCTCTTGGGTACCCATATGCCCTACACAAGTCTTCCTGAATCAATCAAGGCTTCTAAAACTCGGGTTTTATACATATGTCGAAATCCTTTTGTGGTATGTTTGGGAACTTGAATTTCATTTGCAAATATAGATTTGGGCAACTTATGTGTTTGGCTAATCTAAAATTTGAAAATGTAGATTTGATCCAAATTCTAATAACTTAAGAAAATAAGAGTGAGTTATGGATTTCAAAATAAGAGCTCTAGACTTGTTATTTCCAAATTCATGATTTCAAATTTCTAAATTGAAATCCAAATTTTCAAATAAAATCCTCATTCCCAAACGCTACCTTGACACATTTGTGTCATTATATCACTTCGGTTCTAGCTTCATGAAGAAGCAATATGGAGATGATTTTGATCTTCCTTCTATTGAGGATTACTTTTATGATGAATTTTGTCAAGGGAAGCATCCTTGTGGACCTTTCTTTGACCATATACTTGAATTCTGGAAGGCGAGTTTAGAACAACCTGATAAGGTGTTTTTTCTTAAGTACGAGGATTTAAAGGAGTATCCTATGTCTAATCTTAAGAGGTTGGCTAAATTTATAGGCATGCCATTTTCTCATGAGGAAGAGAGTAATGGTGTTGTAGAGATTATTGAGTTTTGTGGCATTAAGAAAATGAAGGAGTTGGAGGTTAATAAGTGTAAAGAGGTTATTGAAAACCTCTATGAAAAGAACACATACTTTAGGAAAGGAGAGGTTGGAGATTGGATTCATCATTTCACACCTAATATGGTGGAAAAGATGAATTCATTGATTGATGAAAAACTTAAGGGTACCAGATTATCGTTTAAATTACTTCCTTGATACACATTAATGATCGAAAATTTATTCTGGGGTTTTGAGCTTTATGGTTGAAGCCTCGGAATATCTATCTTATACACTCTATCAATCAGTTCATGTGAGTTTGTTCTTCTATATAATATAATAAGAGAGGTATCTACTCTCAATAGAACAAATACAAAAGGAGGGAAATAAAATTGGGTGAGTGTAGATGAAATATTTAAGCTAGTTTGATGTTGGTATATTTATAACTTTTATTGTTGTATGTCCATGTTTCATGCATGGTTCAATAGTTTGATCAGTCTAATATTAAATTTTCTGTTTTTGCTTTCCTAACGCCGTATTTGAAAACTATGATGTCATTTGAAATTACTTCAAATTTAACATTTGATAAATAAAAAATACAAATTCATTTTTGGGCCAAATTCACCCATATTTTTAAAAGTATTTTAAGTTAAGAATTTGAAAAATACCTCCCAAACCAGCTTCTCGGTCTCATATCTTCATTTATAGTTTTGTAATTCAAATCTGTAATTTGAAATGAATCAAATCTAATTGTATTTCCATAGAATTATAAAGTTTTTGTACAAAGTACTTGCATGGGTAAATTACACCATAATACATTCAACAAAACATCACAGCCTTAAACAGCAGGATGCTTAAGAGTAGTACAAAAAAACTGCACAAATTCTTGTGAGAGACGGTCTCTTTGAAAGACCATCTCTAATTAAATCGGCCCATAAAGAAAATGTATAGTAAAAATAGGCATTAAGCTACAATGGACATGATCTGAAAAACGTCTCACATAAAGACGGTCTCTCAGGAGAATAGCTCAAAAAACTGATACAAGTTCTACACAGAATAATTTTTGACCATGAGAATTTCATTGCATAATTTCTTGGGTATCTGCTCCAATGTTAGGCCTTCTTGCCATATCTGTCCGACCATAACTCCGAGTCCAAGATGACGAACATATATAACTAACCCATCAGTGAAAGACTAATGTAAGTATTGAAAATTCTAATATTTATTTTTCATTACAGAGAAATTCAATTCATCTTATTTAAATTAAAATACTAACTTTGAATGTAATTATATTGTATAAGATCTCTTTTTTAAAAATACTAACTTTAAACATATCGTTTACGGTCAAGTACTATCAAAGCTGTTATTGGGATAAATTTATACACTTTGACGTTTTAAGCTTTATGAAAACAACGGAGACTATAAGCAACATTCCACAAAAAAAGGATCGTTTTTACAAGATTTACTAATGTCAAAGTTTGTGACAATGTGGAGATTCCATCATATGTGATGAAATTTGTCTCATTTTCTGATATTCTATCACAAACTTATTATATCTCTTATTTATGTGGTATGTATTCTACACTCTTTATTTTTATAGTTTAATTAGCTATATATTAAATTTTAATTTGAATATAAATATTATTTAATTTTAATATATGATCTAATGAATGTCTTTTTTAAAATGATAAATATATTATTGGACAAGTGGTGTCGTTTAGTGATGTCCATATGACTCCACCTAAAAAATGCATAACTTTAGAGTTATGTGATGCAGAGTTAGCCAGAGTATATGTATATAATTATCAAACATAAGAAGTTTTAACATGATTAACATAAGAAGTTTACAAAGAAGTTTTAACATAAGAAGTTTTAATAGAGTATGTATAACTTTGGAGTAATGATGATAACACAAGTATATCTACATCTAATGTAGTTTACAAAGAAGTTTTATCAAATATTTGAGGAATGTCATGAAAAATAAATATTAGAATTTTCAATACTTACATTATTAATTAACATAAGACTTTCTTTAACATGATCTTCATAATTCAACAAAATATTTAAAACCTTTGAATTTTGATACTACTTGGAACGTTTGAGACGGTTTCAACAATCATTAAAACCTTTTATTCCATAACCAAACCTAACATCGTTAAAATAAATAAAATATTTAACAACAATCATCAACCAATTTAAATTACTAACAATAAACTTTCATCCATGATAAAAAAAATTACACAACCTGTGCATAGTACGAGTAAATATCTAGTATATCTCTAACTGGTATAAGCACCATTAAGGATGGTCATGGACTCATGGGTCTAGGACCTTATTGGACCCGCCCCTTTTTAAGGGTTTGGGTATTATTTGTTGAAATCCTTCGGATTTAGATTTAGAAAATGAATAACGGGTCTGGGTCCAGACTCGGACGAGACCTGACCTCTAGACTCGGACCCAAGACCCGCCTTGTAGACCCGACCTCGGACTCGGTTATTTATTAAATTGTCATATATATGGGAAATTCCACATGGTAGCATCCAGCTTTGATGAAATGCTAGTGGTAGCACTTCTTTAAGAATATTCCACATGGTAGCATCTAGTTTATCTACAATCTAATTGCCGTAGCATTTTCCGTTAAGTTCTTGTTAAATTCCGTTAATTTCATCATTTTGTAAGTTTTTTTCCACATGGTAGCATCCAGTTTTTGTTAATTTACCATTTTAACTTTTAATTCACCATTTTAATGTTTAATTCACCGTTTAATTCATTAACGCTCATAAATGTTTAATAATTTTATTGAAAAATTATAAGAAACTATCTAATCGGGTCGAAACAAGTACTTATTCAACTATTTTTGGATACGTAAACCGAAAAAGATATTTAACGTCATTTTTACCTGTCATAACGATTTTTTTTCAAAAAACGAACGTTGCAAATATCCTTATGTGGTAACTATTTCGAAAATCCGGTCGAAACAAGTACTTATACGCTTATTTTCCGATACGTAAACCGAAAATGATATTTGACGTAATTTTTATCCATCATAACGATTTTTTTTTGAAACAACGGACGTGGCTACTATCCTTATAGGATAACTCTTTCGAAAATTCGATCGAAACAAGTACTTATTCGAAAGAGTACTTGTTTCGACCGATGAATTTAATGTTAAAATTATTTTTCCATATAATTATTCAACATTTATAATTTTTTTCAATAAAATTATTAAACATTTATGAGCGTTAATGAATTAAACAGTGAATTAAACATTAAAATGATATTTGACGTAATTTTTATCCATCATAACGATTTTTTTTTGAAACAACGGACGTGGCTACTATCCTTATAGGATAACTCTTTCGAAAATTCGATCGAAACAAGTACTTATTGGAAAGAGTACTTGTTTCGACCGATGAATTTAATGTTAAAATTATTTTTCCATATAATTATTCAACATTTATAATTTTTTTCAATAAAATTATTAAACATTTATGAGCGTTAATGAATTAAACAGTGAATTAAACATTAAAATGATGAATTAAAAGTTAAGATGGTAAATTAACAAAAACTGGATGCTACCATGTGGAAAAAAACTTACAAAATGATGAACTTAATGGAATTTAACAAGAACTTAACGGAAAATGTTACGGCAATTAGATAGTGCATAAACTGGATGCTACCATGTGGAATTTTCTTAAAAAAGTGCTACCATTGGCATTTCATTAAAACTTGATGCTATCCTGTGGAATTTCCATATATATATATATATATATATATATATATATATATATATATATATATATATATATATATATATATATATATATATATATATATATATATATATATATATATATATATATATATATATATATATTTTTTTTACGGTTAATGTATACTCCCTCTGTCCTCTTTGATTTGCATCAAAGAGACAGATGGTAGTTTTTAAGAATATGGTAATAAATGAAGAGAGAAAATGAATTGTGTGGATTAAATAAAAACAGAGTTAAAATATATGGATGAAATTAAAAGAAAGTGGTGAGTCGTCACCCAAAAATATAAATAATGCAAATTAAATGGGACGGATCAAAATACAAAATACTCCAAATCACAACCTATATATATCATTCCATTTCTGTGACCTGTGAAACCGAAAAGTTCACTCTCATTTCTCTCATTCCCAAATCCCAACTCGCCGCCCTCATCCCTTCCCTCTCATTCCTGGGATATTCTTCTTCTTCCTCGGCGCCGTTGTTGTTCTTCTTCCTCGCCGCCGGTTATTCAGTAGTTGAAGGAGCTCTATAGAGCGTGTCCTAGTACATAATATTATCTATTCGCAAAAAACAAAAGAGAAAGAAAGAGGGAAAAATTGAAAATTGAGAATTGAAGCATGGAGGTTCAATGGGCAAGGGTGGATGGTAAGGTTCGTTCGCAGCGGATTCGATCTTGTAATCCTCTTTGTCATCCTATTCATACTTCTCATGATCTCGAATTCGATCATAATTCTAAGTAAGTACTTTCTGAATTAGGGCAGATTTCAATTTCAATTTTCCATAGTTTTCATTTTGCTATATGAGAAGTGTTGATGTTGATGTTGATGTTGATGTTGATGTTGATGTTGGTGTAGACGTTTAAAAACACTTTCCGAGGAGATAAATGGTCGCAATTTGGAAGTTGGTTCCCAATCGGTGTTGCAAGCTCTACCTCCACCTCTACCTCTTGATTTGTCCGCTCCAGCTCCATTCTGGTAGGACTTGTATTTATCAATTTCAAATGAATTAGGGTTTTTGTTCTGTCATCTCTTTTTAGGGTTTATGTTCTGCCATGTATGTTCATGCTTGTGTGTGTCCTCTCCCTTTTAGCGAAGAGCAAGCACCTTCTCGTACACTGGATTTCAAAGCTAGCGGGCCTCCTGTTTCTTCCCAATACTTGCCCCATCTTGACCAACTCCAACTCCGGTTATCTTTTTCCTCCCTTTTTTTTCTATGTTTATGATTATGATATTATTATTATTGTTAAACATTTAACACCCGAAAATATGTGGATTTATGCATCAAGTTTAATGTAACAATCTTTGCCCAATCGATTCTTCCACTCAGGACTTGAATTTACTTTCTCCACATAACTTTGATTATGTACAACAAGTAAAATTCTTCAGTGGAATAATCATTGCCCCAAGCTTAGGAAGATTAACATAATTTTGTTTGGTTGAATTAAATTATAACTGTTACCAGCATGCTAGGTATATTTCTATTTTTTACCGGTGAATTTGCAAAGTTGACAACTTTTTCAAGCACTACTTTCATATTTTCCCCCCAATTTCAAGCGGAGTCAAAGGACCCTGTATAATCCTATATGTAGCTCTCTCACTACTTAAAACCACCTCAGGAATGTGATTCTAGATTCTCCTGTTAAAACATGACCTACTCACGTATACAAGATTTAACTTTTTATAAATACAACAGATACATGTGTCTTTTTTTTAGCCTCTTCTCGATCTCTTGTTTGACCGACCATATGGATTATAATAAAAGTGTGATGGCCAATTATCTATGAACATACTTCAAAGTTCAAACCCCTCTCTTATTATATAATTTTTACTCATACGTCACCATCTCTTTGTACTTCCTTATTAGCACTTTGCTGAATGAGACCTTTCACTATGGTATACTACTTTCTGACTTCTATTATAATAACTTGTATCAGACACTTATTGTCAAGTTTGGGGGACTTTGATGATGGGTACGATCCATACGAAGCGTGTGTAAGAAAATATGCAGCCATAGCTTTGAACAATTGGAACTCATATCACGAAACATATCTTGTTTTCGTGGAAACTGGTCCTTCAGTGTTAGGATACACTTCAGCCGCCCGTTATTTGCATCTTAACTTCAAGGCTAAGAACAATGATCCATCTGATGATTCAGTGCAGACTTTCTTCATTGAAGTCACCATAACTAACAAAAATGTTTTCAGTGTCGGAAGGGCTTGCTGCTTGGGTCTAAGTACCTCATTACCAGGTTATATTATGAACCACGTAACCTTAGATGATTTCATGTAGTACTTACATACTTCCTCTGTATAAATTTATTTGCTTCACAGGGAGTTGGTACCACAGTTAAGGTAAATAAATTTCACAATTGTGGGTTTAATAAATGGGAACCACAAAGGTGATAGTAAATGTCAATTAATTTGATGGTAAAAAGGTCTTTTTTGGTGGATTTATTTATCAAATAAGGTAAGGGAGCAAGTAAAGTGAGACGGGGAAGTATCATGTTTTAATAATCTTCTACGGTTGTTATTATTACCACCTATATGTTAAAAACTTTATGCATTTTCTTGCAGTTGAAGTCAGTACTTTGGGTTGCACATTTTGTTCTTCTCATGATATCCATCACCCTTGGAATTTCTCCAGATATCATAATGGTAGGGAAGATCATGCGGAAACCTTGTTATCCCAAACCAAAAAGCTGAAGGAATTCCTACTGAAAAGGTAGAAATTTTTTTTATTGTGTACTTGGTTGCTCATATAAGTCAATGCTATGGAGTTTTTAGTAATATGAGTGTGTAGCCAATTTTTTTTGGGACTTAGTGTGTAGCCGATTTTACTTGCTGAAATTGATTACACTTTTTTATCCTCAATTTTATCAAGTGCTAGTGTAATTCTGATTTACATTTGTCCTAACTCTAAAAAAATTATTTATAGTAAAGAAGAGGGCTTCAGTCCTAGGTTCTCGCATCCTGGAATCAAGTACCTTTCCGAGGGCTATAAAGTGACTTCCCCTATACTTCAAATTATGGCCTTGAACCTTTTTAATAGTGGAAAAAAGGTATGATCTCTTCTAATCTCTCTTTGGCTGACCAACAACATATACTCCCTTCTTTTTTATTTCTACGCTTTTCATTTTGATTTGTTTTTTAAAAAGCTTGTTCATTTTCAGAATACTTTCTATTTTTACTTATGAAAAGTTATATACATATATATATATATATATATATATATATATATATATATATATATATATATATATATATATATATATATATATATATATATATATATATATATGTACTAGTTGTCTCGACGCGTGATCCGCACGCGTCGATCCAAATTTCAAAAATATAGGTCACCGAACCTGTTATCAAAATGTGGTTTTATCTATATTTGTCCACACAAAGGTTTGCAATATTAAAACATGAATGACAATTGGCAATCAATAGATGATAAATAATTAATAAAATATACTAATGTAGAAACGACTTGAGACACGTGTCACATTGTTAATAATTTAACTTTTTAAAACCAAATGAACTATCTCAACAAAAGAATATCATTAGAATCAATAGACAATCAACAAAGTTTGTAACTCCTGATGGTTATTGACATGATTCCAGCAAAGTTTGAGTATGATTTAGCAAGTGAATCGAAAAACTCAGAAAATGAGTTGCTGGATTATATGCATATATATTTCTATAATTGTAACATCAACAAAGGGCTTTCGAGTAGACGACACCTTAAATGTAATTCAGTTTCGGTGATTATCCACCTTAAACTCAAAACATGTTTAGAATTTGTGTTGCCTAGCAAAATGCACGTAGAAATGATTTTAGTTACAACAATCTTAAAACAAAGAGTTTTTAAATGCAAAGAAGTTCACTGATGACCCAAAAAGAACTCAGTATACCCTTTGGCTGCATTTGTCGCACGCGAGGAATCAACATATATCTACCTAACTAATCGGGTCAATGTCTACCCTTATCCAACAACGCTGCTTCTGGATGGTGTGATGCCTACACAATCCAGATGAATTTGTGGTACTTGTAGCAACATAGATACCAAGTTACTAAGCCTGATAACAGAAGAGCAAATGACTTGGCATACAATTTTTGAATTGTTGCATATACCCCTTCATAAAAAAAACAACATAAAGATCCCAAAATTTTCATGACCATTTAAAAACCCTTAAAACCCTCATTTAAGAAATAACTAATTAATATTGTTAAATTAGAAAGATTAAAATACTAAAAAGGAGCTTTTTGGTGTTTGTAACTTAAACTCAATTCCTCTCTCTTGCTCTACATAGCTCATCTTTGTTGAAGCGAATTAACAACGAAAATAATGACACTAAACAATCAAAGTTCACAAAAGCAAAAAAAAATATTTTAAAGATTACAAACAAATTACCTATCAACACTTCAAAAAAATGCTTTACCATTAAAATAACCTAATTAGCACTTGAGGTTTTTTTTTTATTGAAAGAAATCAGCACTTGAGTTTAGTTGCATTAGTATCCAGTGTTTATCTATAGTGCTGATATGTTGCTGCTCATGGTGTGTTTTGATAATTCTTGTTCTAGCTTCCATATTGTTGCTTTTCTTACTGCTTGGTCCTTTCCTTTTAGTTCCAACTTCTTCTGCTGATTTGTTTGCTTCACTCTGGTTATGCAAATTGATGAGTCGGTTTGCTGATTATAACTTATCTTCTTTCTGTTGTGGTTTGTTTGATGTTGCTCTGGTTGCATTTTTTGCTGTTGCTCTAGTTGCATTACTTATAAATACATACTGATACAAACCAAACTGAACCACTACATACTCAAACATAAGAAAGCCAACGCAAAAGGAGAAATACAAAAGAAATCTAAAGTTATAATCCAAAGTCATACACAAGCAAATAATTATATAAACCAATTTGAGCAACACGTTACTTTCCTCTACATCTTTCAACATACTTCTAAAAAAAAGTATATGCTTTTTGTCTCATTTTCTTAGTTCTTACAACACAATAATATAGAGGGTATAAATCTAACAGATTCCATTTTATATTTTGTATATTTTCCCTAGTGTCATTTGATGGGAACTGAAGGTGCTGTAATTTCTTCTTTCCAATATTTTTTTTATCTAACCCCATTGTTGGAGGCTGTGAATATTTAGGGCACAAACTTTGAGCTTGTGAAGTGTGGCCCTGTTGGGATATGTCACATAAAGCCGGGTTTCATCAAACATTTAAACTTTAAGGCTAAGAACAAAGATGATCCTGGTGCCCCAGTTGAAACTTTTTTTGCAGAAGTTGTTCATGGTCGTAAATATGTCTTTGCACTCTTTTGCGTGCGCTTGGATCCATCCAATTCTATATCACCTGGTATGTGTTTTGAATAATTCTTAAAACACTTGTCTTGTCTACAATTAATTTGTTTATTGTTATGGCACAATGATATTACAGTCCATTTGACATTTTCTTGTTTCTTTTTTTTATCAGAGAAATTTGAAGTTCATGGTTGCGCCTATTGTAAGAGAAGCAGCAGGGTCTATCATCCTCAATGTCCGGGGTACTTAACTGGCCGGGAATGTGTATGCTAAGTAAAAGCTGATGAGACAATGAAAACTAAATTGTATGTATAATGTATGCGTGTCTACTTTGAAGTTTGGAGGCTTAGTGGAGTTACCTTTCACTAGCGTTTTGTGCTGAAGTCCTGTTTTAGTTATTTTAGTATATATGAAAATCATAGGCTTATCTATCGACCTTGTTACTCAATATGGGGGATTAGAATTAAATTATTAAGCGAAAAGGAGCAATATTGTTATAGGATTTGTGCTATGGTTAGGGCTTTATGAATACTTGAAGAAGATTTTGGCGAAACCAGCAATATGGCATGATATAACATGTGGTTAAAAATGAGGAAGAATTTCACTGGGTGGAGAGGGTTTTAGGTAGCTGTGGAAGGATGTGAGCTAGTAAGTAGTGCTACCAATGACTGACTGGTTCATCTGGCTGGCATGGAAAGGGGAGGATTGGCCTGTGTTGAATTTGACTCTGGATAGGAAATAATGGTCACACGACAGGGAGAACGATGGGGAATAGTAGCTATCATCCGTTGGTGGATGGTGGTGGTCGGGAGGCACAAATCATACCCATATCCCTCAAGAGAGAAGGAAAAGAGGGATATTGGTGTGCAAGGATTGCACATGTATGTTGAGGGTGTCGATGTGCAGTTGATGTGGCATTGGTGCACGGAGCAGGTTTGATGGGTTGGATTGATTGTGATATGTTGATGATTGTTTGTGTTGTTTAACATTCTTTCAACATTCACAATCTTACTACATTCTTTCAACATTAACAATCTTACTAAACTCTTTCAACATACAAATTGTGGTGATCGAGTGATGTATATTGGTGTTGTGTCAGCGATCGAACAATACTTGCTGGAGAAGATGAAGTGATTTTCAAGAATAGAGAAGATGAATGTTGATGTGAATGTTGATGAAGAATGAATATTTTTGCGGTTTTTGTTTGTTGAGAAGATGAAGCGATTTGATTATTTCGATGTTAATTGCAGTACAATAATGTTTTAAGCGGTTTTTGTTTTTCATTTGAGCCTATATTCCGCTTTCTCTAAAAAATTTCAAATAGGGTTTTTTGACGCTTTTTAGGCTTTATTTTCTAGACCATTATATGCGTCGTCTAATAGCTCCATGTTTTTTTAACACTTTTCATTGTGTCTATAAAAAAGTGTCTATAAAGGCTCCATGTTTTGTTGTAGTGTCCTGTGTTGATTCACCATATTAATGTTTCCAAATAATTAATTTAGTGTTCCCATGCTATTATTTAGTAAAATAATAGTTCAACAATCTAACAGATTCCATTTTATATTTGGTATATTTTTCCTAGTGTCATTTGATGGGAACTGAAGGTGCTGTAATTTCTTCTTTCCAATATTTTTTTATCTAACCCCATTGTTTCCATGGCTGTGAATATTTAGGACACAAACTTTGAGCTTGTGAAGCGTGGCCCTGTTGGGAAATGTCACATAAAGCCGGGTCTCATCAATCATTTAAACTTTAAGGCTAAGAACAAAGATGATCCTGGTGCCCCAGTTGAAACTTTTTTTGCAGAAGTTATTCATGGTCGTAAATATGTCTTTGCACTCTTTTGCGTGCGCTTGGATCCATCCAATTCTATATCACCTGGTATGTGTTTTGAATAATTCTTAAAACACTTGCCTTGTCTACAATTAATTTGTTTATTGTTATGGCACAATGATATTACAGTCCATTTGACATTTTCTTGTTTCTTTTTTTATCAGAGAAATTTGAAGTTCATGGTTGCGCCTATTGTAAAAGAAGCAGCGGGGTCTATCATCCTCAATGTCCGGGGTACTTAACTGGCCGAGAATGTGTATGCTAAGTAAAAGCTGATGAGACGATGAAAACTAAATTGTATGTATAATGTATGCGTGTCTACTTTGAAGTTTGGAGGCTTAATGGAGTTACCTTTCACTAGCGTTTTGTGCGGAAGTCCTGTTTTAGTTATTTTAGTATATATGAAAATCATAGGCTTATCTATCGACCTTGTTACTCAATATGGAAGATTAGAATTAAATTATTAAGCGAAAAGGAGCAATATTGTTATAGGATTTGTGCTATGGTTAGGACTTAGGACTTTATGAATACTTGAAGAAGAAGATTTTGGCGAAACCAGCAATATGGCATGATATAACATGTGGTTAAAATGAAGAAGAATTTCACTGGGTGGACAGGGTTTTAGGTAGTTGTGGAAGGATGTGAGCTAGTAAGTAGTGCTACCAATGACTGACTGGTTTATCTGGTTGGCATGGAAAGGGGAGGATAGGCCGGTGTTGAATTTGACACTGGATAGGAAATAATGGTCACACGACAGGAAGAACGATGGGGAATAGTAGCTATCATCCGTTGGTGGATGGTGGTGGTCGGGAGGCACAAATCATACTCGTATCCCTCAAGAGAGAAGGAAAAGAGGGATACACGTTTTTTTTGTTTCACTCATGCCTCTTTTAGAGGGGTCTCTCTTTTTAGGGGGTTATTTGTCTGCGTGCAGTATGGACAAATTTATCATTTGCTTTATATATTTACGTAATATTGGTAGATGACTTTCTCAACAAGTTTCTATCACCCCATATCAGCAACAACAACAGCAACTCGAATTCTTTCATAATTTTGGTACGATCCTTGTTTTCCTCTCTCTTTTCACCAAAATGTTAAGGAAATTCGAAGCTTATTATTACTTGCATCATTAACTTATTGCGTTCAAGATCAATGACTTTGGCTAGATCACATTGAAGTTTCGTTGCTATTCATATTTGTCTTGGTCAATGTTCATCCTCTTATTAGGCCTTCGTCTTTTCACTTATAACGTACTAATTTAAATGTACTTATTCTTTTCTTCAATGATTAATTCGGATCTAAATTTGTTAAAGTTTGATGAAAGTTTTCTTCTCTTAGCGTCCATTCCATGTTGAAAACTAGAGGTTAATAAATTTCTTAGGGAAAGGTGTCATTACCATCTAAATCACATATTTCCAAAAACACATTAGTACTCAATATGCTTCATAAAATGTTGTTTGCTGATTTCCATAGTGATTCTCATGGTATTTGTCCAATATGGTCCTTTCTCCCTACATTCCTTTGAATGAAATTTGGGAGTCCGGTATGCACCACAAAGAGGTTTCTAATTCACTCTCTAGTCGTATGGCAAATGAATAGCTGAAAAATATTGGTGACCTTTCACATTGCCATTCATGATTCTAAATCATCCTCATATTGTCGTAATTAGAATTTGATATTATGATGGATAAAGGATATTATTGTTGAACAATTATGATATGTGTATTAGTATCATGACTTTGAACGTAAAATTATTAACTACAGTACCTTGCTAAAATGTGGTATATATAATTGGATTATATACTTGAAACATGTATTATGTTCTGAGTTATTAATTTGATTTGTTAATCTACTAATCGAGTCATGAGGTAAGCTTTAATATGTTATAAAATAATTTGATCATATATGATTAATGAAAAGAGCATTTCGTGTTAAGTAAAAGGTTAGCATTATGTTATGATAAGTAAAGTTAGCGATGAATCAATTTGGGGTTGATAACCAATCAGTTTTGTAAGATTCATGTATCCTTAGACCTAGGGTGTCTAATTGTAATACAAGTTAAGTGTTGAGCAACTTCGTACTTCATGCACTTTACTTTAAAGACCTTGTTGTTTTGATATTTTACCCCCATTTATGGTTTAAATTACAATAGTTAAACCTTTAGTACATTGCAAGATTATCAAATAGTACGACCTTTTTAGATGGTCATGTAGAAGTGGAAAAGTTGTTTAAAGAACAACATTAGATAACAAGACATTTCTTGTTGTTACGAGCTCAGGTGATACACTTTTTATAAGCCACGTGTGCTAGATCCTTTACTTTTGTAAACATTGAGGAGAGTTGTCTTACTAAGAGAACATATTGAGACCTAGATATTAAGGTGTGTTGTATTAAGATCAGAGATATTAAATAATTAAAGTTCCATGGTCTAACAAAACTATTCTTGCCTATGTTTCGAGGTTAGTGAGTTAAGGGGTCGTAACTCGTAACTAAGTTTTAAGGGGGTTAGAATGCGATAGACTTTCGCGCGTTTACACGCATTTTCTCTTGCGTTTTCACGCATTTTCGCTTCTATGATAACAACCTATTACAAACTTACATGTTGATTGATCGTTTGAATCAATTGTGTGATATGTACATGCTTTTGATGGATCGTGTGGAGTCAATTGTGTGACGTTTACAAGTTTTGATTTGGTGTTGAGTTAATTTGGGTGGTTATAAATACTCAAAATGATATATGCATGACTATTATGATAGATCGACTATCCTTTTTGTTAATAGTGTCAAAAAAGTCACGATCTTCGAGCCACTTTGTTATGTTTAAATGGTTAGAATACCACATTGAGTTATTAAAATACAAATCTTCATGACTAGTGCCTTGTTACTCCAGTTTAACTATTGCCTTGTTACTCCAATTTGACTAGTGCCTTGTTACTTCAGTTTCGAGGATGTCCCTTGGAGCTTCGACTGGCTCGACCTCTCAGTCTTTTGACCCGTTGTAAGCTTCGGCTATTTTTCTGGCATTTTATAAGATTTATTTTGCCAAAAAAAAATAAATAATAATAATAATAATAATAATAATAATAATAATAATAATAATAATAATAATAATGAAAGAAGTGTGACTTGAGTCTTGGGTTAATTAGTCATGTGTTAGATAACAATTAATGAGTAGAAGAATTTGGTCTTAAAGATTAAATAACTAATTAAGATTATTAGACCTTAAGCATGAATTATTGAGATGGTAAAGGACACAAGTACTATTTATGATTGGGTATCTTACAAGTACCATAGTACATTGTACTAATGCTAGTGGAAACTTGGATGTAAGAAGCTTTGGAGGTGCACTACTTGGACTTCAAGAAAGTATTCTAGAACTAGTACAAAGTATTGGGGACCAACGGACAAGTGGCACACCCATTTTTTTCCCATTTGCCTATATATGTTGTAGTGCATTGTTGTGTAAAAGTAGAGCCAAACTTAGAGCTTGAGTCTCCCATATCTACCTTACCGCTCTCCATTATAATTCTCTACTCCATGTAATGCTCACACACTCCATTGATGTAATTCCTTCAACATGTAATGAGCTTTCA
This sequence comes from Amaranthus palmeri, assembly GCA_019776075.1. NCBI lineage: Eukaryota > Viridiplantae > Streptophyta > Magnoliopsida > Caryophyllales > Amaranthaceae > Amaranthus > Amaranthus palmeri. Next base: position 1,219,942 of record JAAKBH010000288.1, on the reverse strand, counting down.
AGCTCTCTATTTTTTAAACACATAATGTTACACTAGCCTAGGATGGTGGATGTAGCCTTATTAATGGTGAACCACCTTAAATCTTGGTGTTATTGTTTTTTACTTGCTTTTATTGCTTAAATCACCTTAATACTTGCATATAACCATGTCTCATTAGTACACCTTCGTCAAGCCATAATCGTTAACTTTTTGTGCCACCTTTAAGCCCACGCTTCCGCATCCGTTAGCCTACTCTAACAAATAATAATAATAATAATAATAATAATAATAATATCATCAAACACTTTGCCAAGCAAGTCAGCACCAAGCCAGCACCTTCCCTCTGTAATGGCCATCAGCACTTAAGGCATATTTTGAAGTCAGCACCAAGCTATACAAAGCTAACACCTGCACATAATAATAATAATAATAATAATAATAATAATAATGATGATGATAATAATAATAATAAGAGTTGGTGTTAATAAGGTGCTATAGACATGTTCTTGGAAGCTGCTGATAATGCAACTTGCTGTTGATCTCGCTATACAGCCTGCTCTTACATTTGTTGAGTTGGCCTATTCATTTGTTCTGAAAGAAATGAGCTGCTGATTTCAAGTGTTGTTTCATACTGTCATGTATTTATATTTTACACTGTATAGCTACCATTTGCCGGCTTCTGTGTCGGCTGGCTTTGGCCTCGGTTTTTGCCCGTATGCACATGAAGAGTGGGCCGAGTAAACCCTTAATTCATAGAAGATGGGCCTCGGTTCCACACTGATGCAAATAGGTTTTTTCTGAGTTCCATTTGTTTTGATATATTTGATTTTCTGGTGAAGAAAAAGCTTTTTGTTTGCCAAAAAAAATATTAATAATAATAGTTTGCACATTGGGCATTGGTATAGCATCATGAACCATGCACCAAGTGCTTTCCAACTTAAGAGTTTTGAGAGTGAAGTGTTAAAATAGTATTTATATTTTCTAATATATTTATATGTATAATTACTTTTTGGAGGGAAATTATAAGTTTTTAATAAAAATAACATACTAATTTTTGCTAACAAAATAAATTCCTTTAATAATAAAATTGAACAGAATTTATAATTGAAATAAATGAAATATAATCGAAAATAGTGAAGTCAAAGATAATCATAATAACAATGACATCATCAATGCATTTTGGAGGGAAAATTTTCAACGAGGAGGTGACACGTAAGCGATTTTAAAAAGGAATGATGTAAGCAGTGTTTTGCTTTAGTAATAGTTATAGATTTATACTACTCTATAGTGTGTGTGTATATATATAGGGACATGTAGTTATAATTCTAAGCACAAGCTACGCCTTCCTTTGCTTCTTAATACTCTTTAAGTATTGTGAGAAAATATGGAACAAAATCAAAAGCACCAAGAAATATTAGCCCTTGAGCAAGAAATCAAACAAGAGCTCAAGGAAAAATGTCTTCCAAATACACCATTCATGGGAAGTCAACACGTTCACCTCACAAAATATCAAAACTTTTGGTATGGTGATCAGTATGTTCAAAGCATTCTAACATTAAAACGGCACTTTATAGCTCAAGAGAATGATATAATCTTATGTAGTCAACCCAAAACCGGTACTACTTGGTTGAAATCATTGTTATTTTCTCTTGTGAATCGCTCCAAATATAGCATTGATCAAACCCCTTTGCTAAAACATAATCCACACGAACTAATTCATTCCCTTGAGAGTGTCTATGGTAATTTAACTTCATACCCTAAAGCTCATAACCTTATTGAGCTTCCTTCACCAAGGCTCCTAAGTACCCATATGCCCTACACGAGTCTTCCTGAATCAATCAAGGCTTCTAAAACTCGGGTTTTATACATATGTCGAAATCCTTTTGACACATTTGTGTCATTGTATCACTTCGGTTCTAGCTTCATGAAGAAGCAATACAGAGATGATTTTGATATTCCTTCTATTGAGGATTACTTTTATGATGAATTTTGTCAAGGGAAGCATCCTTGTGGACCTTTCTTTGACCATATACTCGAATTCTGGAAGGCGAGTTTAGAACAACCTGATAAGGTGTTTTTTCTTAAGTACGAGGATTTAAAGGAGTATTCTATGTCTAATCTTAAGAGGTTGGCTAAATTTATAGGCATGCCATTTTCTCATGAGGAAGAGAGTAATGGTGTTGTACAAGAGATTATTGAGTTTTGTGGCATTAAGAAAATGAAGGAGTTGGAGGTTAATAAGAGTAAAGAGGTTATTGAAAACCTCTATGAAAAGAACACATACTTTAGGAAAGGAGAGGTTGGAGATTGGATTCATCAATTCACACCTAATATGGTGGAAAAGATGAATTCATTGATCGATGAAAAACTTAAGGGTACCAGAATATCTTTTAAATTACTTCCTTGATACACATTAATGATCGGAAATTTATTCTGGGGTTTTGAGCTTTATGGTTGAAGCCTCGGGATATCTATCTTATACACTCTATCAATCAGTTCATATGAGTTTGTTCTTCTATATTATATAATAAGAGAGGTATCTACTCTCAATAGAACAAATACAAAAGGAGGGAAATAAAATTGGGTGAGTGTAGATGAAATATTTAAGCTAGTTTGATGTTGGTATATTTATAACTTTTGTTGTTGTAGGTCCATGTTTCATGCATGGTTCAATAATTTGATTAGTCTAATAATGAATTTTCTGTTTTTGCTTTCCTAACGCCGTGTTTGGAAACTACAATGTCATTTGAAATTAATTTAAATTTAACATTTGACAAATAAAAAATACAAATTTATTTCTGGGCCAAATTCACCCGTAGTTTTAAAAGTATTTTAAGTTAAGAATTTGAGAAATACCTCCCAAACCAGCTTCTCGTTCTCATATCTTCATTCATAGTTTTGTAATTCAAATCTGTAATTTGAAATGAATCAAATTTAAGGTAGCGTTTGGAAACATACATTTCATTTGAAATTGTGGATTTCAATTATGAAATCATAATGAAGAATTTGAAATGACAAGGATTTGGGTGTCATTCTCAAATCCTCATTTTAATTAACTACTTTTATAACATTGGTGAATTTGGCTCAAATCCAAATATCAATTCTTTTTATTGCCAAACACTAACTTCAAGTCAAATCCACATTTGCAAATGAAATCATCATTCCCAAACATACCATAATTGTATTTCCATAGAATTATAAAGTTTTTGTACAAAGTACTTGCATGGGTAAATTACACCATAATACATTCAACAAAACATCACAGCCTTAAACAGCAGGATGCTTAAGAGTAGTACAAAAAAACTGCACAAATTATTGTGAGAGACGGTCTCTTTGAAAGACCATCTCTAATTAGGTCGGCCCATAAAGAAAATGTATAGTAAAAATAGGCATTAAGCTACAATGGACTGGACCTGAAAAACTATTTATTTTTCATTACAGAGAAATTCAATTCATCTTATTTAAAATACTAACTTTGAATGCAATTATATTGTATAAGATCTCTTTTTTAAAAATACTAACTTTAAACATATCGTTTACAGTCAAGTACTATCAAAGCTGTTATTGGGAAAAATTTATAAACTTTGACGTTTTAAGCTTTATGAAAACAACGGAGACTATAAAGCAACATTCCACAAAAAAAGGATCGTTTTTACAAGATTTACTAATGTCAAAGTTTGTGACAATGTGGAGATTCCATCATAAGTGATGAAATTTGTCTCATTTTCTGATATTCTATCACAAACTTATTATATCTCTTATTTATGTGGTATATATTCTACACTCTTTATTTTTATAGTTGAATATAAATATTAAATAATTTTAATATATGATCTAATGAATGTCTTTTTTAAAATGATAGATATATTCTTGAATAAGTGATGTCGTTTAGTGATGTCCATATGACTCCACCTAAAAAATGCATAACTTTGGAGTTATGTGATGCAGAGTTAGCCAGAGTATGTATATAATTATCAAACATAAGAAGTTTTAACATGATTAACATAAGAAGTTTACAAAGAAGTTTTAACATAAGAAGTTTTAACAGAGTATGTATAACTTTGGAGTAATGATAACACAAGTATATTTACTTCTAATGTTGTTTACAAAGAAGTTTTATCAAATAATGAAAAGTAAATATTAAAATTTTCAATACTTACATTATTAATTAACATAAGACTTTCTTTGATATGATCTTCATAATTTAACAAAATATTTAAAACCTTTGATACTACTTGGAACGTTTGAGACGGTTTCAACAATCATTAAAACCTTTTATTTCATAACTAAGCCTAACATCGTTAAAATAAATAAAATATTTAACAATATTCATCAACCAATTTAAATTACTAACAATAAACTTTCATCCATGATAAAAAAATTACACAACCTGTACATAGCACGAGTAAATATCTAGTATATCTCTAACTGGCATAAGCACCATTAAGGATGGTCATGGACTCATGGGTCTAGGACCTTATTGGACCCGCCCCTTTTTAAGGGTCTGGGTGTTATTTGTTGAAATCCTTCGGATTTAGATCTAGAAAATGAATAACGGGTCTGGGTCCAGATCATGATCCTCATACCCGGACGAGACTTTACCTTTAGACTCGGACCCAAGACCCGCCCTGTAGACCCGACCTCGGACATGGACATTTATTAAATTGTCATATATATATTTTTACAATGTATACTCCCTCTGTCCTCTTTGATTTGCATCAAAGAGACAAAGGGTAGTTTTTAAGAATATGGTAATAAATGAAGAGAGAAAATGAATTGTGTGGATTGAATAAAAACAGAGTTAAAATATGAATGAAATTAAAAGAAAGTGATGAGTCCTCACCCAAAAATAAAAATAATGCAAATTAAATGGGACGGATCAAAATACAAAATACTCCAAATCACAACCTATATAAATCATTCCATTTTTGTGACTTTGTGAAACCGAAAAGTTCACTTTCATTTCTCTCATTCCCAAATCCCAACTCGCCGTCCTTTCCCTCTCATTCCTGGGAAATTCTTCTTCTTCCTCGGCGCCATTGTTGTTCTTCTTCCTCGCCGCCGGTTATTCAGTAGTTGAAGAAGATCTATAGTGCGTGTCCTAGTACATAAAATTATCTATTCGCAAAAAACAAAAGAGATAGAAAGAGGGAAAAATTGAAAATTGAGAATTGAAGCATGGAGGTTCAATGGGCAAGGGTGGATGGTAAGGTTCGTTCGCAGCGGATTCGATCTTGTAATCCTCTTTGTCATCCTATTCATACTTCTCATGATCTCGAATTCGATCATAATTCTAAGTAAGTACTTTCTGAATTAGGATTTCAATTTTCCATAGTTTTCATTTTGCTATATGGGAAGTGTTCATGTTGATGTTGGTGTAGACGTTTAAAAACACTTTCCGAGGAGATAAATGGTCGCAATTTGGAAGTTGGTTCCCAATCGGTGTTGCAAGCTCCACCTCCACCTCTACCTCTTGATTGGTCCGCTCCAGCTCCATTCTGGTAGGACTTGTATTTATCAATTTCAAATGAATTAGGGTTTTTGTTCTGTCATCTATTTTTAGGGTTTAGGTTCTGCCATGTATGTTCATGCTTGTGTGTGTCCTCTCCCTTTTAGCGAAGAGCAAGCACCTTCTCGTACACTGGATTTCAAAGCTAGCGGGCCTCCTGTTTCTTCCCAATACTTGCCCCATCTTGACCAACTCCAACTCCGGTTATCTTTTTCCTCCCTTTTTTTCTATGTTTATGATTTATGATATTATTATTATTGTTAAACATTTAACACCCGAAAATATGTGGATTTATGCATCAAGTTTAATGTTACAATCTTTGCCCAATCGATTCTTCCACTCAGGACTTGAATTTACTTTCTCCACATAACTTTGATTATGTACAACAAGTAAAATTCTTCAGTGGAATAATCATTGCCCCAAGCTTAGGAAGGTTAACATAATTTTGTTTAGTGGAATTAAATTATAACTGCTACCAGCATGCTAGGTATATTTCTATTTTTTACCGGTGAATTTGCAAAGTTGACAACTTTTTCAAGCACTACTTTCATATTTCCCCCCCAATTTCAAGCGGAGTCAAAGGACCCCGTATAATCCTATATGTAGCTCTCTCACTACTTAAAACCACCTCAGGAATCTGATTCTAGATTCTCCTGTTAAAACATGACCTACTCACGTATACAAGATTTTACTTTTTATAAATACAACAGATACATGTGTCTTTTTTTTAGCCTATTCTCGATCTCTTGTTTGACTGACCATATGGATTATAATAAAAGTGTGATGGCCAATTATCTATGAACATACTTCAAAGTTCAAACCCCTCTCTTATTATATAATTTTTACTCATATGTCACCATCTCTTTGTACTTCCTTATCCGCACTTTGCTGAATGAGACCTTTCACTATGGTATACTACTTTCTGACTTCTATTATAATAACTTGTATCAGACACTTATTGTCAAGTTTGGGGGACTTTGATGATGGGTACGATCCATACGAAGCGTGTGTAAGAAAATATGCAGCCATAGCTTTGAACAATTGGAACTCATATCACGAAAGATATCTTGTGTTCGTGGAAACTGGTCCTTCAGTGTTAGGATACACTTCAGCCGCCCGTTATTTGCATCTTAACTTCAAGGCTAAGAACAATGATCCATCTGATGATTCAGTGCAGACTTTCTTCGTTGAAGTCACCATAACTAACAAAAATGTTTTCAGTGTCGGAAGGGCTTGCTGCTTGGGTCTAAGTACCTCATTACCAGGTTATATTATGAACCACGTAACCTTAGATGATTTCATGTAGTACTTACATACTTCCTCTGTATAAATTTACTTGCTTCACAGGGAGTTGGTACCACAGTTAAGCTAAATAAATTTCACATTTGTGGGTTTAATAAATGGGAACCACAAAGGTGATAGTAAATGTCAATTAATTTGATGGTAAAAAGGTCTTTTTTGGTGGATTTTTTTATCAAATAAGGTAAGGGAGCAAGTAAAGTGAGACGGGGAAGTATGGTGTTTTAATAATCTTCTACGGTTGTTATTATTACCACCTATATGTTAAAAACTTTATGCATTTTCTTGCAGTTGAAGTCAGTACTTTGGGTTGCACATTTTGTTCTTCTCATGATATCCATCACCCTTGGAATTTCTCCAGATATCATAATGGTAGGGAAGATCATGCGGAAACCTTGTTATCCCAAACCAAAAAGCTGAAGGAATTCCTACTGAAAAGGTAGAAATTTTTTTTATTGTGTACTTGGTTGCTCATATAAGTCAATGCTATGGAGTTTTTAGTAATATGAGTGTGTAGCCAATTTTACTTGCTGAAATTGATTACACTTTTTTATCCTCAATAAGAATTTTATCAAGTGCTAGTGTAATTCTGATTTACATTTGTCCTAACTCTAAAAAAATTATTTATAGTAAAGAAGAGGGCTTCAGTCCTAGGTTCTCGCATCCTGGAATCAAGTACCTTTCCGAGGGCTATACTGGGACTTCCCCTATACTTGAAATTATGGCCTTGAACCTTTTTAATAGTGGAAAAAAGGTATGATCTCTTCTAATCTCTCTTTGGCTGACCAACAACATATACTCCCTTCTTTTTTATTTCTACGCTTTTCATTTTGATTTGTTTTTTAAAATGCTTTTTCATTTTCAGAATACTTTTTATTTTTACTTATGAAAAGTTATATATATATTTGTCCACACGAAGGTTGCATTGCAATATTAAAACATGAATGACAATTGGCAATCAATAGTTAAATAATTAATAAAATATACTAATGAAGAAACGACTTGAGACATGTGTCACATTGTCAATAATTTAACTTTCTAAAAACCAAATGAACTATCTCAACAAAAGAATATCAACAAATCAAAAGACAATCAACAAAGTTCGTAACTCCTGATGGTTATTGACATGATTCCAACAAAGTTTGAGTATGATTTAGCAAGTGAATCGAAAAACTCAGAAAACGAGTTGCTGGATTATATGCATATATATTTCTATGATTGTAACATCAACAAAGGGCTTTCGAGTAGACGACACCTTAAATGTAATTCAGTTTCGGCGATTATCCACCTTAAACTCAAAACATGTTTAGAATTTGTGTTGCCTAGCAAAATGCACGTAGAAATGATTTTAGTTACAACAATCTTAAAACAAAGAGTTTTTAAATGCAAAGTTCACTGATGACCCAAAAAGAACTCAGTATACCCTTTGGCTGCATTTGTCGCACGCGAGGAATCAACATATATCTACCTAACTAATCGGGTCAATATCTACCCTTATCCGACAACGCTGCTTCTGGATGGTGTGATGCCTACACATTCCAGATGAATTTGTGGTACTTGTAGCAACATAGATACCAACTTACTAAGCCTGATAACAGAAGAGCAAATGACTTGGCATACAATTTTTGAATTGTTGCATATACCCCTTCATAAAAAAAACAACAAAAAGATCCCAAAATTTTCATGACCATTTAAAAACCCTTAAAACCCTCATTTAAGAAATAACTAATTAATATTGTTAAATTAGAAAGATTAAAATACTAAAAAGGAGTTTTTAGTGTTGGTAACTTAAACTCGATTCCTCTCTCTTGCTCTACATAGCTCATCTTTGTTGAAGCGAATTAACAACGAAAATAATGACACTAAACAATCAAAGTTCACAAAAGCGGAAAAAAATATTTTAAAGATTACAAACAAATTACCTATCAACACTTCAAAAAAATGCTTTGCCATTAAAATAACCTAATCAGCACTTGAGTTTTTTTTTTTTTTTTGAAATAAATCAGCACTTGAGTTTAGTTGCATTAGTATCCAGTGTTTATCTATAGTGCTGATATGTTGCTGCTCATGGTGTGTTTTGATAATTCTTGTTCTAGCTTCCATATTGTTGCTTTTCTTACTGCTTGGTCCTTTCCTTTTAGTTCCAACTTCTTCTGCCGATTTGTTTGCTTCACTCTGGTTATGCAAATTGATGAGTCGGTTTGCTGATTATAACTTATCTTCTTTCTGTTGTGGTTTGTTTGATGTTGCTCTGGTTGCATTTTTTGTTGTTGCTCTAGTTGCATTACTTATAAATACATACAAACCAAAATAAACCACAACATACTCAAACATAAGAAAGCCAACGCAAAGGGAGAAATACAAAAGAAATCTAAAGTTATAATCCAAAGTCATACACAAGCAAATAATTATACTCCCTCCTATTAAGCAAAAGAGTCCCATTTGACTTTTCACGGTTTTTAAGGAGAGTCAAATGGGACCCTTGGGGTAGGAGAGATAGTGTTATTAGGGGTTTTAATAAATTGATTAGTGAAATAATGATTCCCTAATAAAATTGAAAAAACAAGCTAAATTGACCATTAATCAAACACAAAAACAAAGCATAAAATCATAAATTGGAATTAACGCACAAAATACGAACCATAAATTGAAGCATAAATCCAACCATTTATTCCCTAGATACGAACCATTTTAAGAAAAATGAAGCCAAATCACAAAATACGAACCCAGAAATTGAAGCATAAATCCAACCCAGAAAAGAAATCCAACCATAGATTGAAGCCAAATCACAAAATCTCACAAATACGAACCCAGAAAAAAACATTCTTTGAATGTTCTTTGAATGTTCTTGAGAGAGAGGATGAAGATGGTAGTAGTACAAATATTCTCAGAAAACAAAACATTCTCAGAAAAAAGAGTAATTAAAAACCCAAATCACAAAATCTTACAAATCACAAAATAAAACAAAGAAAACAAAACATTCTCAGAAAAAAGAGTAAGAAATCAAACCCACAAAAGTCGAACCGAGATGAGTGATGAGGGATTAAAAACCCAAAAATACGAACCAAGAGAGCAGAAAAGTCGAAGATCAGACAAAAGGAGGGAGAGAAGAACATTAATAGGGTTCTTGAAGAACCCAGGTTGAAGAAGAGGGAGATAGGGTTAAAAAGGGGGAGTGATGTTTATTAAGGCCTAAGGGTATGTTTTAATTAGAGTAATTATGTTAGATTAAGTAGAAGGGGTGAAATTAGTAAGGGATAAATAAGGTTAAAAATGTAAATAGGTTAATTTTTTAAGGGTATAAGGGTAAAAAAACCATACTAAAAAAGGAAAAGGGACTAAAAAAGGAAAAGGGACATTTGAGCTAACTTGACTCAAAATGGAAATAGGACACTTATCCTGAATAGGAGGGAGTATAAATTAATTTGAGCAACACGTTACTTTCCTCTACATCTTTCAACATACTTCTAAAAAAAGTACTTCCTCCGTTCCAATTTAGTTGCACCATTGAATTTAGTACGGTTTTTAAGGGTCGTCAAATCGGTTTGGTAAAAGTAGAGATGATGTATAATTAATGATGATATGTGGGGTAGAAATTGAAGAGTGAGGGGAAATCAGGTGAAATGGGGGAAAATGTAAAGATGGAAAAGAGCAGATGAAAACACTGACCTAGAGTACAAAGCTTGAAGAGCTTCTGAATATTGAATTTGGGGAGAAGAAAGAGAGAGATTGAATATAAGCAAAGCAAGAGGAAATGAATGACTGTTCATTACTGTTCATTTCCATTGATTTGGAGATATAAACAGTAATGCACAGTAGTAGGCTCTTCCAAAGTTTTTAGATATATATATATATATATATATATATATATATATATATATATATATATATATATATATATATATATATATATATATATATATATATATATATATATATATATATATATATATATATATATATATATATATATATATATATATATATATATATATATATATATATATATATATATATATATATATGTAGTTCTGGGGCGAATTTTATAATGTTATTTTATATATTTCTATTAACAATAATGCAAATGAAAATATTAGAATGCAAGGATTGCACATGTATGTTGAGGGTGTCGATGTGCAGTTGATGTGGCATTGGTGCACGGAGCAGGTTTGATGGGTTGGATTGATTGTGATATGTTGATGATTGTTTGTGTTGTTTAACATTCTTTCAACATTCACAATCTTACTACATTCTTTCAACATTCACAATCTTACTAAACTCTTTCAACATACAAATTGTGGTGATCGAGTGATGGATATTGGTGTTGTGTCAGCGATCGAACAATACTTGCTGGAGAAGATGAAGTGATTTTCAAGGGTAGAGAAGATGAATGTTGATGAAGAATGAAGATTTTAGCGGTTTTTGTTTGTAGAGAAGATGAAGCGATTTGATCGATGTTAATTGGAGTACAATAATGTTTTAAGCGGTTTCTGTTTTTCATTTGAGCCTATATTCCGCTTTCTCTAAAAATTTTCAAATTGGGGTTTTTGACGCTTTTTAGGCTTTATTTTCTAGACCATTATATGCGTCAAAAAATAAACGTCTAATAGCTCCATGTTTTTTTAACACCTTTCATTGTGTCTATAAAAAGTGTCTATAAAGGCTCCATGTTTTGTTGTAGTGTCCTGTGTTGATTCACCATATTAATGTTTCCAAATAATTAATTTAGTGTTCCCATGCAATTATTTAGTAAAATAATAGTTCAACAATCTAACAGATTCCATTTTATATTTGGTATATTTTCCCTAGTTTCATTTGATGGGAACTGAAGGTGCTGTAATTTCTTCTTTCCAATATTTTTGTATCTAACCCCATTGTTTCCATGGCTGTGAATATTTAGGGCACAAACTTTGAGCTTGTGAAGTGTGGCCCTGTTGGGATATGTCACATAAAGCCGGGTTTCATCAAACATTTAAACTTTAAGGCTAAGAACAAAGATGATCCTGGTGCCCCTGTTGAAACTTTTTTTGCAGAAGTTGTTCATGGTCGTAAATATGTCTTTGCACTCTTTTGCGTGTGCTTGGATCCATCCAATTCTGTATCACCTGGTATGTGTTTTGAATAATTCTTAAAACACTTGTCTTGTCTACAATTAATTTGTTTATTGTTATGGCACAATGGTATTACAGTCCATTTGACATTTTCTTGTTTCTTTTTTTATCAGAGAAATTTGAAGTTCATGGTTGCGCCTATTGTAAGAGAAGCAGCAGGGTCTATCATCCTCAATGTCCGGGGTACTTAACTGGCCGGGAATGTGTATGCTAAGTAAAAGCTGATGAGACGATGAAAACTAAATTGTATGTATAATGTATGCGTGTCTATGTTGAGGTTTGGAGGCTTAATGGAGTTACCTTTCACTAGCGTTTTATGCTGAAGTCATGTTTTAGTTATTTTAGTATATATGAAAATCATAGGCTTATCTATCGACCTTGTTACTCAATATGGGGGATTAGAATTAAATTATTAAGCGAGAAGGAGCAATATTGTTATTGGATTTGTGCTATGGTTAGGGCTTTATGAATACTTGAAGAAGAAGATTTTGGCGAAACCAGCAATATGGCATGATATAACATGTGGTTAAAAATGAGGAAGAATTTCACTGGGTGGAGAGGGTTTTAGGTAGCTGTGGAAGGATGTGAACTAGTAAGTAGTGCTACCAATGACTGACTGGTTCATCTGGCTGGCATGGAAAGGGGAGGATTGGCCTGTGTTGAATTTGACACTGGATAGGAAATAATGGTCACACGATAGGGAGAACGATGGGGAATAGTAGCTATCATCCGTTAGTGGATGGTGGTGGTCGGGAGGCACAAATCATACCCATATCCCTCAAGAGAGAAGGAAAAGAGGGATATTGGTGTGCAAGGATTGCACATGCATGTTGAGGGTGTCTATGTGCAGTTGATGTGGCATTGGTGCACGGAGCAGGTTTGATGGGTTGGATTGATTGTGATATGTTGATGATTGTTTGTGTTGTTTAACATTCTTTCAACATTCACAATCTTACTACATTCTTTCAACATTCACAATCTTACTAAACTCTTTCAACATACAAATTGTGGTGATCGAGTGATGTATATTGGTGTTGTGTCAGCGATTGAACAATACTTGCTGGAGAAGATGAAGTGATTTTCAAGGGTAGAGAAGATGAATGTTGATGTGAATGTTGATGAAGAATGAATATTTTTGCGGTTTTTGTTTGTAGAGAAGATGAAGCGATTTGATTATTTCGATGTTAATTGGAGTACAATAATGTTTAAGCGGTTTTTGTTTTTCATTTGAGCCTATATTCCGCTTTCTCTAAAAATTTTCAAATTGGGTTTTTTGACGCTTTTTAGGCTTTATTTTCTAGACCATTATATGCGTCGTCTAATAGCTCCATGTTTTTTTAACACTTTTCATTGTGTCTATAAAAAAGTGTCTATAAAGGCTCCATGTTTTGTTGTAGTGTCCTGTGTTGATTCACCATATTAATGTTTCCAAATAATTAATTTAGTGTTCCCATGCTATTATTTAGTAAAATAATAGTTCAACAACCTAACAGATTCCATTTTATATTTGGTATATTTTCCCTAGTGTCATTTGATGGGAACTGAAGGTGCTGTAATTTCTTCTTTCCAATATTTTTTTATCTAACCCCATTGTTTCCATGGCTGTGAATATTTAGGACACAAACTTTGAGCTTGTGAAGCGTGGCCCTGTTGGGAAATGTCACATAAAGCCGGGTCTCATCAATCATTCAAACTTTAAGGCTAAGAACAAAGATGATCCTGGTGCCCCAGTTGAAACTTTTTTTGCAGAAGTTGTTCATGGTCGTAAATATGTCTTTGCACTCTTTTGCGTGCGCTTGGATCCATCCAATTCTATATCACCTGGTATGTATTTTGAATAATTCTTACAACACTTGCCTTGTCTACAATTAATTTGTTTATTGTTATGGCACAATGATATTACAGTCCATTTGACATTTTCTTGTTTCTTTTTTTATCAGAGAAATTTGAAGTTCATGGTTGCGCCTATTGTAAGAGAAGCAGCGGGGTCTATCATCCTCAATGTCCGGGGTACTTAACTGGCCGAGAATGTGTATGCTAAGTAAAAGCTGATGAGACGATGAAAACTAAATTGTATGTATAATGTATGCGTGTCTATGTTGAGGTTTGGAGGCTTAATGGAGTTACCTTTCACTAGCGTTTTGTGCTGAAGTCATGTTTTAGTTATTTTAGTATATATGAAAATCATAGGCTTATCTATCGACCTTGTTACTCAATATGGGGGATTAGAATTAAATTATTAAGCAAAAATGAGCAATGTTTTTATATATGCTCTTTGATTGTATGAGTGCTGGATTTGTGCTATGGTTAGGGCTTTATGAATACTTGAAGAAGATTTTGGCGAAACCAGCAATATGGCATGATATAACATGTGGTTAAAAATGAGGAAGAATTTCACTGGGTGGAGAGGGTTTTAGGTAGCTGTGGAAGGATGTGAGCTGGTAAGTAGTGCTACCAATTACTGACTGGTTCATCTGGTTGGCATGGAAAGGGGAGGATAGGCCGGTGTTGAATTTGACACTGGATAGTAGCTATCATCCGTTGGTGGATAGTAGCTTTTGGCGAAACCAGCAATATGGCATGATAGGAAATAATGGTCACACGACAGGGAGAACGATGGGGAATAGTAGCTATCATCCGTTGGTGGATGGTGGTGGTCGGGAGGCACAAATCATACCCGTATCCCTAAAGAGAGATGGAAAAGAGGGATACATGTTTTTTTTGTTTCACTCATCCCTCTTTTAGAGGGGAGGGGTCTCTCTTTTTAGGGGGTTATTTGTCTGCGTGCAGTATGGACAAATTTATCATTTGCTTTATATATTCACGTAATATTGGTAGATGACTTTCTCAACAAGTTTCTATTACCCCATATCAGCAACAACAACAGCAATCCGAATTCTTTCATAATTTTGGTACGATCCTTGTTTTCCACTCTCTTTTTACCGAAATGTTAAGGAAATTCGAGGCTTATTATTACTTGCATCATTAACTTATTGCGTTCAAGATCAATGACTTTGGCTAGATCACATTGAAGTTTCGTTGCTATTCATATTTTGTCTTGGTCAATGTTCATCCTCTTATTAGGCCTTCGTCTTTTCACTTTTAACGTACCAATTTAAATGTACTTATTATTCTTTTCTTCAATGATTAATTCGGATCTAAATTTGTTAAAGTTTGATGAAAGTTTTCTTCTCTTAGCGTCCATTCCATGTTGAAAACTAGAGGTTACTAAATTTCTTGTCGATCAAATGTATGTGCAATTAGGGAAAGGTGTCATTACCATCTAAATCACATAATTCCAAAACACATCAATACTCAATATGCTTCATAAAATGTTGTTTGCTGATTTCTATAGTGATTCTCATGGTATTCCCTTGGTGTAGTTGTGTTTGAACTTTTACTTCCATTCAATCCTTTGTCCAATATGGTCTTTTCTCCCTACATTCCTTTGACACAACTACAATGGCATCAAATGGTCCTTACTTAGGCTTCCACCTACTATGAAATTTGGGAGTCCGGTATGCACCACAAAGAGGTTTCTAATTCACTCTCTAGTCGTATGGCGAATGAATAGCTGAAAAATGTTGATGACCTTTGATATTGCCATTCATGATTCTAAATCATCCTCATATTGTCGTAATTAGAATTTGATATTATGATGGATAAAGGATATTATTGTTGAACACTTATGATATGTGTATTAGTATCATGACTTTGAACGTATAATTATTAACTACAGTAACTTGCTAAAATGTGGTATATATAATTGGATTATATACTTGAAACATGTATTTTGTTCTGAGTTATTAATTTGATTTGTTAATCTACTAATCGAGTCATGAGGTAAGCTTTAATATGTTATAAAATAATTTGATCATATATGATTAATGAAAAGAGCATTTCATGTTAAGTAAAAGGTTAGCATTATGTTATGATAAGTAAAGTTAGCGGTGAATCAATTTGGGGTTGATAACCAATCAGTTTTGTAAGATTCATATATCCTTAGGCCTAGGGTGTCTAATTGTAATACAAGTTAAGTGTTGAGCAACATCGTGAGCTTTACTTTAAAGACCTTGTTGTTTTGATATTTTACCCCCATTTATGGTTTAAATTACAATAGTTGAATCTTTAGTACATTGCAAGATTATCAAATAGTACGACCTTTTTAGATGGTCATGTAGAAGTGGAAAAGTTGTTTAAAGAACAACATTAGATAACAAGACATTTCTTGTTGTTACGAGCTCAGGTGATACACTTTTTATAAGCCACGTGTGCTAGATCCTTTACTTTTGTAAACATTGAGGAGAGTTGTCTTACTAAGAGAACATATTGAGACCTAGATATTAAGGTGTATTGTATTAAGATCAGAGATATTAAATAATTAAAGTTCCATGGTCTAACAAAACTATCCTTGCCTATGTTTCGAGGTTAGTGAGTTAAGGGGTCGTAACTCGTAACTAAGTTTTAAGGGGGTAGAATGCGATAGACTTTCGCGCGTTTACACGCATTTTCTCTTGCGTTTTCACGCATTTTCGCCTCTATGATAACAACCTATTACAAACTTACATGTTGTTGGTTGATCGTTTGAATCAATTGTGTGATATGTACATGCTTTTGATGGATCGTGTGGAGTCAATTGTGTGACGTTTACAAGTTTTGATTTGATGTTGAGTTAATTTGGGTGGTTATAAATACTCAAAATGATATATGTATGACTATTATGATAGGTCGACTATCCTTTTTGTTAATAGTGTCAATAAAGTCACGATCTTCGAGCCACTTTGTTATGTTTAAATGGTTAGAATACCACATTGAGTTATTAAAATACAAATCTTCATGACTAGTGCCTTGTTACTCCAGTTTAACTATTGCCTTGTTACTCCAATTTGACTAGTGCCTTTTTACTCCAGTTTCGAGGATGTCCCTTAGAGTTTCGACTGGCTCGACCTCTCAGTCTTTTGACCCGTTGTAAGCTTCGGCTATTTTTTGGCATTTTATAAAATTTACTTTGCCAAAAATAAAATAATAATAATAATAATAATAATAATAATAATAATAATAATAATAATAATAATAATGAAAGAAGTGTGACTTGAGTCTTGGGTTAATTAGCCATGTGTTAGATGACAATTAATGAGTAGAAGAATTTGGTCTTAAAGGTTAAATAACTAATTAAGATTATTAGACCTTAAGCATGAATTATTGAGATGGTAAAGGACACAAGTACTATTTATGATTGGGTATCTTACAAGTACCATAGTACATTGTACTAATGCTAGTGGAAACTTGGATGTAAGAAGCTTTGGAGCCTGGAGGTGCACTCCTTGGGCTCCAAGAAAGTATTCTAGAACTAGTACAAAGTATTGGAGACCAAAGGACAAGTGGTACACCCATTTTTTTCCCATTTGCCTATATATGTTGTAGTGCATTGTTATGTAAAAGTAGAGCCAAACTTAGAGCTTGAGCCTCCCATATCTACCTTACCACTCTCCATTATAATTCTCTACTCCATGTAATGCTCACACACACTCCATTGATGTAATTCATTCAACATGTAATGAGCTTTCAAGCTCTCTATCCTTTAAACACATAATGTTACACTAGCCTAGGATGGTGGATGTAGCCTAATTAATGGTGAACCACCTTAAATCTTGGTGTTATTGTTTTTTACTTACTTTTATTGTTTTAATCACCTTAATACTTGCATATAACCATGTCTCATTAGTACACCTTCAAGCCATGATCGTTAACCTTTCGTGCCATCTTTAGTCCCACGCTTCCGCATCCGTTAGCCTACTCTAACAAATAATATAATAATAATAATAGTATTGAATCATAAAGAAAGCAGCAATCACCAAAGCTGCATCAATCATATCATCAAACACTTTGCCAAGCAAATCAGCACCAAGCCAGCACCTTCCCTCTGTAATGGCCATCAGCACTTAAGGCATATTTTGAAGTCAGCACCAAGCTATACAAAGCTAACACCTGCACATAATAATAATAATAATAATAATAATAATAATAATAATAATAATAATAATAATAATAATAATAATAATAATAATAATAATAATAATAATAATAATAATGATAATGATAATAATAATAATAATAATAATAATAATGATAATAATAATAATAATAATAATAATAGTTGGTGTTAATGAGGTGCTATAGACATGTTCTTGGAAGCTGCTGATAATGCAACTTGCTGTTGATGAGTTGGCCTATTCATTTGTTCTGAAAGAAATGAGCTGCTGATTTCAAGTGTTGTTTCATACTGTCATGTATTTATATTTTACACTGTATAGCTACCCTTTGCCGGTTTTTGTGTCGGCTGGCTTTGGCCTCCGTTTTTGCCCGTATGCACATGAAGAGTGGGCCGAGGAAACCTTTCATAGAAGGTGGGCCTCGATTCCACACTGATGCAAATAGGTTTTTTCCGAGTTCCATTTGTTTTGATATATTTGGTTTTTCTGGTGAAGAAAAAGCTTTTTGTTTGCCAAAAATTTTGCACATTGGGCATTGGTATAGCATCATGAACCATGTACCAAGTGCTTTCCAACTTAAGAGTTTTGAGAGTTAAGTGTTAAAATAGTATTTATACTAGATAGTGCCTGTGCGATGCACGGCTTGATCAAATTTTCTAATATATTTATATTTATATATATTACGAAACTAAATTTTTAAGAAATAAATTTTACATTATATTTATACTACTATTTCATTTTACTCTGAACAATTATTTGTATTACGTAAATATATTGTATCATATTTTGCATAATGCGCATAGGTGGTTGTGAAAGTTTAATTCACGACAAAAAGAACAACAACAAAAGATAAAAAAAAAGTAATTATACATATAATATAATTATATTTGTACTTTTTTTTTGAATAAAACAGAAAATGGTTTGTACATGGAGTATAAAATACGAAATTATAAGTTTTTTAATAAAAATAACATACTAATTTTTGCTAACAAAAATAATTCCTTTAATAATAAAATTGAACAGAATTTATAATTGAAATAAATGAAATATAATCGAAAATAGTGAAGTCAAAAATAATCATGATAACAATGACATCATCATTGCATTTTGGAGGGAAAATTTTCAATAAGGAGGTGACACGTAAGCGATTTTAAAAAGGGATGATGTAAGCAGTGTTTTGTTTTAGTAATAGTTTTTTCTTTTATTCAAAATAAAAAAGTACAAATATAATTATATTATATGTGTAATTACTTTTTGGAGGGAAAATTATAAATTTTTTAATAAAATAACATACTAATTTTTGCTAACAAAAATAATTCCTTTAATAATAAAATTGAACTGAATTTATAATTGAAATAAATGAAATATAATAGAAATAGTGAAGTCAAAGATAATCATAATAACAATAACATCATCATTGCATTTTGGAGGGAAAATGTTCAATGAGAAGGGGACACGTAAGCGATTTTAAAGAGGAATAATGTAAGCAGTATTTTGTTTTAGTAATAGTTATAGATTATAGATTTATACTACTCTATAGTGTGTGTATATATATAGGGACATGTAGTTATAATTCTAAGCACAAGCTACGCCTTCCTTTGCTTCTTAATACTCTTTAAGTATTGTGAAAAAATATGGAAAAAAATCAAAAGCACCAAGAAATATTAGCCCTTGAGCAAGAAATCAAACAAGAGCTCAAGGAAAAATGTCTTCCAAATACACCATTTATGGGAAGTCAACACGTTCACCTCACAAAATATCAAAACTTTTGGTATGGTGATCAGTATGTTCAAAGTGTTCTAACATTACAACGGCACTTTATAGCTCAAGATAATGATATAATCTTATGTAGTCAACCCAAAACTGGTACTACTTGGTTGAAATCATTGTTATTTTCTCTTGTGAATCGCTCCAAATATAGCATTGATCAAACCCCTTTGCTAAAACATAATCCACACGAACTAATTCATTCCCTTGAGAGTGTCTATGGTAATTTAACTTCATACCCTAAAGCTCATAACCTTATTGAACTTCCTTCACCAAGGCTCTTA